>OY744483.1:132522600-133122600 GCA_963556165.1 Tipula helvola
TGTACTTCTTATAATGATACAATAATGTACGAGGCAGCAGCAGTTTTCCATCGTCCTCCTCATGTCCTACCACTAGAAAGTGGCACTCTTATTCAATATGTTGCAGACAATGCTGATATTAATGAAAATACGCTAGACGGCAATAACACGCTCCACATAATGGGTATTATTCAAATTGTTACTCCAAAATATTCAGTTTTATTAGAAGAACCTATGCCACGAATAAAAGAAACTCTTTCAGCAAAAGATTTCAAGGCAAAAGCTCATGTGCCGATACAGACTTATAAAAATGACGGTGTAGTAGGTTACAGTATAATAGGTAGATGTTAAAGATTTTGTTTATGGAACTGAAACAGTATCTTTCCTCAAAAAAGCTGATGTAGTATGGTTTTATGGGAAATGGAAAAATGCGTCTTTACCCGGTTGGAATGGTTTTATTGAATGTTTAACAAATATTCATACGAATTATTCTAAATCTCAAATTTCATTTTTGCCATTTATTCACCAACCAGCCAGTAACTATAATACTATTTATACGACTTTACCTTGAGCATTAGAGAATGCAAAACGGTATGGCCACACTGTATGCATCGTGACTTTCGATCAGCCCCTATATGCTAAAGCTCGAGAAATGGTATCAGCCGCACCTGACGGCTCTGAAGTATCAAAAATCATCATCAGACTTGGAGGATTTCATCTACTGATGTCTTTTCTGGGAGCAATTGGTCATATTATGCAAGGAAGCGGCATGAAAGAAGTACTAGCAGAGATCTATGCGTTAAAATTATTAGAAAAAATGCTCAATGGTCATGCTTACGCAAGAGCTGTTCGAGCTCATACACTACTTCAGCTTACTTTGGCAATTATAATATTAAAAGAAGTTGAAATTAATGACATAATGGATGCAGATCTAATCATAAATATCGAGCATATATTAGATAATACTCTGTCATACAATGATATTGGAAATGACGATTAAGTATCTGGAGCTTTACTTAATAAATTTAATTAAAAACTAAAAGAATATGAGGAACGAGGACCAACTGCAAAACTTTGGATTCAATATTTTTGTATGGTTTCCATTGCTAAAGAGTTCCTAAGAGCTGAGCGTATGGGGGATTGGAAAGCTCATTTAAACTGCGTCAAAGAAATGCTTCCTTATTTACACGCGTCTGGACATTTTCCTTATGCTAAGTCTGCACACCTTTACTTGCAGGATATGGAACAATTACAGAATTTGATTGATCCTGAAGTTTACGAAACGTTTTCAGGAGGACTTTTACAGTTATACGTTCAGACAAATTAAGTTGTGAAACTTCAACGGACATAGTAATCGAGTAGTCTATGATGAAAGCTATGAAGACAGATGGAGGTATTGCTCGAGGGAGAAGTACAAAAGAGAGCGTCATAAGTAAATGGGTTTATAGTATGCATGCTATGAATACAGTTTGTGAAAAATTAGAAGATATCGCTAATGTTAGGATGGATACGACCGAGCAGCATGTTGATGCAAGTGATTCACGAGTAAACAAAGATGCTAAAGACATACTTTTAGAGTGGTTCTCAACGCATGATCCTTTTCCAGAGTTAACAAAATTGTTTCTATTGCGAGTGGTGTCGTTGGTCACGATAAAATTAATTGTTATAAAGCTCGTGAAGTTGGACTTGCTTCTATGGCAAAAATGACAGGAATGACATTCAATAATATCAAATTAAAACGCGCTGACAAAGTTGTTCCTCTTTTAGCTATGACTAGTACCATAAAAGTTCATGAAGAAAAAGTACCTATTGACCCTGTATTATTATTCCAACGCATGAGTATTACTGCAGCATTTCAAGATGAAATAGAAAAATATTTTGAATATGAATTAGCTCCCTACCCTTTATCGTTGTTTGATGACATCGGGATGCGTAAAACACAGAAGTCTGCCATTTACGATTGTTTTGAAGAAGTAAATATTGATATCAACAACACTAATGCGACATACATCATTTACGGAGGATACTTACTACACCGCGTTGTGTGGGATAGCGAAGAAACATTCAACGTTATCTTAGATAAATACATTCAATATGTACGTCGACATTTTGGTTCCAGAGTTATTGTCGTATTTGATGGTTATGATAATTGCACGAGAAATATCAAAGCTGCAGAACAACGTCGTCGAACTTTAGCAACATCTTCATCTTCTGATATTTTATTTGATGAACTTATGACAGTTCCAACCAGTCAACAGAAATTTCTTACAAATACTCACAACAAGTCTCGGTTCATTTCAATGTTGAAAGAAAAGTTTACTGCTGAAAATATATTGGTAAAACAAGCTAATAATGATGCTGATGTATTGATTATTGAAACAGCAATAGAGCAATTCAATTTTACAAATACAACTATTGTTGTTGGTGATGATGTAGACTTACTCCTATTACTCACTGCTCGAACGCCAACTGAAAAAACTATTTTCTTCTTAAAACCAGGAAAAGCTCAACATCAATCGGATATATATTCATCAAAGAGTTTATCTACTTTTGTAAAGTGTCAAAATCATGTACTATTTTTACACGCAATAACTGGCTGTGATACGACATCTGCATTTTACAGGAGGGGTAAAACAGCAGTTTTCAAAATGTTTGAAAAACAAGATTTACTTCAATGTGTTGAAGTTTTTAAAAAGAGAAATTCAACTCAACAAGAAGTTACCACCAACGGCATCCGCTTTCTTCTTTCTATGTACGGAGCTCCTAAAAAACTACCTGTTTAGATAAGCATCGATATGCATGTTTCGTTAAAAATAAAAAACAAGTTCAATTAGCTTGTCTTTCTCCAACCTCAGTTGCTGCTCATCAACATCTTTTTCGGGTATATTACCAAGTTCAAGTGTGGCTTGGTTATCAGCTAGACCCTACAGACTGGGGTTGGTCAACAATATATTAGAGCCAGTTCAAACTTTACACCCACCTGCGCCGGAAAAACTGCTCACACAATTTTTTGCAACTGCAAAAAGGGATGCAGTGCTAAATGTGGTTGCAAAAAAGTCTGACTGTTTTGTTCTCTGGCATGCACAAATTGACAAGGCCGGTCGTGCTCTAATGTTGAATCACCAACAGTGGAGGATTCGTTTGATTCCAACGAATTGACATGCGACATGCGATTGACGCAATTTACTTGCATCCAAAAAGAAGATGAAGAAGAAGCAGGAAAAGAAGAACAAGAACAAGAACAAGAAGAAGATCAAAAAGAAGAACAAGAATTTGAAAGTTACGAAGCAGGCGAATGAACTTCACCACTTTTTTTTAATTGACATCGCTTTTATTTTTTCCAGTGTTTGAAAATTTCCATTATTTTGCAATAGTTTCAAATTAAACAGGATCACAACTGACCCGTGGAGTAGGCCTACTGGGGAAACCACGTTAAAAAAACGCGCTAAGTACACTACCTCATCGGTGGCGTGGAAACGTGTGCATATTATGACGATAACTTTTACAACTTTTTGAATCGTTTTATCTCAGAAACGGTGGCTCGTAGGAAAAAAAGTATTGATACATTTTTTATAGATAATTTTATGATCTACAATTTTTGTTTGGGGTACTTTTATGATAAAACTTACCGTTTTGCTGAAAATCGCGAAAAACTATTTTTTTTTACCTTTGATTTCGAATAAAAATTTTTCCATACACGGGAATGATGGGGAACTTTTAAATTATATTTATAATTATATTTTGAACAATTTTACTGATTTTCAGCTTGTTGGGATTTTATGCACCTTCGAATGTCTAAATTGACCGGACTATAACAGATTGAAACTATTCGTAGAACCCATTGAATCTATAAAATTTCATGAATTTATACAATTTATAGAATTTTTCGAGTTTATATAATTGATAGAATTGATGGAATTTATGAAATCCTTAATATTTAAAGAATTTATAGGTTTTATAAGCATATTAAAATTTATAGAATTTATCGAATTTACAGTGTAAGAACTAAAGAATTTATTATGTTGATTTGATTTGAATTTAAAGAACTTACTGAATTTTAAAACTTTATCCATAGAATTTATAGAATTAGCTATTCATAGAAATTTATTAAATTTATAAAATTTATACATATTATGGAATTTGTAGAATAAGATTTGGGTTTGTAGAATTTATAGAACTGACAGACTTGAAACAATTTGTGGAATTCTCAATTGTTTCATTATCTCATTTCAACAAAATATGGACTTAAGCCACTTTCAAAATAAACGGTACATATCAGAATTTTTAATATTTATAGACTTTGAAAAATTTAAAACAATTTATATAATGTATAGAATTTATCGACTTTAATTTAATTATAAGAACTAAAAAATTTAGAGATTTATAGAATTTAAAGCACTTACTGAATTTTTAAACTTTATTCATAGAATTTAATCTTATAAAATTTAAAGGATTTAGAGAATTTAAAGAATTGTTAAAGTTTTTAGGATTTATCGAAATTTTTGTATTTAAAACAAGTAATATTTGAGTTTCTAGAATTTATAAAACCAGCACACTTGAAATAATTAATAGTGCTCAAAGGACCTACAAAATTTAGAGAATTTATAAATTTTGTAGGATTTTTAGAATTGATATAATTTATAAAATTCAGAAAATTTAAAAATTTATAGAATTTATAGTCATATTAAAACTTATAAAATTTATGAAATTTATTGAATTTATAGGATTTATAGAATTTACAGAATTTTTAGAATTTAGGAAGCTTATTGGATTTTTAGACTTTATAGAATCTGTAAAATTTATTGGATTGATAGAATTTTTAGCGTTTAAAGAATTTTTAAATTTAAAAAATTCATATAATTATTATAAATTCCATATACTTTATAAATTCTATACAATTTTTTAATTCTACATAATGTGTTTATCCTAATTGTAACTGCGATTTAGTATCGTGCATACATATGAGCATTAATTATAGATAAATCTAATATTTTAAACGAAATAAAAGAAATTTGATGTTTTTTGTAAAATTTTAATTTTTAAACGGTTTAAAACAAGATAATTAACAGGTTAAATATTTTAAGAGAAGCACTCATTCCGTTCAATATATGGACGCTTCGTCCCTATAGGAAATTAGTTAGTTGCATATTTATTTGAATATTATCGTATCGGTTGTATATACCAAATTTTGCGGACGATAAGACGCATCGGATCCCCGATTTACTTTCGTCGGATTCCCAATTTTTTTTACGAGAACCCATGGATAAATCACTCTGACTTAATAGTAAAAAGTTCGGACTATAAAACGCACTTCGGACCATAAGACGCTCCCTAACTTTTGGTCGAATTTTCAGGGTAAAAAGTGCGTCTTGTGGTTCGAAAAATACGTATCAGAATCTATAAAAAAAAAAAAAAAAATCAATAAATAACAATAAGTAAATGTATAAAGGTAATGGAAATGTAACTTATATAGTACGATGGGGGGGGGGGGGGGGGGAATGGCATTTTTGGGAGATGAGGAAGGTCAGTTGGTAGTTATGAGCGAGCAGTGAATCAAATATGTTTTTTTTTGTTTTCTAATTTTTAATTGAACAGCAATATTTAGCTCTTTCGTAGTCCCAGAGAAGAACCCCCAACACGACTGAAAATTAGCCGGCTAAAAAATTCTGTCTGGGGTAACTATGAGGGAGTCTGCAGCAGGCTTCAAGTTCAGTATTTTAATGTAGTCATAGGACTGTTACAGTCAAACACATAGCTTTGAATGAATGAATGAAGGCTACTATGAAATTTACTTTAGAGTTTAATAGATCTTGTCAACTTGTTGTCGCGTTCGCTCTCGCCGCAACCGCAGATTTTTAACTTTTGGTTACCTTATAAAGTTTTTTTATGTTTTATTTTTTAATGTTTAGGAAATATTTTAAATATACTACAAGTATCAAAATTCTTCACTTTCATGAAAAAATGTCAAATGGTGAGTTTAATTATATTCATTGTAAAATAATTTAGTAGATTTATTTGTAATCATGAGTTTATGAATAGGTGTAACAGAAAATATTTATAACATACAGTATTGAACAAAACTAAAGCACGGAGTGGTCCTTGCTCATAGGTTGGCTATTAGATCTTGGTTTTCCAAATCTCGGTTTTTCAAATGGGGATTTTAATTTTAAAACGAAAATAACCAAAAATTATAAATTCTGGAAAATTGGAAATTTAATTTTAAGATAAATATAAATAAAAACCGATATTTTGAAACGCTCCGAAACAGTTATCGTTTTTCCTGTTCTGATGAAACTCAGACTGAATATGGCACAAACCGAAGAATCCCTAAGAGTGACGACACATAAATCACCTGATTCACTTAAATGATTCCTTTATCTCAGTTTATGAAATTGCAGATCTTCTAGATTAGATGAGTTCTTAAAGTTTTAACCCATTTCGATACGCTTGGAATGCCATCCCCGGAGAGAAATTGATATTCTTATTGAGTAAAAGACTCGAAGATGTGCAATTTAGTTTGAACCTAATTAATTAGTTTCGATTTTTTTTCAAATTGGAAGATAATATAAATTATATTGTTTTATGTTAAAGCCGATTCATAAAACTTTTAAAATTTCACAAAAGTAAATAAAATGAAAATTAATTTTCTTATTTTATTTAACAAAATACGAATAAAAACCATTTCATGCTTTAGTTTTGTCCGACACTGATGTATAATAAGGCATTATTTAGTTATATATAAAATACGAATACCCATATTCTGAAATTTTTTATTTATTTTATTTTATTTTATTTTACCGCCCAGATCTATGTATCAACCAATCATTTGGTTGAAAAGGTCATTTTCTAAGATCATTTAAAAAAGCAAGAGAAACATGAATCAAAAAGGTACCTGGGTACCCGGGTAACCCGAGTATTAAAATAAACAATACTCAACTACCTTACCCTCGCCCCCCCCCCTCAACCACCCTCGAACTCTGAAACTCGAGTAATTTATATACCCTACTTGCAAATACAAAATCTTGCATTACAAAATTTTGCAGTTGTAGTAACCTATCTGCAACATAATCTTGCGTATTCATTAAAGTCAAAATATTGATGCTATCAAAATTTTGGTTTTTAGAAAATCTTGGTTTTTTGAAATCTTGATTCAGAAAATCGTGCTTTCTCAAAATCTTGCTTTTTGAAAATCTTGGTTTCGCAGACAAGAAAATCGTCTTTTTTTAAAAATCTTGGTTTTTCTGAATGAGTATTAAACGAATTAAAAACTGAAATTCTCATCGTTCCTTATTTAAATAATCTGTCCAAAATAAATCAAGCGTTCTTTATGTGAGTCTCTGGGAAAAACATTTTTAAACACGAGACGCTTGCCTGTTGCATCGGAAATTATAGCTTTAGGATTCAAATTCATTTCCCAATCACTGTCTCTAAATATGCGGCTTGGGTTTTAAAATTGATCGCGCAAAACAACATGGTACTGGAATAATCTCGAACGTTCTGCCAATACGCCATTCGGCCTCTCTAAGGAGTTTAATGTTTGATCGTGTTCCTAACAGAATAATTTTTCGTATACCAAAATCTTTTCAGATAGAACAAATAGTTCTCCTTGCCAGGTTGATTTACAGCAGTAGACCTGGCTTTCTGGTGAATATTTAACGAAGTTATTTCGAATTATTTGAGAAGACAAAAGTGTGGAGTTTACTGCGTCATTGTTTGCGTCAAGCAGGATCGGTAGCGTATCAAAATTTTGGTTTTCAAAATCTTGCTTTTGCAAAATCTTGGTTTTTATAAATTCTAGAAAATGGGGCTTTCCATGGGGAACTGAAAATAACCAAATTCGGAAAAATGGGGAATTTAATTTTAAAATAAAATATCAAAAAATAATAAATTCTGGAAAATGGAAATTTAAGTTTTAAATAAATAGAAATATAAACCAAGTTTTGTACAACTAAGATTTTGAAAACGAAGATTTTGATACGCTCCCTTTTTTATTTAAAAATTAGATTCCCCATTTTTAAGAATTATTGATGTTATCAAAATCTAGGTTTTTTGAAAACTTTAAAATTAAATTCCCAGTATTTCCAGAATTTATATTTTTCAGTTATTCTCGTTTTAACATGAAAATCCCCATTTTTGAATTTTTAAAGGCAAGATTTTGAAAACTAAGATTTTGTCAGCCAAGATTTAGTACCCAACCCATATTTTTGAATATTTTCGTTTCGTATCCGAAATCCAAATTTTACCAGAATTTATAAAAACGAAGATTTTGTAAAAGTAAGGAAAGCAAGATTTAGTACCCAACTCCGCCCGAATTAATAAAAATGGGATTTTCAACACAAAGATTTTAAAAAGCAAAATTTTGGCAATCAAAATTTAGTACTCAACCCGAGTTCCAGATTTCCCAATTAAAAATTCAAATAAGTGATTTTGGGTTGGCTACATAACCTCGGTTTTCAAAATCTCGGTTTTGCAAAAATCCTGGAAAATGGGGATTTCAATATTAAAACAAAAATAACCAAAAATATTAATTCTGGAAAATGGGAAATTTAATTTTAATGTTTTCAAGAAACCAAGATTTTGATAATATCGAGATTTTGAGAATCATGATTTCCCATTTTCCCCATGAATGTACCGTAAAAAAAAAACGCGCGCGCGATTCTATAAATGTACGAGAAATTGTTATGCAAGATCTTGTAATACAAGATTAAAAGGCTAACACTTTTTCAAAACGCCAATAATTTGTGCAAGTGTTGTTTCGAGAAATTTATCTTTAAATTTAAGTTTTATTTGGAAGATTCGGCTTTATTTATTTTCATAGCGTCATCTTCCCTTTCCATTGTTTTTCGAGCTCGTCCTTTTCTCGGTCTGAAGATAAATCCTCTTGCAATATTTAAGTACTATCAGCTTCCTCATTTCTGGTGCATAGCCCTTGTTTTGATCGTTTTTCCAACTAAATAAAATACTTTTGCAGCGAGGAAAGCCGCGCCGAGAACCTTTAATTTCGAGCGATTTAAATGCATAATAGCGAAACGCGACGTTAAAAAGAGAACACAAACAAAAATTAATTTGTTTCACATTGCATCATTGTTGACGTAAATTTTTCATCGAAGTAATTTAGTCGCATTATTGCCGTGTCAACTTCGTAAATATGTATACGATCCGAAGATTCATTCGCCTTAAAGTTGATCATTTATGGAACTCTCTCTGCATATTGTAGAGCACCTTATCTTCAAAATTACCCTTCTCTAGTTTAGTTCCAGATATCATCGATTTATATTTTAGAGGGATAGGCTTATCATAAAGCGATTTAATCGGTTTGCGACTCCATTGTAAAGAGGAGGTTCACTCTATTTTATTTGTACAATTTCCAACGATAATATACAATACATATATGTATATCGTACATGTATACAAACTTCAACAGTTATGAACACATTGACAAAAAAGTTCGCTTCTCCTGAAAAATTCATTTTTTTTGGGTTATGTAACTCTTAGACGATAAGTGTTACCATATTAAAAACATTTTCTATGAGATTTTTTTTTTTGTTGGTTAATTTCATTATATAATTTTTTTCAATTTTCCAAGATAGATTTTAGCCTAACCTACACATTTATTGATCTAAATTCAGGATAATATAATTAGTTTCATTTAGAATCGTAAACAAATGATTTTTAAGTACTATTATGTGTACTCCAACATAAATCGCATTTTAAATCGCACAGAATTTACTTATGATCAAAATTCGATTGAGTGACACTGGCCGGCATCAAGACGCAAAAACTTCAAAAGTTAAAAAAATTATGAAAGTCCGCCAGTATACAGAATTCTGAGACAAAAACAACGATATATAGAAATATATTAAATCACAATACATTCATGGGAAGTAGACCACCCGGAACATTTTAGTATCTTTGTTATACAATCTCCTATAAATAAATTGTGTTCAAAAGCATACCCCATTAACGAGGAACGGTTGCCTGAGTTTAAGGAATTCTTCATCGTCTATATATATCATCGCTCAATCCAAATTTTCTAAAACACTTTTAATTAATTAATTTTCATCGGATTGGAAATTTAAAGTAAATATTTAAAAAAGATGCGAGATAATTTAAATTTTTATGGTAATATGAATTAATTGTGTTTCTCATCTTTTTTTGAGTTGTAGTAAGAGGATTCAAAGTCAATAAAATATATACTGGCTGTATTTTGTATATATACATAGGATATGGCATGTGGCGTGACGATTAAATTAATATTTTTACTAATTTTTTATAGTTTCGTGGTAAATAATTGTGTATTGTTTTTAGCGTAGAAAAATTCATGTGACTTTTAGCATTATCGCTCTAATTTTTTATTAATTATTGCATATTGTACTTTTATACAATATAGGTAGTGACACGAACAAATCCGCGAATTTATGTAGTAATAATAAAATAGGCGGCCCACTGACTGTGTGTTCTATTATGTGTCTGTATGTTATATATTATTACCGTGTCGATTAGCTAAAATGTATAATGTGTTAACATTTTAAAAAAATCTCCTCAGGTGGTTTTTCGTAAATTTCTGTGGTTTGTATTTAAGTTTTGAATAGTGCGATAATTTAAGAATTAGTAATAAACCAGGTGACCACCATGTAGCTCTCGCGAAATTCAAATACATACATACATACATATGTATGTAACATAATTATAATTTATTATTGTTGTGCGGTATTTCAAGAATTTTTTGTTTTGTTTTGATTATTTAACAAACTAATTGGCCCTAACTTATTTTTTGGAAAATTCATTAATAATTATATTCCATAAAATTAACATCAATCAATATAGATGTATAAATAAAATATTAATTACAATCAGAAAAACATTAATTAAAACAAACTAACGAACGATATTCTAAAATTACTTCGATTCATAGAATTTATTAGCGCACAAATTAACGTAAATTCCGTGGCTGATTGAACGTAACACAAAGCGAGAGAGAAAAGGCATCAAATCAGTATATTTACCTCTTGGATTATTATATTAAACCATTTCATTGTTGTTGTTGTTGTTATTGTAGATTGATTTTTTTGCTTTTTTTTTGTTGTTGTTTTATAATATGTGCGCGAGGTCTTCTTCTCTGCGCGCACAATGAATTATTTTGCATTTACGAACTCTATTTTGTATCATGGGGACCACCATCAATGCACATCTTCTTCATGAGATCGCACAGTCTCATCTTAATTTAGAATAAAGAAAGTTGAGGGAAACGGCAAACAAAATACAAACAAAAAAAAAACATTTAGATAAATCTTTTGCGAATTTTATAAATACGCGAACGCGAATATTTTAATTTACCCATAATATTACATTTAACAGAAAAATACTACTCAGATGTCTTATTATTATTTTGTTGAGATGTGTGCGAGGAGGCTGCGGAAAATTATTGTCAGTTTTTCTGCTGCAGCAGATAGATAGAACAGATTGAAATCAATTTGATTGAATTCAATTTTATTATTATTATTATTATTATTGTTGTTAAACTGCACAAAGATAAGAATGTTGATTTCGTTTGTGTATTATACAAAAAAAAAATAAAAAAAAATTTTGTCTTTCAAGATATTTTATAATTTATGCCGTATTGTACAATTTGTGGTTGGGGATCGTAGTCAGATAAACATTTTTGCATTTGTATCAATAATTTTTTTTTTTGTTATCTCGGTAAGAGATTTATATCGATTGGTAGAATTTTAAAGACATGACAGAATTCACAGAATTTTGAAAATATGGAATTTAAAGATGAAATGATGCGGTCGTCTTATCAGATGACTCGCTTACCTTTTGATTGCTGTATATTAACCAAATTTTTTTTTTAATACTGCTCATACATACATACACCCTGCGCCATTGAAATGTTCGATTTCGATTATTTACTATTTCATGCAATTCTCTCCTAGATTCGCTATTTTTTTTTTGTTTTTTTATTTTTCAGCATATTTCACGCCTTATTAGGTATTTAAAACCAAACTAAGGGTGAAATATTCATTCGGTTTCAATCAAGTAGTCAAAGAGTTAATTTTACAAAGTGTCGCTCTAAATTAAATGCTAACGAAAAAGCCAAAATTTTGCAAGCAAAGGCAAAAAGTACACACATTCACAAATTGCAAGAGTAATTTAGTGTAAGCAAACAGCACTTAGAAAGTTTTTAAGGCACTATTCCGAAAATCAAACGATAATTTGGCTCTGATGCAAAGAGGAGAACTTCTGTTTCAACAAATCGAATTTCAGATATTTAGATCTTAAGCAAAGGTTTGCTACGGCTTTGGAGCTGAGAAGCTAGCTTCTAATAGCAACAACCGACACTATTTCAGTTCATACTATTAAAAGGAACTTGGTTTAAATGCTTGTCGACCTGCGATAAAATCATTACTGACAGCAAAAATGGCAGCTGTAAGCCTCAAATTCGCAATAGAATGAAAAAACTGAATGCCCAGGGACTGGCGTTGGTTCATATTCTCGGATAAATCCAAATTCAATATCTTTGGCCCCGATGTAAGGACAAGGGTTCGGCGACGAAAAGGCAAACGGTATTTAACAGAATGTATTTCTCCGACAGTGAAAAATTCACCATATGTTATGGCCTGGAGAGCCATAACAGCCTTTGGAGTTTGATTACTAAGCCTTCTCGATAGTTCAGAAAGCGGAGGAAAATATAAAAAAATTATCGAAACCTGAATCGTGACTATTGAGGGCCTGACTCAATACATCGGTATTCCACTCTTCCAGGACGATCACTCTCCGTGAGTTATTGATGTTATTTGTGAAGTAAGAATGGTTAATTTTAATGTCTATTTTGTTTAGGTAGCCGAATTTAGAAATAGCTTGGTGATTGAGTCGTTATCCTGGACAGGAAATAGTCCTAACCTCAATATTGTTGAAAATATTTGGTCCTTCATGGGAAAGAAGATTACAAATTACAAGCTGAATAGTGCCAAAGGGCTGAAAAAACTTATAGAAAAAGTCTGGTTTGAAGAAATAACAATATATTATTTAATCAAACTTTAGAATTCAATGCTGATCGGGTTTTAGGCCATCATAAAAGCCAAGGGCTGGGTTATTAACGCATTGACTCGTACTGTACACAATTGTGTACATACACTTTAAACATATTTTTTGGGATTCAATGAACTAATAATGGATTTTTTAAGTGTTACTTTGTTGGCTCTTAGTCTTAAGCTATCAAAAAAGGTTACTTAGCGCGAAAAATATTATAAAAATATAAAGGGCTGAAACCTCACGAGGTGATCAGAACTTCGGTCTTTGGTATCTTCAATAAAGTTATAAAGTTGGTGTGACAGTTTTGACATTATTGATTTCTATTTTAACCAAATTATATTTACTTATACAACAACAGACAAACAGGTCAAAAGCTTCAATAACATGGGTACAGGCATCCAATTTAAAACGAAAAATCGTATTCTAGAACTTTATACCGAAAATAGTATAACAAACTATACTGATACTTCTAACCGTTTAACTGACTCTATTCCAGGAACTTATCCAAAAACTCATTTTAGAATCCCATTTACAAATTGCATGTCAAATTTCATAACAAACGGGTAAGGAATAACTAAGTTCCATCCTACAAAGCCATATTCCAAAGCTTTATCCAAAAATCATTTTATAATCCCATTTCCAACACACATATCAAATTTCATCATAATCGGTTAAGAAATAGCAAAGTTACATCATACTTGGCCATATTCCTGAACTTCGTCCAAAACTCATTTCAGATTCCCAATTTGAATACACATGTCGAATTTTATCATAATCGGTCGAGAAATGGGCAAGTTCCATCATATTTAGCCATATTCCAGAACCTGATACAAAACTAATTTTAGAATCCCATTTCAAATACAAATGTCGAATTTCATCGTAATCGGTTGAGAAATGGGCAAGTTCCATCATACTTGGCCATATTCCAGAACTTCATCCAAAACTCATTTTGGAATCCCATTTGTAATATACACATTGAATTTCATAATAATCGGTTGATAAATAGGCAAGTTCCATCATATAAATAGTTTGTTAACTATTCACTACATCCAAATCCAACCCCAACTCAACTCCAACTCAACTCCAACTTAACTTCAACTCAACGCGCAAATTGACCCCTAATTTAACCTTCAAATCAATTCCCAATTCAATGCCCAATTCAATAATCAAAAAGCATGTATAAAAAAATCGTAAATATTTATAAAAGCAGGTATTTTGGGTCAATTCGTATGGCAGGTACCCCACCCCTTTGACGTACAGTCTCCAAAAGCTTTTCAAATCTCCGCCTTGACCATAGAAACAGATTGGCGTAAAAAAAATCCAAATCGGACAAGCCGTTCTCGAGATACCATGGGTCCAGACACACAGACACACAGACACACAGACACACAGACAGACGGACGGACATTTTTTTTTTTTTGCATTTTCAGACTCAGGGACTTTCAAAACGTCGAGAAAAGTGGTTTTGGACCAACCAAATTTTTCGTCATTTTTGACAGGATTTCAATACTTTGGTCTTTTTAGACCGAAGTAATTTCAGAATTACTCAAATACTTAAGCAAAACAACAAGCGTTCTAAAATAAATGACGAGTCAAAGGGTTAATCATTGATTTTAAAAAGTTCAATTTTTCTCAAAATATTTTGGTTGAGATAAATTATTTTATTTCTGTTAATTCTTATTTTGAATAAAAATTACCATTGTCAACAAAAAACTAATTTTCAATTGAAAAAACTTTGTTAAAAACACTGTAAAGACCTACCAAATTGTTACGAGGTAGGGCGGTAATATTCCTTATCCGACGTTATGTAGGTTTAAAATGTCGGATTACCGTTCTTTTTATTTGAATATATTCGGAATAGTATGATATAAAAATTGTTTTGATAATCAGAATCTATCATTTTTGCCATCTACTTTTGAAGCAAACGGTGGTATTTCCAAAATTTACTTTAAAAATTCAAACCGAACATTTAAATGGCGCAGGGTGTATATCTATTTATTGTTTATGTTACAAAGTAAATTAAATGAAACAAAATATTTTTACGAAAAAGCAGTTAGATGTATGTCTTTGAAAGTTAGGACGACAATCCACCTCGAAAATACTTTTTCTATATATTTTTATTTTATTTCTATTTGGATTTCTATTTGTATTTGGATTTGTATTTGTAGTATTTGTATTTTTATTTGCTTTTGTATTTATATTTGTATTTGTAATTGTAGTATTTGTATTTGTGTTTGTAGTATGTATTTGTATTTGTATTTATATTTGTATGTGTATGTGTAGGTAAATTTGTATTTGTATTTTTATTTGTATTTACATTTGCATTTGTATTTTTATTTGTATTTGTATTTGTAGTATTTGTATTTGTATTTGTATTTGTAGTAGTTGTATTTGCTTCTGTATTTGTATTTGTATTTGAATTTGTATTTGTGTTTGATGTGTATATAAATTTGTATTTGTACTTTCTACAATTTGTATTTGTATTTGTTTTTTTTTTTTATTTGTATTTATATTTGTTTTGTATTTGTATTTATATTTCTATGTGTATGTGTATGTGTATGTAAATTTATGTATTGTATTTGTGTGTTGTATTTGTATTTGAATTTGTAGTTTTTTTAATTTTAATTTGTATTGGTATTTTAATTGCATTTCTGAGTAATAAATTATTTTAGTATTCAAAGTCGTATATAACGCTTACTACATAGTAAATTAGCAGGTTCAGAGGAGAGCTGGGAGATAAAATGAAATGCTATATGACAAGGAGGTGGGGTTCGGTAACAATTGATAATTAACGTTATTTTTGATTTTGTATTGTTTGTGTTTTATTATTTTGTATTTTCGAATGGTCCACAGCGATGCCCCGTCCAGACTGGAGCATTGAGTAAAAAATTATATCGGCAAATTCTCTCGTTACTCACATAATATTGTGATATGAACAAACGGCACAAATTTTCAGAAAATAAATTTTTGAACATTATGGATGCTCTCTGAGTTGAGTAAATTAAATGTTTAAGAATTTTCAACGGTATACTAGAGATGTATAACTGGTTCTTATTGTTAAAGGGCGAAGATCAAAATTGGCGAATGGAATTTTGCTGCTCAATACGTGTCAGTTTTAAATAATCTAACATTATTTGTGAGTCTGTGATTTGGCGGTATGAGAGTAGAAGATTTATATTATCGTGACCATTTGTGATATTGAGGAAGTGCTCTCCAAATTTAAAAAAAGCCGTGACATATTTTAAGGATCTTGCCTGCCCAAAATAACAGAAAATGTTTGTAAAATATTTTGGTTGGTTTGTTGATCTTTAACGGACGATTTTTGGGAAAAGTGTCGTCCTAGGAATCCGATAAACCCAATTTTTTTTATTTGTATTTGTATTTGTTTTTATATTTATGTATTTTAATTTTAATTTTAAATTTAATTTTAATTTTAATTGTAATTGTAATTGTAATTGTTATTTTTATTTTTATTTCTACTTTTATTTTTATTTTAATTCTAACTTTAATTTTAATTTTAAATTCAAATTTAATTGTAATTGTAATTGAATACGCAATTTCGAAAAGGGCTCATCTCGTGTATTTTGATAACATCGTTTTTTCGCCTAAATGTGATAGAAATATATCCTCACACCTATTTTCTTTGAAATAGGCACATCTCTTGTATTAACACAGCTACCAGTATCGGACTGTATAACAATAATTTCGAAAATGTCACAACTCTTGGAGATGTGTTCTTTTAGAATTTAATGGATTTTATTTAATTTTTCAGAGATGTGCCCTTTTCGAAATTGCATATTCAATTGTAATTGTAATTGTAATTTTTATTTTTATTTCTACTTTTATGTTTATTTTAATTCTAACTTTAGTTTTAATTTTAAATTCAAATTTAATTTTAATTTTAATTTCAATTTTAAAATTAAATTTAAGTTTAATTGTAATTGTAAATATAAATTTAATTTTAATTTAATTTCTAATTGTAATTGTAATTGTAATTGTAATTTTAATTTTAATTTCAATTTAAATTTTAATTTTAGTTTTAATTTTAATATAATTAAATTATATTATATCAGCCAAAAAAATGTTTATTTAATACATATTCCTTACAGAATTTGTTAAATAATAATTTTAATATTAAAAAAATTGATATTTCGAGCTAAATGCTCATCATCAGGAATTCTATACAAAAATTTTAAAATGGAAACAAAAATATAAAAATTAAATAAAAATGTTTTTTTAATTTTAATTTTAGTTTTAATTTTAATTTTAATTTTAGTGTTAATTTTAATTTAAATATAAATTTAAATTTAAATTTTGATTTTGATTTTAATTTGTATTTTTATTTTTATTTTTATTTTTATTTTTATTTTAATTTTAATTTTAATTTTAATTTTGATATTGATATTGATATTGATATTGATATTGATATTGATATTGATATTGATATTGATATTGATATTGATATTGATATTGATATTGATATTGATATTGATATTGATATTGATATTGATATTGATATTGATATTGATATTGATATTGATATTGATATTGATTTTGATTTTGATTTTGATTTTGATTTTGATTTTGATTTTGATTTTGATTTTGATTTTGATTTTGATTTTGATTTTGATTTTGATTTTGATTTTGATTTTGATTTTGATTTTGATTTTGATTTTGATTTTGATTTTGATTTTGATTTTGATTTTGATTTATGTACAAAAAATAGACGGAAATCGTGGGCTGATTTGGCTGTCTCTATTTGTTTGCGGGAGAATTCTTTTGACATTGAGATGCTCGAGATCTTTGTTAGCAGTTTAGCACCTCTCTTTTTGTATGTTTAGTAGTTGTGCCGCTCCCTCTGGTGTTTTTTACTTTTAAAAAAAAGTATTTTTTGGTTGTGTCCAAATAGTACACTGTCATTGTTTTCAGCTACAAGTGTCTGGCTACTATTGATGTCTTTTTAAATATGCAGCAGCTTGTGATGGCATTAACCGCACTATTCTCATGTTGTACCTTTGCAACAGTAATGTGTTTCATCGTTGGCTGAAAAACATTTTCTACATAACTTGTACAACATTATTATCCGGTTTCATCCTCATACTACTAAAAATCTTAATAGGTTGGCAATTTTGTAGCGGGTGACATTTTTGACAATATACGCAAATGCTAGATGTTATTTAGAAGCTGTGTCTTTGCGGATAGTTGTTGTCTATTTGATAAGTTGCCGGTTGTTGTTCTTCGGTTTGTCGACGGTCGCCTTGTGTCCTGAATGCTTCTAAAGATTGGAATATTCCTTCTACAAACTTTAGAGATATCGTTATTTGGTGAAATTCTCTTGGTTCTTTGAGAGAAGTTTCTTATGGCCTTCTGTATTCGCAGTCTAACGTTCTGAAGATTAGAAAGGTAATAATGAAGTTCCATTATTCAATAGTGCCAGCTTTTCCTATTTCATGTAATCATTCAGTTACTGCATTATGCAGGTTACGAATTAATGTTGCTGATTTAACAAACTTCTTGATAAATTCAATTACGTAGCTAGGTAGTTTGTGCTTAATAGTTTCTTCTTGTTGCACCTATTTAATAATATTCCTCAGGCGGTTTCATAGTTCTCTCCTATTCTCTATAATTGATTAATAAGCTTTGCTGCTGGACCTCCGATGTGATTTTTCAAAAGGTTCATTTTATGCATCTCGGTGAGTTGCTTGTTGGTGATTGAATGAGTCTTGAAATGTGTCTGCAGTGCAAATATTTGGTAGGCCAACGTCACTTTTGTTGACTTGTATACCGGTATTTTCTAAACTCTGGACGGCTGATCTGAAATGATTTTTGGATAAAGTTCTGGAATAAGACCAAGTACGATGGAACTTGGTTATTCCTTAACCGAATATAATGAAATTTGACATGTGCGTTGGAAATGAGATTCTAAAATAATTTTTAGATGAAGCTCTGGACAATGGCTAAGTACATATAATGGAACTTCCCTATTTCTCAACCGATTAAGATGAAATTCGATAGGTGCACTGGAAGTGGGATTTCAAAATTATTTGTAAATGAAATTCTGGAATATGGCCAATTGAAATGGAACTTATCAATTTCTTAACGGATTTTAGCGGCGTTTGACATTTTCGTTGGAAATGGGATTCTAAAATGATTTTTTAGAGTGATAATGTTAATGTAGTTGTTCTGATCAGTAGGTTGGAATTCAATTCTGCTCCATTAATATTGCATTTGCCAGATTTTTTTGTCACTTTCCAGATATATGTGAAGTTAGCCCAAAATTCGGCCCGATTTTTGTTTTTTTAGGATTGTGTCTCGGCTAAATTTTATATAAGTTTCGGGCTAGCCCGAAATTTTCTTAATTGCTGCGTTCCATTTTCGCCGGTAAAGTACTCACAAGTACTAAAAAGTAGATAGTAAATGGAACGCAAAAATAAAAATTCAAAGCCAGCAAACTACTCATATACAAAAGCAAGAGTAGTCGAAAGCAGTGGGCTGGGAAGTACTTGTGAGTACTTTGCTAGCGAAAATGGAACGCAGCAAATATAAACTCATTTTTCACTTAAATCTTAAAAGAGTATAACTTTAATTAAACAAGAAATTATACGCAACCATAAACCAATGTTTATTGTAAAATTGTAACAAAATAAATTATAATGTGCAATAGCAGTGCCCACAGAAATTTCTAAATACCTCTGCTGATGCCAAAAGGTAGTTTTGTCTATTCTGAGTATAACTTATGTATATATCGCCATTGCAATATGAATTGGCTTTAAGGCCCCTAAGAATTATCCTACAAAGGACGATTCTTATAAAATTGTACTGAGATACGAATGAGAATAATTCCTTATACATGGTCATTCGAACGGTGGTCAAAAATTGTATCGATCGACGAGAGTAAATTTAATATGTTCTCATCTGATTTAATTCAGTATATGTTCGTCGCCCAGTCACCAAAAGAAATGATAACAAATATCAGGTTTCCACTGTTAAGCATAGCGGTGGAAATATTATAGTATAAGGAATGCTTCTTCCGGGACGTTATTGGACCTCTTCGCCGAATAAATGGAACAATGGCTCAGTATTTGTATGAACAAATAGTAAACTTACGCTCGCTTCAACATGCGAAGTAAGTAATGGATCGTGACTGGATTTTCCAACAAGACCACGACCCACACACGTGTCCAACCAAATGAGTGAATACTTCCGGAAGAAAAGAATCCAAGTCTTGAAGTGGCAAAGCCACCGCGATCGATCATTTGTGCGTTCAATTATTATTACAGCAAAATACTCGCGATTTGACGTTCAAAAAGCAAATTTACGAATGCATGCAGAACCGTCGCCTGCCTGGTAATAATGACTGCAATATCTGAGCAGATTATGAATTCTTAAAAGCATCCTTATTAACGGATAGACATCTGCAAATGGACACTTATAACAAGGGTGGTGGATAACGTGATAACGTTAGCTAATTGCGATGACAAAATTGTTACTGTTCGTGTACGATTCCATTCATATTCGCTGATTATCTGTGTCACTTATGTATATATCCTGTTATTCAAGCATGGCAGTCTATCACAGGTTTGCGGACACTGTGAAAACTAATATTGTTCCAGTGCTACAGCCGAAGGATGGTGTTTTTATTTTTGGAGATTTTAACATACCAGATATTGTATGGGAGATTGTTGATCACAATTTGACTCATATTAATATGAACGACGAGATGGAAAACTTCATCTCTGAAATATTTTCATTGGATTTAAAACAATGTAACAATGTTAAGAATAATAGTAGTAACGTATTGGATCTGGCTTCTGTACCGTTTGATCATGAGGTGACAGTTTGTGAGGATTTAACTGATAATCTAGTATTTTCCACTCTCCGTTGAATATTTCAGTTTTATTTGAATGCTGCGAGTTGGTCGAAAAAATGTGAACTCATGTACATAATTTTAATTTTAAAATGGGCGATTACAGTTTCTTAAATGCATTTCTGGGTGTGTATTATTGGTGGTTTTTTTATGCTTGTGATAATATCGACGATATGTTGAGCGAATTCTATCGAATCATTAACCTAGGTATTGAGAGATTTATGCCTAGGATGAAAGCTTCAAGTACAAAGAAGGAACCGTGATATAATAATGAGTTGATAAATTTAAAAAATAGAAAAGACAAGACTCACAAAAGATATAAATTATGGCCTAATGTTATTAATTACAACTCGTTCGTTGCCTTGCGTAAGAAGTATAAATATCTAAACCGATTTATTTATAGCAGTTATATTCTGGAACTTGAATCAACGATTAAATCAAAGCCAAATCAGTTTTGGGACTTTGTTAATTACAAAAGAAAATCGAATGGTTACCCTTCTACGATGTTTTTAAATGATCATTCCTGTGACAACGCCCGGGATACTTGTGATTTGTTTGCCGATTTGTTTGAGAGTGTTTATAATTCAAAATTGGGCCCGATTTTATGAACGAGGATAAATGATTAATCCTCTGATTTAGCGTAGTTTGCCTTGTATGAAACAATGCAAACTACGCTAAATCAGAGGATTAATCATTTATCCAGTTCATAAAATCGGGCCTTAATGTTTGTAATTTGAATAATGTTCTAAGTAAGTCAACATTTTTAATGTTTCGTCTGGAAGTAGATACTATTTTATCCGAATTGTCAAATCTTGATAATAATCAAAGTGCCAGATTCGATTCTATTCCACCCATTTTTCTGAAATTAACGAGTAATGCAATTTCTGGCCATATTTCTTTCCTATTTAATCGAAGCCTCGCTAAAGGTTGCTTCCCTATCCTATTGAAACGCTCTCTTATTAAACCGATTTTCAAATGTGGGTCTCATATAGCGATGTGGAGAACTATAGAGGTATCTGCATTATTTCAGAAACTAGTTAAAGAACATTTGTGGTTTCATGTTAAGACTTTTATTTCTCCCAGACAGCATGGATTTTTCCCTGGTAGGTCAACCGTTACTAACTTAGTTTTATTTACAAACTGTATTTCAAGTGCACTATTAAATGGTAACATTCTACAGGTCGTTTAAACTGATTTATGCAACGCTTTTGACAAGATCGATAATGAATTGCTGCTGCGGAAACTTCACTTAGTAGTTTCACTTCAAGAGTGATTGATGTTCCTTCAGAAGAACATCAGGGTAGCCATTTGGGCCCCATGCTCTTTATTCTTTTTGTAAATGATGTGGTAAATAAATTGTCTGAGTCATTCCGATATTCTAATTTATGCGGACGACATCAAAATTTTCAAAAATATTTCTTGCGCCAATGACGCAATTAACTTTCAATCTGACCTGACAAACTCTAAAGCTTGGTGAACATCGCATAATTTGATGCTAAACATCTCTAAATGCCATACAATGGGTTTTACCTGATTATTCTTACCCGCTAGTTATGCTTACTATTTTGACGGTTGTATTATTGAAAGTGTCAATATGTTTTGGGATTTAGGTAAAACGTTTACTTCAAATCTATCGTTTCATAAGCATATTGAGGGTTGCATTTCTAAAGCGAATTCTACGCTTGGGTTTGTAAAAAGGTTTTCCAAAGAATTTCAGCATCATTACGTGATTAAAACTTTATACGTCTCGTTTGTTCAGTCATTGTTCGAATATGGTGTTGCCGTATGAAGTCCGTTTTATATTAAATACTTAGATCGCATAGAGAGAGTGCAAAACCGCTTTTTAATGTACGCTCTACCTAGGCTACCTAGAGATAAAAGATTTCCAAATCAAGCTTCCACATTGCAGGCAAAACTATGGTAAATTAAAGTGGACACTTTCAAGGATTTGGGTATCACTTTTGCTTCTAATTGGTCATTCCACATTCATATACAGGGCATTGTTTCTAAGGCGTTTTCCATATTAGGGTTTGTTAAACGATTCTCTAAAGACTTCTGGGATCCTTATGTGATTATAATCTTGTATATTTCGTTAGTGCGTTCGCAATTGGAGTATGGTGTAGTTATTTGGGACCCATTTTATCAAGAATCTTCGGATCTTATTGAAAAGGTTCAAAAACAGTTTTTAAAATATGCCTTGCGTAGATTACCGAGAGACAATAATCTTCCCAATTATATTCTTCGTCCTTATAGGGGAAGATGTTAAACTTTTAAGACTGGAACCTCTCTTTATTCGTAAAATTGCGACGTGTGCCACTTTTGTTCGTGATCTCCTTGTTTGTAGGATTGATTGTAGTGCGATTCTAGATTTGTTTTCTATTTACGTTCCAACACGTATGTTACGATCGAGCGGGGATTTTGTTCTTAAATTGCCAATACGGAAGAATAATTTATCTAGGAATGAACCTGTTTATATTGTCCGGGTTCCTTTAAAAAAGTTCGATGAATTTTTGTTTTTAATTTGTCAAGAGAATCGTTTAAGGTTTTGATGTCTCATTTTCTTTGTGATTTTTGGTAATCTGTTTAATTTTTGTATTTGACTTGTATTGTAATTAGGTACTATTTCAAATTGTAATCAGTTTTTTTTAAAGTTGGTAAAAAAAAATGTAAGCCGATTTATCATTCATCAGGCTCTTTTCATAAAGAACGGTCAGCTTTTGACTGTAATCTATTTAAAGATGCATTTAAGAAATTGATGTCGAAGCATCTTTTAGATTTTTGATTTATATTTGTATTTGAAATATTTGAATTATTAGATGTATATAATTTTATTAAATTTTGATAAATGTAGCCAATGTTGGTGATAAATAAATAAATAGATTGGCCCGATTTAACGTGTTAATTTGTGTGTTTTGGAATTTCTCAGTTTTTCGTAGACAAAATTATCTGAAAAATTTTAAATTAATTTATCAACTGAGCAAAGAAACCTTAAAAGAGTTTTCCTTCCAAGATAGTAACTTCCTAAACTCGGCATCTGTCTTGCTTACAAAGGACCTGATTTAGCAGCTTATTTGATTAATTTAGTTTATAGTTCGAAACAGAGTGGGGAAAAAAACAATAAGCGGGGAACGCGATTCCAGATACCAAAAATGGTCATATACCACCTTTACAAGTCGGAACATGAGTAGTTTTAACATGGTAAGTTAGATTTTCTAATTTATCCATCGTAAGAGTAAATAATAGAAATTTGGACAACACAATCACAAAGCACCCAACGAAATAGTGATTTGCATTAATCGTGTATACGCTCCTTCATTCCAGAATGGTTTTCGTAATAAAACTGCATAATCCATAACCTCTCAATAAAAATGAGAACTTAAATTAAAAGCATCTTGGCAAAGAAACTTTTAGTTTACTATTTAGAATATACGTGTAAAAGCCAATATTGACGTTCACTTCACAGAAATGAATGTGAAGTCATGAAGTTTTTGAGAGTGATTTTAACTGATATAAGACTAAGTAACTTTGAGTATTTAGCTTGTGAAAATAAAACTTGAGTTCGATGTAGAGTGGCGAAGAGAATTTTTCGTTATAGGCAAAATCCAGTTTGAAGAGTTTCACATTGGGTGAGAGTGACCAGCATTTTGAGTATATTATCTCTTTTATTTGAAAAAAAACCAACCATTGAAATTTTAATCGACCTCTAATTGACTTTACGATTTTAGCAAAATAATCTATGGCAGCCTTGGTCGATATCAAACAGCAACGTAATGTAAGATTTAAGCCAGCAAAATTCTTTTCTCACTAATACCGCAACATATAGGTTGGCACTTCGGCAACCAAAGCATTTTATTAGAAACCATGGTATATGAAACATATTCGGATCATTAATTTGCAAATTATTTCATCATACAACATATTGCTGTGAATTTTTGAAGTACAGTTTCTAAATTGATTTGAAAAATTAGTTGTCTAGTTAATTTATATCTTTCACCATATGCCCAACATAAATTCAAACTCTAAACAAGATAATATTTCTCATCTAATTTTATATTCCGCGTTACGTGCATCACCATTCCTAATGTTAAATCATTAATTACGAAGAGCTCTCCATAGATTCAGATTTGTTAAAAATTAGGAAACTGCTGGCGATGTACAAAAAAAAACAAATACACAATAGTATCAATTTTTATCTGTCTAATATATCTTGATCTCCCATCACATAAGGTTCTAATTTTTATTGGAAAAACCTTTTTGTTCGTTTGTTCGTTCGTTCAAGGCACGTTCCATAATACAGCAAATTTTTTTTATTATTTTTCATCATCTTATACACGGCCTATCTATATATCTATCTAAAACACACAATAAAAAAATCATTTGCCATATGTTCTGGGTATAGATATAGATATACATATTAACAAATTTTGTTAAATGTTTTGATCCAATCAAATTATAATGTGTATAAACAAAAAACCTAGCGATAGTTTGTGGCGGAGTATTCAAAATTTATAACAACCAAAAAAAAAAATTCGCTTCACCTTAACCAACTGTGTTAATTTTTATTGTGTGTCTGTGTTAAATTATCCTGATGAAGAAGCAAAAATTTGATTAATATTAATAAATAATCTCTATAGAGAAAAAGGTGTACAGGTATATAAATTTACTATAAGTGGTCGCACTCCCGGGTCGTTAAAAAAAACCGTATGGTGTCATTGATTTAACCTACATCTGTATATGGTATAGACGTCCCCTTAATATATTTGTAAATGTACTGACCTAATAAATTTTGTTACCCTCTTATTCCTATTAAATCAAAATCCTGCAAATTTTATTTATTCTGCGCACTATATCAAATTACAGACATACTTCCGTCCGTACAATCCAAACAAAAGATTTCATTTGAGTATAGCACGCGAGTTTTAAATAGGACCTTTTGCCCTTACGTTATACATTCTTTATTCACCCCCTCTAATTATGTTTAATGTTTTTGCTATTTAAAATATAATAATAATGCATAATATATAACAAACAGCGGCATCGGCTATACAGCAAAACCTAGTGATTCATTATAAATTTTGGTCCTCCCGTTCTCCTCGGCATCTCGATGTATGAGTGTACGAGTAAAATAAGAAAAATTATAGTAAATAAATCTTTCCAAATTCCCTCTTGGTTCTTTTTTTGTTGTTGTAGTATTTTTCATGTTTTTTAAATAGTTAAAAACACACACAGCACCCAGGGATCGTAAAACTTATCCAGGAATTACGTGATACAAATACAAGACTATGAAAAACGATAAATAAATCGTAGACCACTCCTGTTGTAAAATATTTATATCTAACGGGAGTATGATGTATATACGTATACCTAAATCACACATATCTTATTTCTTCCTGTCTAGATCTGCTTAATTTGAAAAATTTCTTCTTATATTTTAGAGTTGCTAGAACAAGAACAACTATATACAGAGCATCCCGGAGAAAAAGGATCTTTTTCTATTTTAAAATACATTAAAAATTATTTTTGTATAATTCATTTTACACATATGGCACCTGGCGCGTGACCCAATACATATTACATACTATATATGTACATATGAATCTTTCTATGTACCAAAATCTTTGTATATTAAGAAAAAGGAAATATAATTTTGTTGTTGTTGTTTTATAAATATTGTAGATGACATACAATACAAGACGAAAAAAAAAATTGTTGATTTTCTTTAAGCACCAGTCAATTACACGGTATTAGAATATGTCAAAATGTTAATGGAAGGTTTTCTTCTCTTTGTTGTATATTCTTCGTGTCGACTTAAGAGTTAAAAACCCCCCTTAAGTAAATAACCACTTGAGTGAGATAAATTATAATGGATTTGTGTGTAATTATTTATGTTTATTTTTTATCTACATGTTTGCAGGCTTCAAGGGATTGAATTAGTTTAATAAATATGTTTGCGACTTAACTAAGAAATAAAACGGAACTACGCAGCTTGAATTGATCTCAAGAACTAAACGGCTTACGAGAAAAGGTAAGTGGTCGAAATAATTTAATTTAAAATGTAAATAAATATACGCAATAAATTTGGGTAATGTGTGAAATGCGACCATAATTGTTCGTAATATGTAAAATTAAAAAATTATTGACTGGGACCTCTGGAGGTTATCTCCCAAATCAATCCTTTACCGGACCTCTTAACTCAATATTTAGCTCAATCTCCACCTCAACCCACAATTCAACCCCCAAATAAATCTCCCGTCTGAACCATGTCGATCAACCCCATCACAGCACCCTGCAGCAGCAAACGCGTAAATGAACTCAACTTAAACTTACTTCTAACTCAACCCTGAACTTAACTCCAAACTCAACATCCAACACCTCAACTCAACTGCTCATTAGGTGATCAGAACTTCGGTCTTCAAAATTAAATCTACTCCCAAAACAATCCCAAAACTGAATCTCTTAAGTCAGTCTTCAGCTCTACCTCCAAAAACAATATTTGTGTAAAGTTTGGTTCAAATTGGTCAAGGCGTGAGAATTTGTTTAAATATCTTGCATTATACAGATTTTACAATGGCCAATTAGTAAAAAACTTATCCAATTCATAACGGATTTTAGTAAAATTTGACATCCGCGATAAAAATGGGATCCTCAAATGGTTTTGGATAAACTTAATATGGCCAAGTAGGATTGAACTTGCCCATGTCTCATCTGATTATTATGAAATTCGACATGTATGTTGGAAATAGGATTCTAAAATGATTTTTGGATAAAATTCTAGAATATGGCCAATGAGGATAAAATTTGGCTATTCTTTAATCGATTATGATGAAATTCAAAATTTGCGATGGAAAGGTGATTCTAAAATGAGACTGCTAATTACGAGACTCTACACTACCGTTAGTAGTGTCAATTCTTCAGCGCGTGTCCACCACACACTTAATTTTTTAAAGCATGGCCAAACTTACAGCGCTGACAGTAAATAATCAGGAAACATACCAAAGATTTAAAGCGATGGATTGGCTAGAAAAGCTACTAGGCGAATTTGCATATTATTTCGAAGATAATCTCAATCGTTTAGCAATTGAAATATAGATGTTTACACTGCCTCAAAGAAACTTCAATAGGTTCATGATTTACAAAAACCTCATCAGACAACAATTTAAAAGCCATATTGACATATCCCTCACAACCTCATCCAAAGATGGAAACATCAAAATTCATCATAATCGGTTAAAAATAGCTAAGGTATATCCTAATTGCCAATATTCCATCCGCCCATATTTAAGAATGAAGTTTCCAACCCATTTTTCGAATTTCCTCCAAACCGGTTAATAAATAGGGAAGTTCCATCATACCTGGCCATATTCCAGAACTTTATCCAAAAATTACTTTAGAATCCCATTTTCATCGCGAATGTCATATTTCACTAAAACCGGTTAAGAAATAGCCAAATTCCATCTCTATCAGCTATATTCCAGAAGTTCTTCCAAAAATCATTTTAGAGTTATCCCATTTCCAATAAATATGTCCAATTTCATCATAATCGGTTGAGAAATAGCCAATTCAATTGAAATCCATTTCCAATGCACATATGAAATTTGATCATAATCGGTTAAGGAATAGCCATATACTATTATGTCCTAATTGAATAAATTCCAGAACATGATCTAAAAATCATTTCAGAATCCCATTTCCACGTCCAATTTCTTCATAATCGGTTAACGAATAGCCAAGCTCAATCCTAATTGGCCATTCATATAATTTGCTAAAAATTCAATTTGAAGTGTAAAACCTGTATGATGGTACAATGGAATAATGTGAGGGAAGGATAATATGATGGAATGATCGCATGTTGGTATCATGGTATAACGGAATGGCGATATTGTGGTATGATGGTACGACGGTATGATGGTATCTTGGTAAGTTGGTATATATGATGGTATGATAATGTGATGTTATGATGATTTGGTATAGTATGATGGTTTGGTATTATTGGATGATGGTATGATGGTACCTGCTACTGTATTATATACGGCGATTATCTTCCAGTTTACTTGCACTATTTAGGGATTAGATTGAGTTGAGTTCATACACGCATGTTGATTTTGGAATTGGGTTGACCATTAAGTGTCGAGTTGAGTAGACGGTTGAGATTTGGTTCGAGCTAAGTTTAGCTGAACTTGAGTTAGGGTTTAGTAAAGATATTGATTAAGTTATATTGATTTGGGGTTATGTTAAGGGTTAATTTGAAATTTGATTTGGTGATTGAGTTTAGCGTTGGGTAGACGGTTGAATTTGTGATTGCGATTGAGTTGGAGAGTTTTAGTTAGTTATTGATTTGGGAGTTAAATTGACCGAAATTCTGATCACCTCATGAGGTTTCAGGGTTTTATATGTTACTGTTGAATTTATTTTGGTAACTTTTCACCAAAGGAACTTCAGTGTTATTTTTTTTAGGGACGGATGAGGGTTAACTGGCAAATACAAAAATGAAAACGTATTAATTTCACATATACCGCAACCACCATCAGGGATGCTACTTGAACTTACACGCATCCAATTTTTTGTATGTTGATTATATATTGAAACACCATGTTTCTCACATGTACAATTATACGTTGGATGCTCACGTGTTGATAAACTGTCACCATTATTCATATTCACACATGAAGGAAAAACAAAAAATATTGTTTTATCTGAGTCATTCAAAGTGTATCGACTCTGAAAACATAAAATGAGGGTTTTCCTTGAATTTTTGATTTTCGTAAATATAATTCGCTAGATCAGTATGTTCTTGCATCATACTTATTAATGTATGAAGTGAGAATTGTATTTTTGTAGTTTGGTCGTAGACGTAGCTACCTGAAGAGTAGACCGAACTTGTTCGTACGAACTTTTCAGTACGAAACCAAACTACCACATAGAGGATACAAGGAGGGTTCACATTTTATATATTCAGAGTCGATACACTTTGTATGACTCTTGGGTTAAAGTACGGGGGGATTTTGATATTTCTGGATTTTGAGCTTCGAAAATGGTCGTCAAATTGCCAATCTCTACTCGATCAAGGGTCATCAGAATACCACGAACATCGGCCATTGCGGGAATTGAAATGGGAAGAATCGGTCAAGGCACTTGGGCTACATTGGGCACAATCGGGAGATTATTTTGCATTTAAAGTCGAGGACTTTCCAGAATCGCCAGTAACAATCAAACGAATCATCCTCTCAGAGGCTTCAAGGATCTTCGACCCGCTCGGGTGGTTATCCTCTAGTGTCATCATCGCAAAAATCATCTTTCAAGAGTTATGGGTACTCGGATTATCGTGGGACGAGGCAGTACTAAAATCAGTCGCTGAAAGATGGTCAAATTATCGGATCAAAAACTACTTCGAATCACAGCCTATTGTAGACGTTTCGTGCAACAACTTCGCACCAACAAAGCCGATCGTAATCCCAGCTTCATCACCGTGCCTGAAATGAATCGGTCATTCCATTTTTGTCGATGCCAATTAGGAGGAAAACTGTTGAATAAAAGTGTGCTTCGTTCACTCAACCCATTTATCGATGGTGATGGAATCTTACGAGTCGGCGGACGATTAAAACATACATTCTTGCCATACCAAAGCAAGCACCCGATAATTCTACCGAAAACCAGTCAACTCACTACGTTAATCGTCGCACAGGCACATCAAACCACACTCCACGATGGTCAGCAATTAATGTTGGCACATCTTCGAAACCGATTTTGGATAATCAATGTCAAGAAGCTGGTCCGCGCGCATGTTCGCCATTGCGTGACATGCTTTCGTTATCGTTTAACCACCGGTCAGCAACTAATGGCTAATTTTCCAGCACCACGCGTTACCCCATCCAGAGCTTTTCTACATAGTGGAGTGGATTACGCTGGCCCGTTCTCGATCAAACTAAGCAAGGGCCGCGGTGTAAAATCAACGAAGGAGTACGTGTGTTTATTCGTGTGCCTATCAACAAAGGCTCTTCACCTGGAGATGGTGTCAGATCTCACCGCAGATGCGTTCATCGCTTCATTCAGACGATTCACCGCTCGAAGAGGCGAGGTTCAATCGTTGTACAGCGACCGCAGCACCAACTTCATCGGATCCAATCGTCAACTAACGTCGCTTCATCACCACAGCACAAGGAATGTGAAACCTGAAGTCGCCACAATGTTGGCTCAAGACGGAAGGCTTATGGGAGGCAGGGGTGAAGTCAGTCAAACACCATCTTCGAAGAATCATCGGCAATACATTACTCACTTCGAAGAGATGACAACATTTGTTTGCCAGGTAGAAGCTTGCCTAAACTCAAGGCCATTGTGCCCCATGTCGGATGATCCCGAGGACTACACTACTCTCACTCCTGGTCACTTTCTCATCGGAGAGCCACCCATCACCATTCCAGAACCATCATTACTTGACATCCAATCGAGTCGTCTCCATCGATATCAGCAAATCCAACAAATTTACCAACATTTCTGGAGCGTATGGTCGACTGAATACCTATCACGACTGCAGCAACGTCCTAAATGGCTCAAGACGAACGTTAACTTCAAGGTCGGTCAACTGGTTCTCATCAAAAACGAACTTTGCCCACCAGCAAAATGGGCAATGGGGCGAATCACTCCTATTCATCCGGGTCCTGATGGTCTCATCCGCACAGTCACGCTAAATTGTCAGGGCATCACACTCACGAGACCGGTAGTAAAATTGTGTCTACTGCCGATCCCAGACAACATCGACAACTAAAGGATTAATCCTTTAGGCTGGCCGGCAATGTTGGCGCCACCACTAAATACACTACCGGTGTGAGGCCTGGTGGTGAACATCTTGAAGTAACCAATTTCCCTTCGTCAGGCAACACCAAAAACAAAATGGAAAATCGTCAAACTACACGACGTGTTTTGAGTCGGTCTTCTCTCTTCGTCATCAATCGTCATAAAAACAACAACGTGTGCATCAAAACAGTAGCCATTTTAATCGAATGAAAATAAAAATATAATCGATAATAATCTCGTGTAATAATAATCGTTTTTGAAGAAATAATAACAATTAATAATAATTATCAAGTGAAATAAAAGTAATCTGCTTTTCGTTTTAATTAAAGTATTTTATTTATCCGTTTAAATCAAAGTGCCCCCTTTTTTCGTGAATAATTTTGTCCATCGCAAATCGACAATCGTAAATCTGCTAACAGCGGATCGTCGTGGTTAACAGATATATTTTAACTTAAAGAAAAAATATTTTTACCCTAGTACGTCGTGTGTTTATTCTGGCCGAGACTGAGGTGGAAGAGGTAGACGTGGTAGCGTTGGGTGTGCTCCAGGTAAAAGAAGTATGATGAGAATCGTTAATGTTTAAAATAAATAGACCTTTTTGTAATAAGCTTTTGTGTATTACAATTTTAGCTAACCGAAATATTTGCACCAACTTCCTTGACTTCTAGTCATCGAGAGGCAATACAACACAAAATGCTTAGGCCAGCAAGGCGAATTGAGCTCAGCTAGTAGAATATAAATTTCTAAATTCACCAAAGTCCGTTACGTCTCGTTTGCCACCCTGAGAATAAGTGGAAACAAGTCTTGTTTAGCGATAAAAATAATAATTTGGTTGGCCTAGATGATGTTCGTTGTTATTGGCCTATACGACAAGAGAAAAACGTTTAAGTTAAAAGACTGCTAGTTCGTAGACCATCTTAAGAATAAAATACAGTCGGTATATGGAGACCATGTATACCAACTTATTGAAGTTTGAAAAACAAAAATACAAAAAATAATAAAATTGATTGGCAGCACGAGGTATATCCTTCCGATTGAAATATTTTTTTCCTACTACACACACCCGATGCAATTCAATCAGCGATTTTAATCATTTTTTTTTTTAATGCAGTCTGAGAGGCTTTCGGTGTTACTAAAAAATTATTTGGCATCTGTTGGAATTAATATTTTTACAATTTGTTTGTTGTGTGTTATATTTGTGGTTTTTATTTTGTCTGCGCGATTGTTAGGTATGCGGAGCTGAAATTGAATTCGGGATCCTTTTTTTACAAAATTATGTAACACTTTTATGTGTTATTTTTGAAACCAAATGTTTTGATGATTAATTATGCTGCCACACGTTTGTCTATCGAAATATGATGAGCAATTTTTTTTTTATTCAATTCATCCAGCAGGATCATCATTGTTAAATGATTTTCGTATATGTGTATAACAAAAAAAAAACCGAAATATGTTTTATATTTTGATATATTTGTCATATGCCATTTTTTTTAGTTTTATGTGTGTCTACCTAACCTACCTATCTTCATGTAGATATACCTATTGATTTGTTTGGTTTTAAATTTAATACGTGTAAATAATATTTGATACATAAAACAATGTGTTCACCCTTTAAACATATATGTTATACATATATTTATAAAAGACAGCCAAAATCGAATGGAACCGAATTTTTTTTTTTTGTATGTTAAGTCAACGTACGCCAAATAAATATTACGGACGCATACCAGCTTGCAATTTTTTAAGTTTTTTATTTGGTTAGGTCGTGCTATCAAATTACATATGTACGAAATAAATCGTCGATACTTTAGAATAAAATATTTTGTATTTTTAATTGAAAAGGGTTCGAGTACTTTATAATGAGGAAGAAACACAAGGTATTTAAAGTAATGTCTGTATATGTACAATATCTTGAGTTTTGATAACTATACCGGATATAAATTTGAAAGACTTATCGTTATTAATAATAAAGATCGAAAGGCGAAACCTTTCCTGCGTGCTCTTTGATTTCGTGTAAGAAAAATGGTCAATAAAACAGATGCAGCTTTAAAGGGAAAAGGATCAAATTTCATCCAGGAATATATTAAAGGATGTTCGTAAATGTTGCATAAGAAAAACAGGAAAACAACATTACATTATGTGCGAAGAACTAAATGTTGTTTACTATATGTTGCTCTTCTTCGTTTTCCTGCTTCGTCTTATATAAGACAAAAAAAAAATTGGCGTGTGCCCTTTTGTACATATACGTACAGGAACGTAATGTAGCAGTTGGTTACAATATATGAGCACATGACAAAAAATTCGTTAACTTCTGTTCAGGGTGATTGATACAGATAAAAATAAGATTATCGAATTTGTTGATTTTGTTCTACCAAATGGTCTAGCGACCTTTTTACTTTATATGGTACATGCGGCGTTTATTAGTCGTATCCAAATATAAATATATAAGAAAGATATTTTATTACAAGATGACACTATTTGTGTAATTGGAGTGTAATATTTTTTCGTTTAAATAACATCTTTGTCTGGTTGAAAGCATAAACCTGTGTCTTAAAATGCAGCTTGAGTTTATTAATAAAATTAAGCACGCGTTTGGTGATTTATATATAGTTTTGAATTTAATTTGGTTTCCAATTACAACAATAATATTTCCAAACCGTGTTGTCTGCGGTCAGTGTTCAACTAATACTAACAGCAATTTTATTTGCCAATTTATAGATTTTTTTTTGTGTTTATTCGTCAAGTGTAGCCCAAATAAAAATTCTGTGCAAGCCAATTTGTACAGAGTTTATTGGTCCTTCGAGATGGATTGCACAAAACATACAACCAAGAATCAAGTACAATTATAGAATTAACCAACAATTGGAAGCCGGATAGCTGATTTGATTTCGGTTCCGATATAAAAACCTTAGGTAACCGCGTTATTTATTTAAGTGATTCCGTACCTTTTTATTTCTATATATCAACCAAAGATTATTTTGTATGATATGACTTCGGAAGGCGCATCAGATTACCTCGGAGCTCTCAATAAACGCAAGTCAATCATTAAGGGTCAGTTTACGCGAGCAGCGAATTATATTACAATAAAACAAAGGGGAAGGATTGTAGTTACGATGAGCCAAAATAAATGTCCAGCGTTTACTACCATATGCCATTTTCGCATCGATGACGCAAATTACGTTGAAGCTCTAAAACGCGCCTTATCAAAAATACGATAAAAGGAAATAGAATTGTTGAAACATACATTCCCGAAATAGTATTGACGATACAATCCGCGGTTTGAAGTCATTAGGTACGAAGGCTTTCGAGCGAGATCCTTGAATTGTTTCATAATGCACCCAAATTTTCTATTCTTCACGACGGTGAAACCGATTATACCGACCGTGTCGTGAAGAATAGACGTAAAATCGATGTGCGCATAGTAAAATTAAATTAAAATATCAAAAAGTGCTGTGTTAGTTCTTTATAATTATTTATTATTTTCTTTTATGTGTTGTACAGTGTGTGTTTTAAATTCAATAAAGAAAAACAACCATAAAAAAACAATAAGTGAATAATGTGTAAGTGATGAGCTAAAATTCTAACGGGACTAATTTAGAAAGCAAAGTGCAACACAGCCCAAAGAAACAATCGATAATGCACGAGGAAAATAATGCACAAGTGACAAATTTAACTACACCATCGTTTAATACGATACAATCACCGCGAAAAAAAATTGCTTTAACAGCAATATTTAATAAATTCTAATTTAAATGAATATAAAAATAATGAACTCAGTGCGACGAACTAATCGTCGACCGATAATAAAAATACTGATAGTGACTTAGGTCAGTGTAATTAACAACAGTTAGTGCAAACGGAATTGGATAGGTATTTTACTATTAAGGCCAAGCAAAAACAAAGTCCAAGATCCGCGCAACTCGCCAGCAGAAGCAAAGCGACAAGGATGGAACAATCTGCAGACCAAATACCTCTGAGCAACAGGTATTCCAGTTTAGAGGTAGAAGCTCCCGAAGCTACAGCAGATAACGCTAAGAATGAGGAGCCGCCGCCAATTTACTTAAGAGAGGCATCAAATAATGAGCCATTCGAAACTAAAGGGTTCAGAGCCTTAGTAAATTATTTCGATCAAGCCCATAAACGGTATTACACATACCAGCTAAAAAGTCAAAAGGGGCTAACTGTTATCTTAAGAGGAATTGAAAGCTCTGTAAATGTAAGCGAAATACACTCTGCTCTTAGGGAAAAAGGTTTTCATGCTAAATATATTACAAATATCCTAAACCGTGAAAAGACACATCAACCTATGTTTCTTCTAGAACTAGAGCCAGATGCGGGAAAAGAGAAAGGGCACGATATATATAACCTAAGATATTTACTATATCGTAAAATCACGGTTGAGGAACCCAAGAAGAGGACCGGACCAGTTCAGTGCATCAAGTGCCAAGAATATAGCCACACCAAAGCTTACTGTACCTTACACGATGTTTATGTTATATGTGGTGAACTTCACGATTCAAAACAGTCAACAAGGTGAAAAACGATCCTACAAACTATATAGGGTGCCCAGTGTACTTGGATTTAAAGCCCAAAATCAATCCAAAATTGCGATATGAACAAAGAGTGCTCAAGGCAAATTACAACCAAAGAACTTTGACACCAAGAACTTCAGTTGTTCAACAAACAGGGAATTTGGGGGCAAATTTCAGCAGTTTTATGCAACCTGCGATCTCCTATGCAAACATTCTGAAAGGTGCCGCTTCGAAAGCAAAAGTTAATTTTATTGAAGAAGAAGTCGCAACGATCCAAAGTTTCATGATGATGATGATGGAGAAACAAATGAGCATGATGATGCAAAATATGAACACACTAATGCAAATTATCGTCAAAAACCAAAAATGACTGTCCTAAAAATAGCTATTTGGAATGCGAATGGTCTTTCACAGCATAAAGCTGAGTTACAAGCCTTTCTCATCGAGCACAGTATAGATATCGTGCTAATATCAGAAATGCACTTCACGAATAAAACTTTTTTTTTAAATTAACGGATATTCAGTATACGACACTCAACACCCGGACGGAAAAGCACACGGTGGCACTGCCGTCTTGATAAAAAAAGAATAAAGCGTTATGTACACAGCAAGTATGAAAAAAACATATCGAAGCAACTAATATTTGCCTAGAGGAATGGTCTGGCAAATGTGTAATATCGGCCGTTTACTGCCCTCCAAAACATGTAATTAAAAAGCAGTAACTTATCAATTATTTTAACCGGCTGGGCAATAATTTCCATCTAACGAGAGTATTCGCACCACACAAGGAAACAAATACTTTCGTACTACCCGAGCAAATGGATGATGGATTGTCTTTTAAACCTTTAAAGTATTATTGGAAGAAAGTTAAGAATACAATTAAAAATTGTATAAGCCCGAAAAAGGCACCAGGGCATGATGATATTACTGGAAAAATGATGAGGGAATTGCCAGACAATTGCATAAAAACTAATAAATAACAATCATATTCAACGCGATCATGCGAACCGGTTGTATTCCTCAGAAATGGAAGATATCGGTGATTGCAATGATTTTTAAGCCTAGAAAAATGAAACAAAAATTTCATCATATCGTCCAATAAGCATGCTGCCAAAAATTTCCAAGCTATTCGAAAAAATGTTATTAACGAAATTGAAACCAGTGTTAACAGTGCGCAATATTATTCCAGATCATCAATTTGGGTTTCGAAATCAACATAGTACCATAGAGCAAGTACACAGAATTGTATATGCAATAAAAAAAACCTTCCAGGAAAAGAAATATTATTCTGCTGTCTTCTTGGATATCGCTCAAGCCTTTGATAAAGTTTGGCACGATGGACTAATTTACAAAATTAAAGAACTTCTACCTAAGAAAATTCACTATATCTTCTTGAAAGGTAATACATGGTTAAACAAATAGTGCAACTGCCTGCTTTTACGATATAAACGCAGGTGTCCCACAAGGGAGTGTCCTAGGACCAATATTATATTTGATGTACACAACCGATTTATCGTAACCAACAAATTAATGATATCAACAGTTGCCGATGATACGGCCATCCTATCGTCACACAATACTCCTGAAACTGCCTCAAAAGAATTACAGAATCATTTGAAAAAAATCGAGGACTGGCTAAAGAAATTACTGACATTTCTAAAAGCTTGTTTACTTCCATGCTCACCATCTTGCTGTCTTAAGCAAGCACACACTTTTTCTCTACCTCTTACCGTTCACGAGTAAACGAGTTATGCGCAGAGGCAGAATGGGAAATTTCCAATTTTCAAAAATCCATTTCACCCAGTCAGAGTGTTTTTCCGCAGAAAAAAAAAATTGCGTAGTACGAGATGCACATGTTCCCAAAGTTTCATAATTTTTTGAATTTTCGGGTTCGGGATCATCCCTTGTAAGAAGAACAGATCCACTTGGACTGATGAAACTGTAAATTTATTAATGTTTGGGTTACACATATGTTTGATCTAAATTAATTAAATTTGTGAACACTAACAATAAGTATTAACATTGGTTAAGACTTAAAATATGTAATAATTTTACCTTCTGGCAGCATTTAAAAAAAAAAATCTATGACGAGTAAACCGGTTTACGTAAAACAACAACCTGGCTTGCTCGACATGCTCCGGTCGATAGCCGACGAGAATTAATGTAAACCCTAATTCGTTGCTACAATTGTTTATCGGATGAGCATGTTGTAAGGCAATGCAAGAAATCGAAAAGCTGTATTAAATGCTACAAAAGGCATAATACTTTGCTACAATTAGATGATACTTTCGAACCACAATGAACTACCAAAAGTTCAAGTCATCACAAATTATGATAGTACGCACCCGCCAACAATATCACTAGTTACAGCAGCGGAGATCGATACTAAGCACAATTTCGCTAGATGGACAAAATGTCACGCTTCTTGATTCTGATTTGACTCATTCGTTCATAGCAGAAAAATGCGTTAGTTATCTGGGAATTCCTAGAAGAAAGGCTAGTATTTCAATTGATGCTTTGAATCGGTCACGGGCTGGACTGGCTAAGGGGATATCCGATCTCAGAGTAAGGTCTTGTGTTGACCATGATTATAAAATTTCTACCCAGGCTTATTTTATACCTATAATTTGCTCCAAAATTCCAAAACATGAACATTTATTCCATGCGCTCACTGATGGTAAAATAGAACATATTGAAGGTAGCTTCAACGCTCGCAACACCCGTTTTGGGTGGGTTATTGGAGAAAATGTTAACCTAAATGAAATGAATTTTAATCCTTACCATACTTGATCAAGATCAATGCATATTTGATTAAACCAAGGACAACCAGGATTATCGAGTATTTAGATATCCCTCCAGCGTTTTTGGGAAATTAAAAAGATTCTTAACACTAGTAGTCTCATCGATCACAAATGTATCTACCTGCGTCAAAGATTTCCATGATAACGTGTTGTATCAAGTTAATCGAATATCCTTACCGTTGCTATTGAAAAAGTGTCCACCGAATCTTAGTGACAGCTACCATCAAGCATTAAGACGATATTTGTCTCTACAAAAAAGACTTGATTCAGATTTTCCACTTAAGGAAGCCTACGTAAATTTTCTGCAAGAATACTTATCACTAGAACATATGGGACCTGTTGTAACGGTTGACAAGTTTTTCCATGCTTGAACCAACCGTTACCATAAATTATTCGGGAAAAATAATTTTGGGTTGGTGGCAGGCTGCAAATTGCTACATGGCCGTCCTCAACCTGTAGCTCGGTCGGTGGAGGTATATTCGTCGTGGGGTTGTAGCAATACTTTTGGCAACCATGCCTCGGCCTTTAAATAAAACACAACACTACATTAACACTTCACAAAAAAAGAACACACATCATCACTATGCCCGCAACTACCTACCTCCCTTCACAATCTGAGGTGGGTATAATTTAATTACTCATAATAAACAAGAGAAAAAAGTTAACACCATTATTTAAGCTCATATAAAAGTTTGTTTTCTTTATTAATGTGATACAAAAACCAAACAAGATTTAAATTCATAAAACCAAGAAAAAAAACAATGAACACTTCCTTTACTTTTACTTCATCAAGCAGACCCAATTGGTCACAAAAAAAAATATGTTACCTAATTAAACTCAGACGACCGCAATCGTCTCTTCCGTTGAGTTGATCCGCCGCAAGCGCTCGCAGAGAATCCAGTCCACGGCTAACACGTGTGCGTACGTTAACTTAAACAAATTATATGCTATTAGATAAAAATAAAAAAAAGAAAGAAATTATCTTGACGAAAATAGAAAAGAATGAATCATTATTCTGAAAACATAATTAATTATTACAAAAAGATGGTTTATACAAAAAAAAATCAAGGAAATAAATTTACATAACTTTCATTTATCACATCAATAAATACTTAGCCTAATTACTAAGCGGCTTCTTTGAAGAAATAATAGTCGCCCTCCGTTGGTTTTGACCGCACCCAATTTTGTCCTTCAAATCGATTGGTCGCTCCAAAATACCGCCAAACGCGTGACATAAATCCGCTATACGCTTAACTTGTGTGTTGTTTTTCCTTGTCTCTGCTTGTTTTATACTTTTAATTTTTTTATTTTAATTGTTCACTTCACGATACCAATTACTTTTCTACTACACTACTTAACATCAAATAACAAATCGATTATGGTTGAAATATCGATAACAGTATGTGTAGGAATACTTGTAGTTTTACGTTTTTTGTTTTATAATTTAACTTCTTGTCTCACTTACAATATTTATATTATCATTATTATTCACTGATTTTTGTAAGTTTTAGATTTTTATGTCCAATTTTATTTCTACTTTTAGTTAAGGTTTCTAGCCAAACTTTGTTTTATCTCATTTTTAAGTTTTTCGATTTTTTTGTTTTAAAGGCCATCACCCTACTACCATGGTTGAAAATTCAAATTTGACTGTCACCTTTTTGGTCCAAGATAACAAAAAACATTTTCTTCCCCTATCCTCAAATAACAACCAAAACCTATTTCCATTGAAATATGGGCCATCAAAACACAATACAAATCGGTGGGGGAAAAAAGAGATTAAAATACACAAAAAATTATCTTTATCACAACACCAACATGTCACCGTACATATCATGGGTTAAATCTCTTACTTGGAGAAACAAGTATACATACAATTCTATTGCAAAAGAACCAAATAAAATAAAATGTTATTGTGAGGGAAAAATTAAGAGAATGAAGAATATGAGAAATGATATGATACTATGACGGAAGATGATCTATGATGAAAATACAAAATTGGTAAAGTTAAATATCGGAATGTTGTTGTTGTAGATAATATTGAACGTAGTATGGACGGAAAGTATTTTACAGACAAACCCAAAATTATTTTAATATGTTTGTAACATGAGATGTTACAAATCGTGGGGACGTTGCCTACGAACCCTGAGGTCTCATTTTAACGCCGGGCATACAATAACGACATATAATAAGAAAATTCGTTAAATGGAGATATCGCGAGCGTGGTAAACTCCTATACTTTTCCCATCTCGTTCTAATTCATACGCAACCTTGCCGATTCTTTTCCGAATTGTTGCTACCACGAATTTTCGAGCAAACTTAGCTGAAAACTTCTTTGTAGCGTCGCTTAACACATGATTCTTTACGAAAACCTTTTGTCCTTCGACAAATTCACGATTTACACTACGGAGGTTATAGGTGTGGGCTGCTCGATCATATGCCGCTTTGAGATTTAGGAGAATAGCTTCACTACATTTGTTCATCCGGTTGGCCTTACACTGTGGCGAAATATCGCGTTCACCAGTCAGATTCAATTCTCGTAGTAATCGGTATTCCGTCGCGTGCGATATAATATGTTGGCCAAATAAAACGAAATGTGGTGAGTATTTAGTTGATTCATGAACAACGTTTCGTAATGCATGTTCGATTTCCGATAAATGTGTGTCCCAATAACGATGGTCATCCGTGATATACGCTCTGATAGCCGCAAGAATGGAGCGATTCACTCGTTCCGACAAATTTGATTGCGGGCTGTATCTAGGAGTGTAAATGTGATTTATACCATATTTTTCGAGTAAGTCCTTTATAGCAATGGAATTGAATTGTTGCGCATTATCTGATATAATGGTTTCTGGTACTGAATATGAACGAAAAATATTGTGTTCCAAATAATTACAGACATCTTTTGCTGTAGCGCTGCGCATTGCCTTAAGAAACACGTATTTACTAAAGTGATCCAGGACAATAAATATGTAACAATTTCCATTAACAGAACGCGGATAAGGGCCAAGGAAATCGATATATAACCGCTGCATGGACCGTTCTACTTGTGCTTGATTCCCCATCATGGGCTGCGTTATGTGGTTTAATGGTTTGGAAGTTTTACAAATATCACATCCCGTAACATATTGTTGAACATCAAGCGGCATTTTAGGCCAATAGAAGTAGCGCTGGAGTAAATACAGGGTTTTCTTAATTCCCGGGTGACCAGAAGATGGTGGGTTATGAACAGCATGGAGTAGTTCCTTTCTAAGTGGTGTTGGTATATACACCTTCCATGGCGATATATCAGAATCATCATTTGCCTGTCGTCGAGACGTGTTTACCAATACCTTTCCATCTTGAACTAAAAAATTTTCCAATGGTTTTGGCGCATTCTGTATGCTTTGTATAAGATGTTGATATTCGTTCGATTCAAACGCCGGAGAAGTCCAATCCAACTGAGGGATATCCGGTAATGAAATGTTGTATGCGTCACTGGTATTTACTTCCTCCATGTACATTCTGGATAAGCAATCTGGAACGACGTTCGATGTGCCTTTACGATGAAAGATGGAGAAGTCAAATGCTTGGAGCTTCAAACTCCATCTCGCCAATCGTCCATCCAAATCCTTGTTGTTCATTAACCATTTCAGTGATGCATGATCTGTAATGATACTAAAGTGGCTGCCTTCGATATAAAGACGGAAATGTTTTACACTTAAAACGGCGGCGTAGCATTCCAGCTCGGTTATTGAGTAGTTCTGTTGGGCCCGATTTAGCTTTTTGGACATGAACGCTATGGGGTGTTCCTCACCGTCCTCACCAATCTGCGTCAATACACTTCCTACTCCTACTCTACTGGCATCACATTGAATGCAGAAAGGTTTGCCGAAATTTGGATACGCCAATACTGGTGCTGTACACAAAGTGTGTTTCAACGCTTCAAAAGCTTGTTGTGCCTCTGGAGTCCAAATAAACTTTTTTGCTTTCCTCAGAAGATTTGATAGTGGTGCTGCGATAGTGGCGTACTGTGGAATAAAGCGGCGATACCATCCTGTCAAACCAAGGAAACCGCGAACCTTCTTTACCGTATTCGGCACTGGAAAATCCGTAACAGCTTTGACCTTTAATGGATCCACCTTCAAATTGCCGTCTGTAACAATATAGCCGAGGTACCGAATGCTCTTCAACAAAAATTTACTCTTTCCTAAATTTACGGTCAGTCCGGCATCTTCTAATAGGGCGGCGACTCGTTTAAGAAGAGTAATATGTTCGTCGAATGTCCCTGAGGTGATGAGGAGATCATCCAGGTATACAAATACCTGGTCCTGTAACTCATTGGGGATCACCTTGTGCATTAGTCTGCACATTGTCTGAGGTGCGTTGCATAGCCCAAACGGCATTGCGGCAAACTGGTAAAGTGGACGACCAGGAACGGTAAACGCGGTCTTATCTCGGGACTCCTGCTCCAAAGGAATCTGCCAGAATGCATCTTTCAAGTCTATACTGGAGATGAATCTGGTATGATCCAATCGGCTCAGGAGTCCTTCGATATTAGGCAGAGGATACGCGTCCCTGACCGTCACTTCGTTCAGCTTGCGAGCATCCAAACATAGCCGCACTTTGCCGTTTGGTTTCCGGACCAATGTCACCGGTGAACTCCAAGAGCTTCCTGACTCCTCAATCACACCCAGGAGCAACATACGATCTAGTTCCTCGTACAATTTAGCCTGGATCGGTGGGCTAACAGGGTAGTACCGCTGCTTGATAGGCGCTGCTCCATCTATAATCTTAATCGTGTGTGCTAATTTATTAGTTTTTCCCAAGCCTCGTTCCTCGAAAGATGGAAATTGTTTAATGGTTTCTTCTAAAATAGTATGTTGTTCCGGTGTCAAAACATGCTTGTTTTCCTCACTATCCAGGTCACCAATACTGGAGTGCGCTAGGTCCACTTCTGAAATAGATGGAACATCAGATGGCAACATAGAAGGAACGATTTGGAATGCCTTCCAGAAATCCATGCCTAGGTACAATTTCTGTTTTAAACTAGGAATAATAAATATTTTAATTAAATGTTGGTGAGTTCCGTAATTGATGGTGGTATAAACATAACCGAAAATCCTTTTCACATCTCCTCCAGCCGTTTTAACATTAGCAGGAATATAATGAATTTTACAGCTTGGGTCATCTAGGAGAGATTCACTGCCTGCTCCAAAAGCGGTAATGGTTGATCCACTGTCCATAAGGCCTCGATATAACTTCCCAAATATTTCCACCTCTGCATAAGGACGTGTATCATCGCCGTCTGATAGGCAAGTTTCGCTTATTTCGGCTCGTATTTCTCTCTTTCGTCGCCAGTAACTCCTTACGCGCATTTTCTGTTTGGCTGATGGACGCTTTGAAGATGTTTGATTATAAATTTGAGGTAAATGATGAGAAAATTGACAGTTAGATAAATTCGGTTTGTAGACTGAGACTACTTCGTCTCCCCACCTGCATGGTTGTCTGTCTTGGGCTGCTGGTTTCTGGGCAGTATTTGTCGAGGGACCACATTCCCAGCGTTTCGGTTCCTCCCTTCTCCGTTTCCCGGACTGCAACGGAAACAATTTGGTTTAAAAATATCGGCCCGTCCACATCCATAGCAAAAAATGGTCCGCGCCTGCGTACACACATCGAAAGTGTGCCCGATATCTCGGCAATTCCAACATATGATATTGGATAAATTATGATTTTTATCCACCTGATTTGGCTTGGAATTATTTTGTATTTGCCCTCTGGTTGGTGGAGCCGATGCCTGAGTGCGTGTTAATTCCAAAGCCTCGACCTTTTTATCCTCATCAAAGCTATCTCTTGACTCTTCTACATAGTTGATCTCGCTCACGAATCTGCGATTACACAGGAGCTCGGGTTCACAGTGTGTCCTTTTCCACGTGTCTTCTAGCCCGATACAATTTTGTAACAACTCATCCATAGTTGAAATATTACGTGCTGCTAGAGCATTTTGAAGGCCGGGTCTCATGTTGCGCTTTAGCATGTGTAATGTTTCTGTTTCGGGTGGAGGCATAGAGTACTGTAAATTCAAGGTTTGAATAGCGTTATAGAACTCTATGAACGGCTCTCTGGGGCGTTGTTTGCGCGCTTCGACGAGTCTCCGGATGTCATAATCCGTACGGTGGTCCTTAAATCGGCTCTCAAAATCTCGTTTTAATTGATTCCAATTTATGTGAGGGTGCAATCTCACATGTAACCAATACCAATCCGCTGCTGCTCCCTTGAGTAGTGTGCAAATTTCATTGCGTAATTGGTCGTCTGAAACATTATAAGTAGCTGCTAAATGACTAACTCGGAATAAAAAATCATTAACTGATAACTGCTCGGCACTACCATCGAAAAAAACATTCCATTTAGAAACTGGACTACTATATTGAAACCGGGTTGTACTATCCGCATAATTAATTGATCGTGATGAGGTTTGTTGAACTACCCGCGATTCTGAATCAAGTTTATCTCTGACCTCAGCAGCACGTGAAATCGCGTTCTCCGGAACTGGATTGATTATATTATTGTTTTCCTCCAATTTATTGGTCTTCGAATTCGGAGTCGTTTGATGAACATCTTTACCATCTATCCCACTACCACCAGGTTGAATATTATTCTGAATTTTCTCGGGGCCTTTTAATTGTTTCCTTTGAACGGTTGGCGGAACATCGGATTCATCTTCTGACGTGACTACCTCTTCAGCTGGCAGCTTAATATCGTTGTTTATGTCTGCAAGGGTTTTGTCTAGGTCTACCCCATCTCCTCGCAATGTCTCTATCATGCCTAAGAGGTTTTGACCGGTTTCGATCAGGTCCAAACAAGGTTGTTTGTAATTTCGACTGGTAGTGGAGAGTCTTTTTAGTCTTCCTGTGACATGCAATATTCGGGTTACTATTCGATCCAGCGGTTCACCTTTCACTTTACCCACATCCGTGATACTAGCGAGAGATCGCCGATGCTCAATCAGCTTATTAGTACATAATTTGATTTCATCTTGTGGACGTTTCTTGGCCGCGATGTGAGCGTGCGCTGGTTTCAGAGGGGGATGTTTATCCTCAACTTGGAACGCGTTATGGAGATACTTCAAATTTTCAATAGGAGATCCTTGCAGCTGCCGAACCACACTCTCGATCTCAAACTCATCCGGTTCTAACAAATTTACATCCATAATTTTGAGTAGAATCTATTACTGTTACTAGGCACTATTCTAAATATTATACCGATATAGGTTGATTAAATAAATATGATAAATGGATAGCAAATATATATATATATATATATATATATATATAGCAAATAAATAATGTAAATAATATAGTAAATGAATAAACATATAGTTATAACTAGGAAAAATAATTAAATAAATATATTAGAATGAATATAGTTTAAGAATAGATAAATAAGTATATATAATAAATAATTAATAAATATAATAAATATATAATATAAGAATTTGTTTCGTAATTGTGAAACCTTAGATTGTGAAATTCAATAGGCAATTGTTGAGCATAGCGTGAATGATGTGAGAGAAAAAAAAATAATAATTACGAATTCGGAGTTTTAATGAATACGTAATCGATCGACAAATCTTTTTGGCGATTACTATAAAACCGAATATAAGACAAGTAAGGACATCACCAACTGTATTCTATAGCGCTGTGAGTCATAGGTCATCTACTATTTTGCCACACATGTCTCACGTTCAATACCTTAAGGTAGCGTGATGGACGACTGACACAAGGAGACCCACGCTCACACACCAGACTTACAGCGGTAAAAATGATGTACTTACTAAAAGAAAAAAATGAAATATGAATTAAAATAAAATTGTTAACCATGAATTCAAATACTTAAATAAATTCTGTTGACCTTCAAAATGCGAGACTGTGATATTCCACCATATTCTACGGCAAAATGCAACCACGCGGTAGCACGTGCTACATTGAACCGGTACTTTAACACAAAGTGGTAAAATTACCTCATTTCTCGATCTGAAGACAAAAATCCATAGTCCCTAAGAATTTTGGGCGCCATTATGTAACGGTTGACAAGTTTTTCCATGCTTGAACCAACCGTTACCATAAATTATTCGGGAAAAATAATTTTGGGTTGGTGGCAGGCTGCAAATTGCTACATGGCCGTCCTCAACCTGTAGCTCGGTCGGTGGAGGTATATTCGTCGTGGGGTTGTAGCAATACTTTTGGCAACCATGCCTCGGCCTTTAAATAAAACACAACACTACATTAACACTTCACAAAAAAAGAACACACATCATCACTATGCCCGCAACTACCTACCTCCCTTCACAATCTGAGGTGGGTATAATTTAATTACTCATAATAAACAAGAGAAAAAAGTTAACACCATTATTTAAGCTCATATAAAAGTTTGTTTTCTTTATTAATGTGATACAAAAACCAAACAAGATTTAAATTCATAAAACCAAGAAAAAAAAACAATGAACACTTCCTTTACTTTTACTTCATCAAGCAGACCCAATTGGTCACAAAAAAAAATATGTTACCTAATTAAACTCAGACGACCGCAATCGTCTCTTCCGTTGAGTTGATCCGCCGCAAGCGCTCGCAGAGAATCCAGTCCACGGCTAACACGTGTGCGTACGTTAACTTAAACAAATTATATGCTATTAGATAAAAATAAAAAAAAGAAAGAAATTATCTTGACGAAAATAGAAAAGAATGAATCATTATTCTGAAAACATAATTAATTATTACAAAAAGATGGTTTATACAAAAAAAAATCAAGGAAATAAATTTACATAACTTTCATTTATCACATCAATAAATACTTAGCCTAATTACTAAGCGGCTTCTTTGAAGAAATAATAGTCGCCCTCCGTTGGTTTTGACCGCACCCAATTTTGTCCTTCAAATCGATTGGTCGCTCCAAAATACCGCCAAACGCGTGACATAAATCCGCTATACGCTTAACTTGTGTGTTGTTTTTCCTTGTCTCTGCTTGTTTTATACTTTTAATTTTTTTATTTTAATTGTTCACTTCACGATACCAATTACTTTTCTACTACACTACTTAACATCAAATAACAAATCGATTATGGTTGAAATATCGATAACAGTATGTGTAGGAATACTTGTAGTTTTACGTTTTTTGTTTTATAATTTAACTTCTTGTCTCACTTACAATATTTATATTATCATTATTATTCACTGATTTTTGTAAGTTTTAGATTTTTATGTCCAATTTTATTTCTACTTTTAGTTAAGGTTTCTAGCCAAACTTTGTTTTATCTCATTTTTAAGTTTTTCGATTTTTTTGTTTTAAAGGCCATCACCCTACTACCATGGTTGAAAATTCAAATTTGACTGTCACCTTTTTGGTCCAAGATAACAAAAAACATTTTCTTCCCCTATCCTCAAATAACAACCAAAACCTATTTCCATTGAAATATGGGCCATCAAAACACAATACAAATCGGTGGGGGAAAAAAGAGATTAAAATACACAAAAAATTATCTTTATCACAACACCAACATGTCACCGTACATATCATGGGTTAAATCTCTTACTTGGAGAAACAAGTATACATACAATTCTATTGCAAAAGAACCAAATAAAATAAAATGTTATTGTGAGGGAAAAATTAAGAGAATGAAGAATATGAGAAATGATATGATACTATGACGGAAGATGATCTATGATGAAAATACAAAATTGGTAAAGTTAAATATCGGAATGTTGTTGTTGTAGATAATATTGAACGTAGTATGGACGGAAAGTATTTTACAGACAAACCCAAAATTATTTTAATATGTTTGTAACATGAGATGTTACACTGTATCCGAACAAGAGAATCATGTGCTTCCAAATAAAACATAATATATGCCTCATCATCTAGTTGTTAAAAGCTCTAGTACGACGACTAAGGTCCGTGTTGTGTTTGACGCTCCGCGAAGACGGCATTCGGAGAATTGTAGGTCCTACCATTCAACAGAATTTAATAAATATTCTTATCCGATTCCCGACAGCACATTGAACCGACATTGTAATTTCCGCCGACATCGAAAAAATGTTTAGGCAAATTCTCATCCATCGCACGGTAAGGATTACCTGGCGTGAAAGTCCAACGTCAAATATGCAACATTTTAGAACAAGCACCATCACACACGGTACCGCTACGGCACCCTTTTTAGCTACACAAGCTGATAAAGTTCCCAATTAAATAAAGTTCCCAATAAAGTTCGATTTTCGCGACTGAAAACGAGGGATTTCTTTCCTCTTGGGAGATAGGCGACGAATCCAAGATAACCTCCGTTCTAAGAATAAAATATGATCTTGTGGAAGACAATTTTTTTTTCAATTATCTCTACCCAAGACAAATAAATTCACTAAGAGATCGTCCCTTTCCGAGACATCCAGAATTTTTGAACAACTACGTCTACTTGCACCAGTAACAATTCGCCTGAAAATACTGTTCCAATCACTTTGGCTAAAGGGTTTAGGTTGGAGTGATGAACTCGCTTCAGATATCTAAAATGAGTGTGGTTCTGGTTAGAAACCAGTTAGATGAATTAACTAGTCAAACCATTTAGAACTCCATGGGTTTGCCAATGCATCGAAGGATACGCAAGCGGCCGTTATTTATGCACGTATACTGGAAGGAACCATAGTCAGAACCAACCTAGTTGCGGCAATAATTAATGTAGCCCCGGTAAAAACCATATCTGTTCCACGATTAGAGCTAAACGCGGCTATACATTGCTCGTGCGTTTACTAGAATTAGTTTAGAGGACTTTTTGTACACCGATTCATCAATCACCTTAGATTGGCTATCTAAATCACCTAACGTTTGGAAAACTATATAGCTAATAGAACGTCCAAAATCCCCACTTGTACATCTCATCGCATCATGTCTCATCAAACCAGAATCCTGCCGATTGTGCAACATAAACTCCCGAGTTAAGTAAGAGTCGGAATCTGAATCGGGGTTCAGCGACAATGAAGCAGTTACCGAATATATATCTGCGGTCCAGAAGGTTTGATCTATCTGCGGTACTCAATTGCCGATGTATTGGCTGAGCAATTATCAAATCACCGAAAATTATCAAGAATAATGACTTTGTTATTAAGATTTATTACAAACCTGAGATTGGAACTTCAACAACGAATTTTTAATTGCATAACAGCCACAGAGATACGCGAGGCCGAGTTTAAATCTTAATTACAAATCGATGCACATGGATTGCTGAGTGCTGAGATTGGGAGGAAGACTAAACCATACTGACTAAGAATATGCAGTAAAACATCCCATTATACTGCCACCCAGCTATATAACAATTAAACCATAACAATTAACAATATAACAATTAAACTAAAACCGCGAATCGTGATTCCAAGAGCACGAAACTTCACCCGACGAATAATCTGCCAGTGCATAGTTTGCTGTCGATACAATGCTGTAATCCAACAATAACTGATGGGCCAATTACCCGTCCCTCGCGTTAAGCCACCAGTCAGAGCATTTATACAAACAGGTATAGATTTAGCTGGTCCATTTGCAGTCAAAATTCATCGTCACCGTTCAGTTAAAACATTTAAGGTATACCTAATCATATTTGTTTGTATGGCGACGAAGGCAACTACCTTAGATTTGGTATTTGATATGAATACTGATACCTTCCTGGAAGCCCTAAAACGATTCTGTGCCACTCGAGGTGTTCCACCATAAATATCAAAAAATTAAGGCGGGAACCTAGTCCTTCTCAGAGAACAAAATTTGCCTCCGCCGAAATGGTCCCTTGCCAGAATTTGTGATGGCAACCGACAATCTAATCAGAGTAGTGACTATCAAACTTTCAAATAAAAAGCTTCTTATAGACGGCCAATCACCAACTTCACCCTTTTCCCAAGTGTTGACTCTTACAGCAAGCATCAATCTATTACGTGAAGAGAAAACTTTGTACCCCTTTTACGCCGAAACTACCCAACCGATTTTCATAAAAATTACACCATTCGAAAGGTATTCTATTGTAGGTGTGTGGAATCTTTGTTAAACGAAAATCGGTTAGATAGTTCAGGAAAAATCGACTGAGGTAGTTTCGAACGAAATATGGTTTCGTATTCAAAAGTTAATGGTACCATCAAAAATATCTCTGTTTTGGATTCATCATTAGACCCTTTGCGTATCCATTACTTTTTCCAAATGGTGATACTGGGTGGCACATCAATATTTCTCATAATGTACCAACTGCACCTAATTCAAGAGCGCGCAGAAATAAATTAACCATGCTTCAGTATGCAGACTATAGACTTGCAATTATAGAAGATTTTAGCATGTTGCACCATTCACAAAAATTATTTCTACAGTGGATAGTTGATAAGAATAGAGGGCACAAGGTTACATTTCATTCGACAAAATCAAACAATTCTTAAGTCTGAAGTTTACAACAATTTAACAGATCATTTAGAATTGAACCCCAATGCCAATAATGTTGGCCGTAGAGTAATTTTACCATCTTCATTCAATGGATCTCCAAGAAATATGGACCAGAATTATTTAGATGCAATGTTAATTGTACAACATTTCGGAAAGCCTTCTTTGTTTATTACAATGACTTGCAATCCAAGTTGGCCTGAAATAGTTAGCAATATTGGTATAGGTGAGTCAGCTAATTTTCGACCTGATATTGTTGTGCATGTGTTGAAGTCCAAATTGAAAGCATTAATTGAGGGCATTACACTAAACAAAATCTTCGATAAAGTTGAAGCACTCATTTATACAATTGAGTTTCAAAAGAGAGGATTGCCTCATGCTCACATTTTACTCTCTTTAAATTAGCAAGATAAAATTGTTAACGCTACCGATATTGATAAAGTTGTATCTGCGGAGATTCCTAACATTCAAACACATCCTACATTACATGAATATGGGGATCCGCTCGAAACGCGATATTTTAAAACGCGATATTTCAAAACGTGATATGACGAAACGCGATATGGTACAAAACGCGATATTTCAAAACGCGATATGACGAAACGCGATATGGTACAAAACGCGATATGGTACAAAACGCGATATTTTAAAATTAAAATTTTAATATAATAATAAAAATTAAAATAATAATAATATTATTTTAAAATAATAATAATTATTAATCTTCCTTCATTTAATAAAATTTTCCTTCACCAAAATGATGAAATTGAACATGTACAATCAGAACTAGGGAATCGCGTTTTGAAACATCGCGTTTTGTACCATATCGTGTTTTGTACCATATCGCGTTTTGAAATATCGCGTTTTGTAATATCGCATTTTGAAATATCGCATTTTGAAATATCGCGTTTTGTCAAATCGCGTTTTAAAATATCGCGTTTCAAATGGGACCCATGAATATGTTGTAAAACACATCATGCATGGTCCATGCGGCGTACTTAATCCAAATTCTGTATGTATGAGAGATGGAAAATGTACAAAAGATTATCCAAAACGATTTAATGAATTTACATGTGAATCATTAAATGGATATCCATTATACAGAAGTCGTGATAATGGTATTAATGCTGAAGTTCCCGGTAGTTGTCTCGACAATCGGTATGTTGCACCATTCAATCCGTATTTACTTGCCAAATTTAATTGCCTTATAAATGTTGAAGTATGTGTGGACGTGTGCACTCGTTTCTTTTTAGTTATTAGGCACCACAATTACGGAAGAATCCAACTTGGTTTTAAATAAAACAAATGAGAAATTAACACAAACTAATAATTTTCTGATAAACACATTATTTTCGATCTTGTCGCTTCGGATGACTGATTGCAATTAAATTTAATAAAATATTGACGCCAATCGACAGAAATATTGGCTTACATAGTTCATGTGTTTGTACTTAGATGGCGCGACTATTCAATTCGGCCAGTTTATGTTTCGGACAGGTTGTGTAGTTACTTTATTGGTTGTCACATTTGCCAGAAAAATAATTACATAATTATTTTGTAAATAAACAAACAATGAACAAAATAAACATTAAATCGATAAGTAAACATAAGAATAACATAGTTTACATATTTTAACCATTTTCTAACATTCTATTTTCCTTTTAGACCACGTATTAGATGGTGTTGCGAAGAAACTGGATTAGAGCTGAAACAGGCGACATCAGATAAGTATTTATGGTTAAGATTTGTGTTTCTTTGGTTGATTTAGTTTTCTTCTTTTTCACGTATGTTTGTGAGTTTTGCCAGTCCCAAACAGTATGTACTACAGTTAAAAGTGTTAAATACTAATATTTATAAATATGTGTATAAAGGCTATGACAGTGCATCTGTTGAATTTGGTGCAGAGTGTGACATGACATATTGTGTTATGGAACGCACCCATCATGTGTTGTAGCTTGTAGGTTAAGAAGCAACGCATGTAAAATGTTAAGTACATTTTGTATATTGACATTACTGAATTACTGATGAAGTGATGAATAAAGAATCATTATAAAACCTAATCCTCTGTGTGTCACTACGTTACATGGTGTCAGAAAGTGAAAATAATTAATTAAATAAATATAATAAAACAAAATTAATTAATTTAATTCATAAAAAATTAAATATAAATTAAAATTATTACAAAATATAATATACCTACCTAAAAAAAAAGGACGCGGTAAAAACCACGCGGAATAAGTGAAAAGTATACATATGTGTACGAGAAAGACGCGAGAGATGCGATTTTTGGAAAGCTCATTTATTAGTCTCAATATATGTACATAATATCAAATCAAGATAACGCGTAAAAATAAAAAGCGACGAGGTGACTCGCAGAAAATTACAAATAGAGAGGAAAATTTGGTTAATAAATCGACAAATTTTATCAAAATGGGAGATAGCCTCAGACCACCAAAACCGATGTCATGTGCGGGAGATGCATGCAACAATTGGTTGGATTGGATTCGGACGTTTCGGTTTTATGCAACAGCAACGGAATTCGAGAAAAAAGATAAAAAGATCCAGGCGGCAATATTCATGACGGCAATAGGACAAGAGTCAGGTAAAGTGTTTGAATCTTTTCAATTAAAAGAAGAAGAAATAACCTACGAAACATTGGTAAAAAAGTTCGACGAACATTTAAACCAAAAATCAATCTGACGTATGAACATTTCGTTTTCAATAATTTGTCACAATCGGTAGGAGAAAAATTCGAAGATTATTTAACTAGAATTAGATTACAATTTTTGAAATGTAATTATGACAAAATCACAGTAGAAGACATTTTAAAAGATAGATTAATTTTAGGCATATGCAAAGACGACGTTCGTGAAAAATTAATAAATGATGACACAAAAACATTAAATGAAGTCATCAATATATGTAAAGCACACGAGGTAGCGTCTTTGCAAATGCAAGCTGTTAAGTAGATAAAGAAATTAATCTCATTAAAACAAGAAATAAAAATGAAAATGTTTGTAATAATAATAATAGTAATATTAAAATATTTTATTCAATTGTAAACGGTGCAAAACCAAGCATGGCCCGAAAAGTTGCCCGGCGTATGGCGTGATTTGCTCAAAGTGTAACGGTAAAAATCATTTGCCGATAGCTTGCAGATCAAAATCTAAAATCAATAAAACAAAAAATCAGAAAATTGATAATTTAAATGAAAGTGAAGGATGTCTTGGTGATGGTTGGTACGAAAGCATAAAAATCAATGACGCAATTATCAAATGTAAATTGGATACGGGTGCAGAGTGCAATGTCTTGCCTAAACACATAATAGACCGACTACATCTCAAACTCGATAAGACAGTGACAAAAAATTTGATAACGTACAGCGGTCACAGAATAACAGTACTGGGTGAATTACTAGTAAGGTGCGAAATACAAAATATTAACACAAAGATAATTTTTAAAGTAATTGACAGTAACGCTACACCGATATTAGAAAAACGAACATGTCAAGAACTGAATTTAATTCAGAGGCCAAACGGGCAGAATATAGATTATATAAATATGGAAGAAACTATTTATAAAGGGCTGGGTTGTCTTAAAAATTTCGAATACGATATAGACTTAATAGATAATCCCAGTTTTGAAATATATCCTCCGCGACGCATAGCTCATTCGATTCGGGACCAAGTAAAAAACGAAATCGATAAAATGGAAGTCATAAAAAAAATTATGGAGCCTACTCCAGCAGTGTCGCCAATGGTAGTAGTAAAACAAAAAAATAGGATTAGAATTTGCTTGGATCCTTCAAACGTGAATAAGAATATTCTCAGGAGACATCATCCTCTTCAAACCATCGAAGAAATCTCGTCCAGAATAAATAAATCAAAACTTTTACGTTATTAGACTGCAAAAAAGGATTTTGGCAGATAAGGGTTTCCGAGAAAACGCAAAAATATCTAACGTTTGCTACCCCATGGGGCAGATACACATGTTTGAGAATGCCATTCGGGCCGGCTTCAGCACCTGAAATATTTCAAAATATAAAGAATGGTGTTTTAGGAAACATACAAAACGTCGAATGTTCGATGGATGACATTTTAATACATGCAGAAACAGAAGAAAAATGCAGTGAAGTCACAAAAACAGTGATGGATATTATTGGAAAAGCAGGATTAAAACTTAATAAGGAAAATGCCTATTCAATAAAAAATCGTTAAAATTTCTTGGACACGTGATATCGGAAAACGGATTAAAAATGGACAAAGATAAAATATCGACCATATTCAACATAGAAACACCAACAACCGCTAAACAAGTTCAAAGATTATTAGGAATGGTGACTTATGTGTCGAAATTTATACCAAATTGTTCAAAATTGACAGCTCCGATGAGGGATTTGATCAAAAAAGACACAACATTTGTTTGGGATGCTGAACAGGAACGAGCGTTTGCAGAAATAAAGAAAGCTTTGACCACTGCACCGGTACTAAGGTTCTATGATACAAAAAAAGATGTCAAACTATCAGTAGATGCAAGTAAAACAGCATTAGGAGCAGTGCTCCTCCAGGACGAGCACCCAATCGCATACGCATCGATATCGTTGACTTAGGCAGAACTAAATTACCCGCAAATTGAAAAAGAAGCTACCGCAATAAGGTTTGCGTGCAAAAAGTTTCACTAATACATATATGGGAAGCAAGTAACAATCGAAAGTGATCATAAACCATTAGAAACAATATTCAAAAAACCGATAACATCAGCTCCACCAAGGCTTCAAAGAATTTTATTTGATGTGATGGTATACTCACCGAAAGTAATATATAAAAAGGGTACGGAGATTCCCATTGCAGATGCTCTAAGTCGTGATGTAAAAAACAGAATCAATGAAGCTGAAGAAGAAGACTTACAAATACATTTAGTAATGCCTTTCTCAGCAAATGCATTAGCTGAGTTGATCGAAGACACTAAAAATGACCCAGATCTAAGAATAGTGAAAAATTATATAATGACTGGATGGCCAGAAGAGAAGTTAATTCCACAAGGTCTTAAACATTTTTCAACATTCAAAGACGAATTAGCAGTATACGATGAAATAATTTATAAAGGGGAGAAAATAGTAATACCAACCAAACAAACTTCAAAAATACTAAAAATTGTTCATATTGGACATATAGGAATCCAAAGTTCTATAAGACTGGTTCGACAAAGTTTTTATTGGAAAACCTTAGCAAGAGACATAGAAGAATTCGTGAGTAAATGTTCTGTATGTCAACAAACACAGCGTAATAATGTAAAGGAAGTAAGATCTATTTACATTTAATTCAGAAAGTTATTTGCTGATTGTGGATAGCTACTCTGGTTTTATAGACTTTGAGAAGCTTAACGACACACATTCAATACTAATAATAAATCAGTTACAAAAATGGTTTTCTGTGCACGGAACTCCAGAAATATTAGAAACTGATAACGGACCACAGTACTCGTCATATGAATTCAAAAAATTCGCGGTAGAATGGAATTTCAGACATCAGACATCAGTGGAGTCCAAGCAGCTAAATTATTGCTAAAGAAATGTTTTAAAGATGGAACGAATATTTATGTAGCATTGCATAATATGAAATATGTGAACCCGCTTCAAAACAGAAACGGGGGGATGTGACATGACATATTGTGTTATGGAACGCACCCATCATGTGTTGTAGCTTGTAGGTTAAGAAGCAACGCATGTGAAATGTTAAGTACATTTTGTATATTGACATTACTGAATTACTGATGAATAAAGAATCATTATAAAACCTAATCCTCTGTGTGTCACTACGTTACACAAAGAGAAATGAACCAGGTCAAGAAATACAAATTGATGAAGTGAAAATTTTTTTAAATGGTCGTTGTGTCGGATCAACTGAAACTGTATGGCGCATCTATGAGTTATCAATGCATTTTCAATCATATGTCATCGTTAGACTTGACTTCATTTACCGCTTAGGCAGAATGTTTACTTTCGAGAAGGGCAAGAACGTCAAGCAATTGAAAATGCAAGAAAAACAAAATTACTAGCATTTTTAGAATTAAATCGATCAGATCCTTCAGCTCATGAATATAAGTATATTGAAATTCCTTTGCATTATCTGTGGGATGATTCCCGAAAAAAATGGAAGAAAAGAAGGCGTGGAGGTGATAAAATCATTACACGCATATATGTAGTATCACCAAAAGTCATCGAATTTTTCCATTTACCATTGCTTTTATTACATGTCTGTGGTCCAAAATCATATACACACTTCTTTTGTTGAAGCGTGCCATGCTCGCGGCATTGCTTCAAATGATAGTGAATGGCGCGAATGTTTAAATGAAGCAAAAGAATTACATTCACCAAAACAAATGCGAAATTTATTTGGTTACATTTGTGCATTAACGAACGAATTTAACGTATATTTTAGTGAAGATTTGTTGAGAGATAACAACGAAGAAGTATCCTTTAATAGAGCTCTATTAGAAATTGAAGATATTTTGAATGTTCATAATTTGTCATGTCAAGAACTTGGTTTACCAGTTCCCATATATTCGCGGAGAACAGACGAAGCAAATGCTATTGATCCAATAGAACAAGAGTTTCTGTTTTGTAAGCATTATAAAACTGCAAATATTGAACAGCGTGATTTAATTGATCATGTGATTCGTGAAGATTTGCATCATGATACTGGATCTAATGTTTTTTGTAATCGCGCTTGTGCAGGTTTTGGAAAAACATTCACACAAACAGCAATCATTCACAAATTAAATTCACTTAATCTGCGTTGCATTCCAACAGCGTTCAGTGGCATAGCTTCAACTCTATTACTTGGAGGTAGAACTTTACACAATGTATTTAAATTGCTTATTCCCATTCTGGAAAATTCTGTAGCGAATATTACCGCAAATAGTAGCTTTGGACGATACATAAATTTATCATCATTGATAATTATTGAAAATAATAAACATAAACAAAAAGCGAAGTGAAGTGTCCATAAAGTGAAATAGAATTTGTTGAATTCTTGAAAAAAATTGGTAATGATGAAGCCCAATAATTCCCTCAGTTTGGTGAAAATATTATTGAAATACCGCAGCAACTAATAGGAGAACAAAATAATATCATATTATTAATGAAGTGTATGGAAATATTTCCGAAAACCGACTCTCATATAACATATTGAAGTTAGTTATTTTAGCATCTAAAAATGCTGATTGTACTTTTATTAATACTGAAATACCTAATCGAATACCAGATGAACAGAAAACTTGTCATAACTACGATAAAATAATTTGTGATGATGACAATGAAATCAATAATTATCCAGTAGAGTTTATGAATTCTTTGATGATTAGTGGTTTGTCACCACATAAGTTAGTATTAAAAGTTAATTGCATCGTTTTACTGATCAGAAACTTAAATACAAAGGAAGCATTAGTCAATGGAACAAGAATGCGCATCAAGTGTATGCATCGTAATGCTATTGATTGCGAAGTCTTAACAGGAACCGCACGCAATAAGAGAATTTTGATTCCACGTATAAATTTAACATATTCTGGTCCTGTTTTGCCATTTAACTTTCAAAGAACTCAATTTCCAATTATACCTGCATTTGCGATGACAATAAATAAATCCCAAGGACAAACATTCGAAAAAAAAGAAATTTTATTGAGGCAGCCAGTTTTTACACATGGTCAATTATACGTCGCAGCAAGCAGAGTTCGATCATTCGATGGTTTAAGATTTTATATTTCCGAATATAATGGCCAAGGGCATTTAGCAAATGATGAAAGAGTTTTTTACAAAAAACATCGTTTCCACAGAAGTTCTGAATCATTAAATTCACTTTTAAACTATTTTATTTTCAATAGACAATATGAAAATCTATGAGGCAGGTATTTTTAATTTCATCTTTTATTTAAATTTTATATAATTCGAAAAAGATGGCAATAAAAAAAAACGCAAGGAAAACCCAAGGATATTAGCGTTTATTTGATTCTATAATAACACAAAAAAAATTAAAACTGAAAATGATTTAACCCTCTCAAACGCCTTGTACAATATATTGTACATCAACTTTCATCGCTTCGACTAACCGTAATTTTTAATTTTTGTCTCATTTTTCTTGGGCGATCGTTCTCTTATGTATTTATGTTCACACTACAGTTTTATGAGCAATGCCATATCATAGCAGTGCATAATTTTGCTACGTATTTTATTTTTGGAAGAAAGTCAATTTTAAATGGCGTTTGAAAGGGTTAATTATGTATTTAAAAAAATAAATTCGAATACAAGCTGTAATTGTGTTTTTTTCAACTGTTACTAACATTAAATTTTAAATTTCATAGGTATTGCAGGGAATTAAGGCAAACCAATACACGCTAATGGCGTATTTGTATACGCTCGTAGTTGACTTAGTAGGGCAAAATGCAAAAAAAATTATATAGAGGTATACACTCTTTGACAAAAGAACCTCAATAACGTTCAAACTTAAAAATATTATGAATTACGGTCAACCACTGGGCGACCACTAGTTTCAATAATTCAGTCAGGTCGGTCTGAATTACTCTTAATTATTGTCTGCTAAGTTCGAGAACCAGCCTTACATACTGCTACTTAATTGTTATTTCTCTCGCACGTATTTTATGTAACTAAGGAATTCTAGTCAACACCTTGAGAAACATATGTAAATAACATTTCCAGGTAATTTTTGTCTTTTTCGTTTTTTATTTTAATGTCATATTTTATCACAAATTCTATACTGTTTTATACATGCGACCCGTGCGATAATAATCTAAATTCATCTGTGTATATCCGTATTTTTAAACCAAATTTCTACGAATTACATCGCCCGTTTACATACGTATACAATAAAATGTTCACGTTTTATCAATAAAAACTAAAATTTACATCCGATTCGGCTACTCTTGTGGTTATACACATTACCTATATACGATACAACTCAGTTTATTTAAAGAGATTGGTTAAACAATTTTCTTTTATGTCCTTACGATGACGATATGATGTAGTACATACAAAATAATGATTATGATCTAGAAAATGATTTGTCTATGCGAGATGGCGCGTTTTGTTCAAGGCTTATAGGTGTACGGGCGGGGCGGTACGGAACAAACAAATTTTAAATAAATTACGCGCATTTATTTAGAATGCAACAATAATTTATGATAAATATGCGAAGAACAACCCAACATTTTTGCATGTCTGGCCATAAAACATAAAACGAAATTAAATCGCAAAGTCTAATTATTATTAAATCAACCGCGCGCACACAATAATTCGCCAGTGCAATTTATTCGGTCGCTAACCCAATTCATGCACATACCTATGTATATAATCCACCGTTTATTTTAAAACATGCTTTACGTGTATACACAACATCATCTCTCAAAATATATATAAGAAATCGATCGAAATTAAGACGAATCAAGGAGTTAAACAAAAATCGCACAAAGAACTTAATTTTTTTATGATCAATCAACCTAATTCGTATGATAAAGTGCACCCATTTATCCTATCCACAATAATTATCGCTCGTTGTTTATTTGTGTGGTGGTTCGTTTTGCGCATCTTTGCGATCAAGCTCAACCTTTAATCGTTTTTACTAAACGAAAAAGAAAACACAAAAAACAATTTTGTTGACCATTCTGTGATCTGTGTTGATTAGAGATTTTCAAATTAATGACGGCTAGTCAAGTGAAACTGCATCATGGCGCGGATTTTTTTTTTTTTTTTTTTTGTTGAACGAAACATCACAAAAAAATGGTTCAATTTAATTTAAAACGTTAACATTTTATACAATTATTTTACTGCTAATGCTGCTGGTTTAACCCTAACGTGTGCTGTTTAGACAGTCACGCGAGAGGATTAATTTTGTCCGCTATTCGTTTTGTGCAATGACCAAATTGTGATGTGTGAAAGAATGTGGCATTGAGAATTAAAAACGACCTAATCACCAAGGTGACATTCAAAAGGATGCATGCTTGGGTTGTACGATTAACATAATATATTAACTTTAAAGTTGTTTTATAAAGTTGTTGTATAAAGTTAGCCAAAAGTAAAAACATCGATAAAGCAGTGTTTTGGCTATCTCAGCCGAATGTTATCAGCCGAAACATATTTTTAAAAAAATGAAAAATTAACAAAACAACCTATAAACTAGATAAAATGCCCAAGTAATTTTACGGCTGGGTATAAGCTACCTTCGGTTTTTCACTGATTACCATGGGTATTATACGTTAAGTTTCATGAGAAGAGCCAAATATTAAATGTAAAAATTTGTATAAATTCAACCTATCATGTCTCATGTCGGAAAAGTATTTCAATTAGTGTGCCCAGCCAACTGTTGTCCCTAGAAAAATTATCAGGTCAATTTTCATGTGGGGAGCCCGGGAAAATTCGTTTGAATGAAAGGCTCAATATAAATTTAAAAATGTATATAAAGACAACCTTAACAGTGTCAGAGCAACAGCAATAACTATTCTATATCCTATATACCAGATACCAGCAACAGCATGTAGAACATCTAAGAGAGCGAATTGGAATTCGTTAGAAAGCATGTGAATTGGACTCTTCGCATAATTGCGAATGCATTATGTTCACCAATGAGTCGATATTCTCACTGTGTTCTTCAAATCCACGACCAAAAGTCTTTCGACGGCCTAATGAGCGTTATGCGCAGTGCAATATTCGTGAAACAACTTTAATTGGTGTCGGATCTGTAATGGTATGGGGTGGAGTTTCATTGAAGGCCTCCACTCCACACAACTTCATATAATAACGGAAGGCTCTTTAAATAGTTCGCGGTACCATAATAATATCGTTAAGTGCCAGATGTCGCATCGATCGCATTTAAATACATAGTACAAAACTTTGGTAATCACCTAAATGAATGCAACGTTAGTTAAACATCCCCTGGCCTACTTCTCTGTAACCATTACGTATTATTTTAGTGCAAATATACAAAATGTCAAAACCAACACAAATGTGTTACAAGCCGTGCTGTCCCTATATATAGAAATTAAAAATGTACCTTGGTGATTAGTATTAGTGACTTCTCGTCAGTACAAACGCGTCATAAAATATGTACACAAAAAAGTAAAAACAAAAGAATATTTTACATTTGTATATGTTTATAATGAAAAGGCAATAGGATATATGCATTGCAACAACAATTAGCCTGTTCACACCATGTATACAGCCAAAACCAACACAAACGTGTTATACAAGCCATGCTGACCACTTAAATGGCAGATACTATAAAACAAAATATGTACATTGACTTGTGTCTATGTGTTAGTGAGCTTTATATTGTATGTCGTATTTGTATATGGCAACGTCACTAACACTAATATGGCTTAATGTACATTTTTATATCAAATGTATAGGGACAGCACGACTTGTATAAACATTTCTGTTGATTTTGATACAGCGCATCGCAACACTTCCTCGTTTCATACCTCTTTGCCTACAAACTTTGATTTATTTGTCAAAGCTTGTAAGCAAAGAGATATGAAACGAGGAAGTGTTACGATGCGCTGTATACATGATGTGAACAGGCTAATTGTTTGGTAAAATATCGATTGTGTTGTAATGTAAGGAGTCTTTGCTACAAGAAAATGTATCAATTACATTATAACATATGTAAATATCAATATAGTCATTTGCATATCCATAATCGTTGAAGCACGTAAACCGATTAAAACCAGTAGATGCTGAACCAGAACATTCCACTACATTGAACGAGACTATGACACGGTTTCTTAATCGACAATGCTTAACCGTAAAAAAATTATCTGGCCATAAGGAGACTAATCTACCAAAATTAAACATTCCAGAGTTTAGAGGAGATTTTAATCAGTGGCCTTCATTTCAAAATTTATAAGAAAGCGCAGTTCATCATAGTCGTTGTTTATCAAATTACCGAAAATGTCGTCGCAAATTTTCCAATAACGAATTAAAACTATCTAGAAGATAAAAGATTCAGTCGTTCAAAGAGCATCATTGCATCAGTGATCCAAGATTTTATGGATTAACCTAACATAAAAGGCGCAACGTCTTGAGAGAATCGTTAGATAAGGCGGACGAAATAACTCGGAGTTTAAAGGCATTGGGCAAAGGAGCTGAACGACGAAATTCGTGGATCATACTAATTTTTTTTTAGGTAAGCTGTATGACGAAATATATCAAGAATGGTCAAATGCAACTACAAACAAAAAAACAAAAGTTATCATTTGTCCCAAGTGTAATGAACCACATCAGTTATATCATTGTACACAATTTAAAGAAATGGATGTGAACGACAGGCGAAAATTTGTTCGGTCAAATCAATTATGTTATAATTGTTTAAGTTCTCTTCACAAAATTAACTTTTGCAAATCGTTAAGTTCCTGTCGTAAATGTAATGGCCGCCATAATTCGCTTCTGTTCTGATTCAAACAACGGTCTGTGATTCAACAATGATCAATACCCATCATAATTCAAGCTCATGTGCGACCCTGCAAGTTCCTCACATTTAACGGAACCGCAGCAAACCAGCCACGTTTCATCTTCAATCAATGATTTGCATTCAACACACTCATGACTCGCTTAATACATTCTAACCACAGCAGCCAATATCAACATTGTAATCTGCTATTATATTGCTGCGCAGACAGCAAAAGGTGATTTTCATCAATGTCGCGCCCCATTCTCGTTCACAGGCTACTTTTATAACAGAGACTTGCTTCAGGAAACTAAACCTTGACCTGAATGGTCTCGCCAATACCGCAATTACAACTACGCTTGGTGCAGTTTCTCTACGACAGAAGCCTTTATTATGAAAACTTTAACATCAAAATTACCATTAACGGAGTACAAAGTGTTGTCCTGGGACCTGGACTTGTATTAAGTCTATCGAATTAGAAGATCCAAGTTTCAATGTTCCAGGGACAATTGACGTATTGCTGGGAGCAGATATGGTTATCCATGTTAAACACAGCAGTCACATTCAACTGTCGCAAAGAATGCTGATGGCCCAATATTTCATGTTTGGTTGGATAGTGTGTGGGAAACATACACTAGAGAACATATTATCAGATTCAATGATGATGACAAATCATATCGAATTCAACGTAGATAATGCGTTACAAAAATTTTGGGAAATTGACGAAATTCCAGTCAAAAAATGTTTAACTATAAAGAGGAGCAACAATGTGAAACTCATTTTGAACAAATATACACTTGCGATAGTAATGGGCGGTTCGTTGTTAGCCTTCCATTCGATCGAACGAAAATTCAAGGTAAATTGTGAGTTTAGAAACGAGTATATTGCATTCATAAATTTGTACATCATACTTGGTCATATGGAACAAATTCCTATTATGTAGTGATGTCTACAAACCAAATCTCATATTATTTGCCGCATCATGCGAATACTGTCTCACTGAATGACAATCTAGTGGTTGGTCCTAAACTCCAAGTTGATTAGTGCGGTTTCGGAAGTACAAGGTGGCACTTTGTGCTGACGTCGAAGATGTATTGACAAATTCCGATAACATCGTCTCAATGTGATTATCAGCGGATTGTTTGGCGAAACGAACCAACTCAACCGATCAGTCATTTTCGATTGAAAACAGTTACTTACGGCACAACCTCCGCACCATATCTATCTGTCAGGTCACTGCAAGAATTAGCACGTCAACAAGCAACTGAGTGCATCCAGAAGCTGCACAAAGTATACAGATACAATAACTGCAGCCATTAAATTAAAAGATGAGTGGAGGATTCGTATTGCGACAATGGATCTCAAATATTGCCGAAGTTGTAAATAACAACAAAATTGATTGTATTTCATGTTGTGGGAATACTGAAATCGATACAACTGTTCATGTGCTATAGGAATTGTTTCGCTACCTACCAAATACTGTTTTTCGTTTAAAGTATCGCTTGAAACTGAATTAGTTCCAACGAAACGCGAAATGTTACCCGAAGCCGCTTCGATATTTGATCCAATTGGTTGGCTGGCCCCATCAGTTATCGAAATAAAAATACTGTTCCAAACGCTATGGTTTCGAAAGTCAAATTGGGACGATACCTTACCACCCGATATATTGTCTAAGTGGAAATCAATTAGTAATGAGCTTGCTTGCTTGGAAGAGTGATTAATACCGCTGAACACAACACTAACTAGTCAAATTCTAATACACGGGTTCTCAGATGCATCAGAACTGGCATATGCTGCCGTAATTTATATTCGATCCATTGGTCCAAGTGGTAAGGTGGTGGTTAAACTATTGACAGCCAAAACTCGTGTCGCACCTGTAAAGTCGATGTCGGTGCCTAGGTTGGAGTTTTATGGGGCACTTTTGCAAAGTAAATTATTGAAGATGGATGGGTGATATATGCATTGCAGCTCGAATCTGCTGAATTGTATGTGTGGACGGATCAAGGATTTTGTTACCACGGTTGTCTGGTCATCCGAGATCGTTCAAAACTTTCGTTGCTAATCGAACATCGAAGATTTTGGAAATCACATCACGGAAAAGTTGGGGTTATGTCCAATCAGCTGATAATCTAGCTGATGTTGCTTCACGAGGAATATTACCGTCACGTCTGAAATCATAAGAAATTTGGTGGAACGGTCCTTCGTGGTAAGGACAAAGCCAAGCCGATTGGCAATATACAACACAAATTGAACCTGAATCATTGAAGGACTAACTTGGTTTGCGTGTCTGCCTTCGCTTTATAGATCGATGTCGTAAAAAGCCGCAAACGCAATCGTTTATAACCACAGTTGAATTAACTTCATAGCTACAAAAGTCATCATTAAAAGGGCGCAAGAAAAAATGTTTCCGGACGAAATTAAGGCATTGCAATAATCCATTCCCGTGAAACCGAAAAGTAGCCTACATTCGCTGAATCCATTTATCGATAAAGACAATAATATTAGGGTAGGTGGCAGGTTACAGAATTCTGATAGTGTTTACGATATAAAACATCCAGTGAGGACACTAATTATTATGTATATAAAAATAAGTGATCAAACATCTATAAGGATGAAAATTAATGAACAAAGAACAAGATACACTTGATTGTTGTGAGAAGTTAGTAAAATTTGTGGATTACAACAAAGATAAATTCAGACATAGAATAATTCATAATGATTTGATGAATTTTTATTACTTAACTGTAACCTAAATAATTGTTTTTCAATGAGTTAAAAATAATAATAAATGGCTGTCACAAAAAACACTTAAATAATCCAAGTAGAGAACATTAAAGAACGTAGTTATGAAGAAAAGAGCAAAGAGATTTGATATGTTGTAAATGAACAAGATTACATAATTTCTACCAAATTGAGGAAATTAATTTGAGTATTCAAAATAAATTATATTTGAATTTAATTCCGGAAATTTAAATTTAATGAAACTGAATTTGACGATTTGAAATTATTTACTAGATCCCTCAACAAAGCAATAAAAGAGACTTCAATCTAATGAATTCAACAATAATTTTGGATTTAATTGATAAAAATTTGGTAAATTTGATAAATCAATCTTAACGTTGAGTGTGTTTCCAAAGACTTTAAAAATCTCATTGATTTATGTATCTATTGAAAAGAAGACTATAGAACCTAGTGAATTCCATCGCACGAATATCACTACTACTAGAAGCAAACATTTATGAGAAAATAATATTGATTGAGCTAGAGTATAATTTGAGTCAAATAATTATATTATTTTCCGTTATATACAACAGTCATGGTTTAGAATTAAACATAACAGTAAAAGTCTGGTTAATTTGGTGATCATAAATTGGAAAATAGCTATTCAAGCAATAAGCTTATAGTTGCTGTTTTCTTGGATGTACACAAGGCTTTGGAAACATTTTGTTGCACAAATTAGTCAAATATGGCATTGAGAATAATGAGTTGGGAAAAATGGCGTCATAGAAAATGGAGTAATTTCTCCTGAAAATGCCACTATAGGTTGGGTATTTCAAAATATTTGTTCTTTGGTAATATTGACTCTGAAAAACGCTATAGTTAAGCAGAAGTCGGTAAATAAACCTAGTTAACTTGTCCAAAAAAATAATTCAAAAAATTTGTGAGATATTGCCAAGAAGAAAGATTAGAAATATTGTATAGCATTAAAGAGCGGCGAAAGATTACTTTGTCGGATGAAAGATTTATTTTACGAGAAGTTTCTAAAACTTCAAACCTGAACTAACACAGATGATGTATATGAGTCTAGTGGTATAAAGGTAAGTTCAATAACTGATGATCGATGTTTATTTCAAAGTAATTAAATTGTTTTACGTGTTGCTAGGCGAAAACCGATTATGTCTCTTGGTGGGGCACAAGCCGATGAGAATCGAAATCCACGTAATAATGCTGGATTTTGTAAAATTGTTGTGCGTGTATTCCCACGTAACTGTATAACACCGTAATCTATGAGGTTGTCCAATCGTTGTTGTTTTTATTGACAAATTAATTAAATATTTTATCTCACTACTTATTTTGTTTTAATACTTCACTTTATTATATATGTTACAAAATTGGTTTTGATCGCTTTGAAAGTCAAAAAAAGAGTGACAATAATTGCTATCTTAAAATTAAACCAAATTTCCAAATTCGTAAACAAAGTTCTTCCAATTGGAATAAAAAATCAATAAAATGTATTTCGGTATCGCAGTTTGGTTGAAGAATAAGATCGCAATTATTATCGGTACAGTAGATTTACCATAATTGGTAGTAATTTACAGTGCAATGGATAAATTATAAATTAATAAGTAGGTACGAAATTATTATGAAATAATTATATTGTGAATTTGAATTGAAAATTAAAAAATAATAAATAAACAATAAATCTAATAAGAATCAAGGTAAGATTATATAATGCAAATGTGTAATTAAAATAAATAGAATTTTAACTTAAAAATACTTTTCTTTCTAGTGAATATCACAACCTTGGACGATGTCGCTGTATAATTCAATTTGCTTTAAAGCTAAGTATCCAAAGTGTCGGTACATAATTTAACTAAATTAATCTATATTTCTTTTTCATTTCAGGATCAATTTCGTTGTATCTGGATGTTTATGAACACTCTAAATTCTTCGAATGAAACGGTTAAACTTTCCAAGGAAATCCAAACATATGACGTCTGATTTTTGGAAAACTATGGGTTGTTTTTTATGCAAATAAGTTTGCCTTGTTTTAATGTGATAAGAAGCATGAAACAGTGTGGCGGGGGTGCAAAACAGCATATAGGAACAAAAATTTAACTGCTAACGTAAAACATGGAGGTTAGAACGAAATGGTGTATATATCTATTGGAAATTTGGTTTTTATTGAAAGCAATATGAACAAAGAGTTGGCTTAAACATCCTCAAAAGCAATTTAAAAGATTCTGCTCGAAAAATGGGAATATAAAGTAGTTTTGCGTTCTACAAGATAACAAAGCATAAAGCATCAGTGGTTAAGGTTTGGCTATAATGTACGACTGCCTTAAACGATTACTTTAACTCCATTCTAAAGTCAAATCTACCTAATCGAACACTTTTGGGAACTTTTAAACTAAGACCAACCACACCTTCAAGAACAAACTTCAACTAAAAAAGGTAATTATGGAAGAATGTCAAAAAATTGCTCCGGAAACTAACAAAATTTGGTAAAATCCATGCCAAATCGCTTGGCTATTGTTATCGCAAATAACAGGTTATAGGTTATCCTGCCAAATTTTGATTTGTGCCACACGGAAAGTAAGAGGCATTATACATGGAGTATACAGCTGAATATCCCTTGATTTTTTATTGAATTAAAACTAAATTTCTGAACTTAGTTTATTTTTGTTACTGTTATTAATTTTTTTATGTAAAACTCAGCTATACCTGACAGAATTGTATGTACTAGTAACATTAACAATAATAAATAAAATAATTAATCGTTCTAGTAAGATTTATTTATCTTTTAAAATGAAACTCCTTAAAATAATCGTCTCGTATACAACTGAATGTTCTTGACTGTATGTAAGTTTACGTTTTCAATATGATCTTCTTTTATGGGAGTTGGTCTGTTTTCAACTTCAATTTCTCCATAACTAAAACTATTTATGATATAGAATTCAATTATTCAAGAGTAAAATACTGTTTCTGATATATCAGGAGGTCCAAAGCATGAGCCGGCCGATGAACTGAATTTTATTTCAGTATTTTTAAAACCATTTTTTTCTAAAGCCATCTAAATCATCCTTTAGTCTCGATTAATGTTAAGCAATCAATAAGATTTCTCAAAGATTTATTAGGGCCAAAATTTTTAAAATCCAATATTGTCATTAGCATTGCTACATATATATTATTTAATCTCAAATTATGGTATGGGATTGTAGGAAAGAAAAATAATATCCAGTAATTGATTGTGAGTCTGAATGACTTCCCAGAGGATGACCCTTTTCAAAATCATCATAGTAGAGTATGTACGGTAAAACAACATCATCCTTAGGAAATAATTTTAACTTTTCTTGCCATAATTCTCCCTGGTCAAAATTTTGTCTTTTGGTGTTCAACCAGAAAGAAATGATAGAAATGCAGTCATACATATCGATGAAATCGCACAGTATCAGGCATAAGCTGTATGGCGAATCCTTTCATTTCCCATACATGAACGAAGCCCTGCTGTTGTTCACCTAGCATTACATCTATAAAATGGACAACGCATTTATTTCACAGCTGGAAATGTGCAACAAATAGCCCTGAATCCAACCTGATACAACGTTAACTGCTTCCATCACGTTATGTCACAATGACGCGTTTGCGAAAACACTGCTGTATTCGGCATACACGCAAACGAGAAGAGCGAGTCGACGGACAACTTGTCATATTCAAAGAAACTACGATAAGCAGACTGTAAATGTGCCTGGTGCAACATCTTTCCAGCAATTGAGAATATTCAACGGCGTCACACATGCTACTTTCCGCAGTGCATATCAAGCTCTGAATTTATTGGAGAACGACCACACTGGGATGCATGCCTTAATGACGGATGCAAAACCTCACAACCAAATCAAATTCATGCATTATTTGCAATCATATTGACTGCCTGCTTCCTTCATCTCCAACAAAGTTATGAGGGAAATATAAATCTCATATGGCTGAACATATTTTCCGTCGAATATGCGAGGAAAATTCAACTTCTACAAAGAAGCGTTGATAATGTTTGAAGATTTTTGGTTAAAAATCGCGAACAAGGTTAGTCAGCTAAAGCCATTTACGATCAAATAATGGAAACTTTCAATAATGGGGTTGGAGAAATCTTTTTCTTAGATGCGCCAGGAGGTGGTAAAACGTTCCTAATTATAACGATTTTGGCAGCAATTTGATCCCAAAATGGCAAAGACTTAGCTCTTGCATCATCCGGAATAGCTGTGACATTGCTACCAGATGGAAAAACTGTTCATTCCGCTTTGAAATTGCCATTGCACAAGGAATTCATTGAAACTCCCACGTGCAACATTTCCAAAGCATGCGGCATGGGAAAAGTGTTGCACAAATGCTAAGTTATTATTTGGGATGAATACACAATGGCACACAAAAAATCACTCACGGCTCTTGATCGATCTTTGCAAGATTTGCGTGGAATTAAACCATTTGGGAACGCATTCATATTGCTTGCAGGAGATTTCAGGCAAGCATTACCTATAATTCCTCGATTGACACCAGCGGACTAAATAAATGCTTGCCTGAAATACTCTACTTTGTGGCGACACGCAAAGACGCTGAAATTAACTACAAATATGCGTGTCCAGCTGCAAAACGACCGATCAGCTGAAATATTCTCACATCAATTGCTGGAAATTGGGAACGGAACGGTGTCGGTTGCAATTGGCTGAAAAAGTATTTCCCAATATTCAAACCAATTATAAGAATCACGATTGGCTGAGTGAACGAGCTATTCTTGCCGCCAAGAACAAAGACGTCTACGAACTTAACAATATTATTCAGTCTAAAATTCAAAGCGCAGCAATCAATTACAAGCGGTTAAATCCATTAGAATTTTTGAATTCACTGGATCTGCTAGGGATGCCACTGCACATACTGCAATTGAAAATCGGCATGACAATTATCATGTTGCGAAATATCACCAGCCAAAGCTTTGCAACGGCACGCGGCTTGCAGTAAAAAAAATATTGTAACGTCTTAGAAGCAACAATCACGACAGCACCATTCAAAAGAGAAGATGTCCTCATTCCTCCCATTCCAATGATTCCAACGGATATGCCATTTCAATTTAAGACATTATAATTCCCAATTCTCAGAATTATGCGGTTTAGATCTAGACACGGATTGCTTCTCACATGGACAATTATACGTTGCGTGTTCTAGAATCGGCAAACCAGACAATCTCTATATCTGCAGAGACAATGAAACAACAAAAAATATTGTATACCACCGGAGCGAAGTTTCTAACGTTAATTTAAAGTGTATTTGACACTAAAAAAAGTGGATATTTCCTCCAGATATAGTGGACTGTATTTTAAATAAAAAAACAAGATTCCTGCACGAGGTTTTGTTTTTTATTTTATTTTATTTATTTTTCTGTGACTCCTCAATACAACCTATAACAACTAACTCCTTATAAAATTAAAACAAAGAATGTACAAAAGAGAACTAGGAAAAAGGGATGGATTTTTGACCAAAAAGGGACCACAAAAATCGATGCCTACATTTTGAAATGGGCGAGAAGGTGTGTTACTCGGTCTTTTGGAGGTTGCCCCATAAGTTGTGAGAGTGTGCTCGGACGAGTGCGGACACATCGAACGTACTGTTTTATTACCTTTTTGCACAAATTTCGTCCGCCGATGATCCAAAATCGCTCTCGGACATTAAATAATAAAGATTGGGCTCCGGCGTGCAAAAGCCTGATATGTTCTGATCGCACGACCAAATTGGCAAACGAATGTGATGCTGGAAGTAACCACGGATGCTTCGACCCAAATGGGATGTTTGCATTTTTTAATCGACCGCCAACGCGTAGCATGCCGTCTAAATCTAAAAATGGATTAAGTGGCAACAATTTGCTATGTTTTGGTAACACTTTTCCTTTTCGAAGAACCCAAATTTCGGCTGGGAATTCGTTTTTTTGGATACGTTTTACGATAGATTTCAAAGCCAAATCCATATCAATTGAGGACAACTCAATTCTGTTATGTGGTAAATTATTTAGAGGTACTCGCTTTGTAGCCGAATTCATTGAATTTTTACTTTGAACGGCAATCTTCAAATTTTTTATAAAACGAAGTATGATAGCGAATCTCCTTAACACCTTGGAATAACTTGAACAGTCCGAAATTGCGTCCCATTCTTCACATTTTTCCGAGGCATTTTAGGAAATCCTTGGGCATTATGCCTCGGGAAATCATATCCGCGGGATTTTCATCCGTTGGAACATAATACCAATTCTCGGGATTCAAATAATCCTGAATTTGCGACACCCTGTTCGCCACGAACGTTGCGAATCGGGATGGAACTGACTTAATTCGGTAAAGGGTTATTTCCGAATCTGTCCACAAATAAACAGATGAAAACTCGATTTCCATAATTGACAATACTTTATGGACCAGTTGTGCCAATAAGAGAGACGCGCACAACTAGAGGCGCGAGATAGTCTGCGATTTAAGTGGAGCTACTCGACTTTTAGAACATAGAAATCGAATGTTACAATGACCTTCATAATCAACAGTGCGAACGTATATGCAGCACCCGTATCCCTTCTCTGACGCATCCCCAAAGCCGTGAAGCTCAATTCTCTTTGGGTTCGGAAACATGATACATCTAGGAACAGACAATCTGTCTATCGACAATAATTGTTGCTTAAACAGAATCCAGTGTTCCCGTAAATCTGATGGCAGATCCGCATCCCAATCTAACTTAAGTGACCATAAATTCTGCATGAACAACTTGGCTAAAAACACTACCGGACCACAGAACCCCAGTGGATCAAACAATTGTGCGTTCTCTGACAAGACGGATCTCTTTGAACATGGACCATTTAATGAATACTTCTGAAATGAAAAGTGGAACATATCATATTCGGTATCCCAATTAATTCCGAGAATTAAGATAGATTTTGCTTCTTCATCATTATTATCAGCTTGAAGTGTCTTTCTATTCGACTTGATTTTCCGGAGTTCAAAACCTCCACGTGACAATAATTGAATTAGATCTTCTTTTAGCTTGCAAGCGGACTCGACCGAATCGGAACCTGTTACCAGGTCGTCGACGTAAAAGTCATTTTTCAGTACTCTAGACGCTGCAATATAATCTTTTTCTTCATCTAACGCTAATTGATAGAGAGTTCTTATTGCGAGAAATGGAGCAGTTGCTGTTCCGTATGTTACGGTTTGAAGATGATAACATTTTGGATCTAAATCTTGATGTTCACCCCACCAGATTTTTTGTAATTTTTGTTGATCTTCTCTGACGATATGCTTTCTAAACCGTAATAATATCGAACATAAGTCCTGCTGGATGGTAGGACCGATCATCAAACAATCGTTTAGTGAAATTCCAGTCGAACTCTTGGATGAAGCATTGAACACTACTCGCAATCTCGAGGTGGTGCTGCTTTCACGGAGTACTGAATGGTGCGGCATATAATACGAATCATTTTTGAGACACTTTTGAGATACTAGATTCGGACTCCTCAACCATATGGTTTAAATTTATGTATTCATTCATGAATGCATTATACAGCGACCGAATTTCACTGTTAGTATTAAGTCGCTTTTCTGGAGAAAGAAATTGTCGCAAAGCGTTAATAGACGAATCTCCCAAATTTTCGATATTATCTTTGACTGGAAGAGCGACAATCATCTTCCATTTTCGTCTTTTTGAACATTTTTGACATAATGCTCCTCGCAATGCTTTTTTTCCAACGACCACTTGTTTGGGGAATTAAGATCCTCTATTTTCCAAAACCTTTGAATTTGATCGTTCAGTTCCTTAAAGGATACGTGATAAGACAACAACTGATTATTAACACAATTGATTTGAGGGGTATTCGAAACCTTTCCCATGACTACATAACCAAATTCAGTGTTTTGACGCGGAATGCCCCGAAATACATTCATTTGTTCAGGTTTAATTATTTCCAAGAACAATTCAGCGCCCAACAAAAGATCGATAGCATCCTATTTAAAAAACCATGGATCGGTAAGCTGAATATTCTTGGGAATCCTTTTTGCGTCGATTTTGACTGGATGTTGTGGAATTAATCCTGAAATTTTCTGTTTTAATAAACATTCGATAGTCGTTTTGTAGTTAGATTTTTGTGACTCGATAATGATAGTTAATTTTTTATTAACTGTGGTTACGTCATTATTGATGCCTGAAATTTTTACGTTTGTTGACTCGAATTTAAGGCCCAAAATTTGTCTGACTTTTTCCGTTACAAAATTTGCCTGGGATCCGCTATCTAAAGCACAGCTGTACACAGTAAAATTTGTGACGAATTTGCCCTGTGATCGAACCTTGAATTAAATTGAAGATCTGAGGAAGTCAAATTCTCTAAAGTAGATTGACTTTGATTAGATCTTGTCGCTTGAGTTGGTTCATATATTTGTGAAGGATGCGAAGTGAGCTTTGCAGCCACATTGGGTTCACCTTGCGCGTTTTGTCTAATCGAAAACGAGTTTTTTCCTTCGTGTCTTACATCACCGAAATGCAACAAGGTGTGATGTTTTTGCGAGCACACGGAACAAACGCTTTTGCAGTCCACTGATTTGTGACCCTCATCTAGGCATGACACACAAATGCCACGGCGCTTCACGAAATTAAATCGATGATGAGGTTTCACACCTTGATCCTTGAATTTGGGGCAGGAATCCAATCGATGACCACCCTTGCAAAATGGACAACTCAAGCTTTGTTCCGAAAGAACACTAATCTGCTCCCGAGGAACTGGTTTATTCAACCGGAGTGAGTGAGATGGAGGAGCGACTGACGTCTTTTTTGCTTCCAACACTCGAACACGAGTTTGCAAAATCTTGACAAACGTTTCAAATTTTAGTATTTCGGTTAAATTAGATTTTGTAATTATTTCCGAACGTGACGCGTCGTCAAGCCGCTCACAAAGATGGTGCGATAAAAATAAATCCCACCGGAGCGCTTAAAGATTTTAAGAGAATTATAATGTTTGGTCACAGTATCTAAAAATGTCTGAAGGGCTGAAGCGGAATTCTCGGCTGGTCTCTTATTGTCATACAATTGCTTCATGTGAATTTTTTGTATTTTAACCTCATTATCATAAAAATCAACTAAATTCTGATACGCTTTTTGATAATTATCGGCTGATATAGTGATATTGGGTAAGATTGTATGAATTTAAAGGCTTTGCCGTCTCGAACGCATGTAATTAAGTAATGAAATTTGGCAATCTCTGACAACTGAATATTAGAATGAAACAAATCATTAAAGATTCCTCGAAATTTTAGCCAATTCTCTTCAAGGCCGTCAAATTTCGGCAATGGAATTTCAGGGATTTTTAGAGAGGCCTGCTGTGCAGGCTGAATTACTACTGGGGGATTTGTACTCGAATTCTGATTGGGGACCTTGATATCTAGCTGATCAATTGCATCGAAAATCTGAGATTCTATACCACTCCGTATAAATCCTCGAACTCATCGCGATTTGGAACACGTTCACTGTCAAGTTCTTCGAGACTACTGTGTGCAATTTCATATTGTATCATATATAAGTCGATTTTAATCTGGACAAAGCTGAACAAAATTCACCCAACGTTGAACACTCCTGTACCTTTTTTTTGGAAATATTTCACTTTGTTTTCGTATGACGATATTAAGCGTTCGAATTTCTCAATTTCTTGTGAATCTTTTTTTGTACGACCCATTTTAATACAATAATTTACTAATATGATTACGTTAAGACCAATTTACTTAAATTTAAAATAAACTTATATAAAATGTTTACTCAAGTGGCCAATGCTCGTTTCAAAACTTAAGTATAGATTATTGTACTTAAATTTCGAACCAATATGACCCTGCATCTCTTCAATGGCTGAACAGAGGTGAATTACAGCTTTACAATTCAATCTCTCAACCAGCTGAATCGTTGCTGATATCGTTTCGATGATAATTTGCAATTTTCCAAATTGCTAACCAGATGTTATTTTTATCACCAGAAGATTTATATTTTTTGCCAAATAATCGATTATCGAAACACAAATTTACTGCGACTCAATTGTATATTATCGACGAAATAATCGATTTATTATTTTTCACGACACACGGCTCGAAGGACCATGGATATTTCCTCCAGATATAGTGGACTGTATTTTAAACGAAAAAAAAGATTCCTACACGAGGTTTTGTTTTTTATTGACTCCTCGATACAACCTATAACAACTAACTCCTTATAAAATTAAAACAAAGAATGTACAAAAGAGAACTAGGAAAAACGACCGAACGCTTCTCGTTGAATCGTCATTGAAATGATTAAAAGGTACGGAAGCGTTGGTAGATTTTCCTTTACAATAGCACAAATAATTACTTAACCAGATGAACAAGTTGCCTTGGAAAAAAATGTAGCTGAAGTAAAATATACAAATTTTATAGGGGAAATGTTTGTATCTCGAACGAAAGGCTATATACAATCGAACGAAAATTAATTATCTCTTTTCTTCCTTTGGCATTTAAATTACGAAAAAAAATATTTCATGAATCTATAGAAATGAATCCAAGCAATCAAACAAATACAAAGTAATTTACTTTGTCTGTATGCCAAATTTTTATATTCGTATTTATCAAGCTTTGCTATTGGCTTTGCTGATGTATGAAAAAAATCAAAACCTAAACAATTTACAAGGGAAAAATAAAAATAAAATCTAGTTGTGCCTTCTGCGTTAGTATTTGTAATCTTTATGAATGAAAAAGGCGTAAGCTATTGGCGGATTGTTGTTGTTTATTTTAGATTTATGCGAATGTATAATAAAATCACCGAAAGAATACGTTGTTCATTTTCTTCTTTTACAAGAATATAATTGAAATTTTTAGAACGGCCTGCCTAAATGAAATAAAATCTTATACAAATGCAATATACATAAGTAAAATTGTGTGTATGTGAAAATACATTAGCGAATTTAATAAAAATTCGGTTTTAAAAATTTTGGTTCTACAAAATTTCGTTTTTTCAAAAATCATAAATTTACAAATCTCGGTTTACAAAATCTCGGTTTTTAAAAGCTCGATTTTCAAAATCTCGGTTCTAATCGCGGTTTCTATTTAGTTTTTCAAATTAAATTCCCCATTTTCCAGAATTTATAATTTTTGGTTATTTTCGTTTTGAAATTAGGGAGCATCTCAAAATCTCGGTTTTCAAAATCTCGATTTTAAAATATCTAAATATCTAATCTCGGTTTTTGAATCTGTTTATTTTAAAATTAAATTCTCCATTTTCCAGAATTTAATATTTTTGATTATTTTCGTTTTAAAATGAAAATCCCCATTTTCCAGAATTTATAAAAACCGAGATTTTGTAGCACCGAGATTTTGAAAACCGAGATAATATAGCCTACCACAACAAGATACATAATCGCAAACCTGATCTCAAAAGCTCGGTTTTGAAAAATTCATTTTTATTAATTCGGGCGGCTCAAATTAATAAAAATTTATTTTTCAAAACCGAGCTTTTGAGGACGGAGATTTTCAAAATCGAGATTTTAAAAACCTAGATTTAGAAAACCGGTGTTTTGAAAACTGAGATTTAAACACCGAGATTATGTAGCCAACCCATTTAATACAACTTTTGGAAAATTACCTAAGTAAATAACACAGAAATTATATACATATTGCAATCATCTCTTTTGTACATAAAGCAAAAATAGTAAAATATTCTAAATAAATTTAGAAAGAAGTGAAGAGTGTAAATAGGATAAACCTATGTACCTATATCATATTTCGGATATCTCATTTCAACATATATGGATGCTAATTTATTTTACTATTTCTGAAATAATGGGACCTATCTAGATACCGCATTTTTGATATTTTATTTGCAACTTTATTAATTGCGAAAAACTGAATAAGTTAAAAAAATTAGTTTTTTACAAACTCACATCGTTCTGATTTAGAAACGCAGTGTTTTCTGATTAATTTTTTTTTTAGATTTCAGATAACTAGTTTTGTTGAAAATTTTCTCGGAAAATATAAAAAATTATGTAAAATGACTTAGGTTATTGAATACAGCTTCAAATTTTAAAACGAATTGCATCAAAAAATTAAAAAAATGTTTTTTGCAGGTATCCAGATTTGGTTAATTTCACAGAATTTATCCTTGCTAATGTTTGGTATGGAAAATAACTAGCTAGATGAATGCATTTTATGGTACTTTCCCAGGTGCTTACAAATTCGACATAAACTTTATTATTTTGCTAAATTTTTCATTTTGAATTTCGGGGAATAGACAAATAAATTTTTAATTAATAAAAACAATTAAGATTTTTTCAAAGAATGTCACGACTTTTATTTGGTTTTAAGAAAATGCATAAACAAATCCCCTGGTTTAAAGACAGGATGATTTCCCCAAAAACGGTCCGTAAACCGAAAATCCGTAAAATGAAACGTTTATTACTATGTGATCTTATTGAAAACTTATAGATGCGTTCTAACTAGTGAATAAAATCCGAAAAACGAAACCAATTTTACCATAAATTAGCATACCATAAATAATGAAAAAAATACGTGTTTTTCATCTGCGTTTCACTGAACTTACTTTTATAAAGGGAACCGTAAAAAATACAAAAGTACTGTAATAGTAAATTGCAACGAAATACAAACCATTTTTTCATTTAAAATAATCAAATAAATTCATACAAATTGTAATTTATTTGTACTTTTATTAAATCTAAATTATAAATCTAACGAAGTTTACAATTAATCGTCTGTACTGCTGAACTGTTCATCAGAACTGTCACTAAAATTTGCACCGACACATTTTTCAATAGCATTTGCTTCATTAGTTTTAGAGATAAATGGAAAGCTTCTGACATTTTACTTGCACAAATCAAGTTGAAGTTGAGTTTACCGTCTGAAGTGCATCGGTGGTTTCTTTAACTAGCGTGAACAACTCTTCAGTGGAAATATCCTCATTATCATATTCCAAGAGTTCAAAAATATCTACGGTATTTACGGGCATTGTCAACGATTAACAGAGCCCTATTTGAAATATTTTGATCAGTGTTGGATTTTTTATTTTTTCGTGTAGTTATCCAGCCGTTTTTATGTGAGTGCCAAATAATTCCAAGTTGTGACTTATTAATATTTTTGAAATCCTGGGGAGTTTCTGAATGACAGGTTAGAATCGGTTTTAAATTCTGGTAACCGGCATCATTTCCTCCAATCAAAATTGCAATTCGATTTTTAGCTGCCTTGAATCCTGAGCTGTTTTTTGGTCTTGAGCATTACTCGTCTCATTGACATTATACATCTGCTGTAATATGTATCCATCCACCGGCTTGTACAATTTTTGAAAACTCCTCTGGATAGCGCTCTGCTTTTTCCTGAATTATCATGGTGCTTAATGGTATGTTCCTGTAGTTTCGTGGTCTACCCACGCACTAAGGAACTGATCCATCTCTTCCATAACCTTAGTTCTTTACTTTAAAATATTATTGCGGTTAAAGGTATCTCTTTGTACAATTGACAAATTGTACCTCTATCGCCCGCATCAAACCGCTTTAAAATACCAAGTTTTAATTCTAAAGTTATTGCTTTGCGTGCATTTTTCACGCACTTTCCATCACAACTCGCTGTTCGCTTTTCAGATATTTTCATATAAGTTCAGTACAAGTTTAATTTATCCCCCGTATAATCTATTGTCGAGAGTACCACAAAGAAAATGAGAAAAAAATATTCTGTCCGTAATTGCGAATATTTCATCCGTATACCGAAACGTTGATCATACATTTGTCATGTCCGTAACTTCGAAGATCTGTAAATTAAATCGAGCGTCCGTAAATCGAGGGACTAAGTACAAAAGTTTAGTTTCATTTTATTTTTGATAATAATTATATTTGTTTTCATTATCATCTTTGCTTGAATCACTTTAATTTTTTGATTTAAGGGAAAATCATAATCATTGATCAATCACAGGATTTTCTTATTGTTGTTGTTTCATTTATTTATGTGGGTTATTGACCTACCTATAATAAATACATTTTCAAATCAGGAAAATAATTCTCTGAATTTCCAAATCACACTTGCCGTAGTGTTACGTAATTTCGTTGTAACCCTATTTCAATTTGTTGACTTTTTCAATTTTGGTTTTAAAGAATTTATTTAAATAAACACTGCTAAGTAGTAATTGAGGATGATATTATTAGAATGCGGTTCTTAATGTATCTATTTTCGTATGCTCACGGAAAAGTTTTGTATTTTGTTTTTATATATCTTTCCACTAGCGTTTTGGTGCTGGTTATATGTATAGTTGATCATACATGAGCAATGGCCAAATATGACGAATTTAGAATTCCTTATCTGATTATGGTAAAATTAGAATTGTAGAAATGGGATTCTAAAATTATATTTAGAAGAAGTTCTGGAATATGGCCAATTTCAAGGAACATATTTCGGGTTGGGTACAGTTGCCCGTATGACAAAATACCGTTTAAAAAATCCCGTATACATAATACCGCATTACAAAATTCCGTATTCCAAAATCCCGTATTACAAAATCCCGTATCCCAAAATCCCGTATGCCAAAATCCCGTATTCTATCATGATACCTCGGCTTAGGTTAGGTTAAAAATCGCGCGATTTTTAACCTAACCTAAGCTGATGTATCATGATAGAATACGAGATATGTGGTCCTGTATGTGTATGTGTGTGTGTGTATTTGTGTATGGGTCATAAAAAACAAAAAATTACAAGGGGCAGGTAGGAGCTTGGATCAGAAAAAAACATAAAGTTTACTCCAATAAAAAATAAATCTGATGTTTATAAAAGAACTAGCTGGAGTACTCGGCTATTCCCGGGAATAAAAAAATATTGTTTATTTTATTTTAGCAAAGGAATAAACTTCAAATTTTTAATCTGTACCTATTAAAGCAAATAAAATTAAATAATGATAGTTTCGAAGTATAAAGAAATCGAAGTCCTTAATGTAAATAAACGATGACAACATTTTAGTAATAAAATATATTTAAATAAATAAGATTAAATGATGGTACCTAATGGATTGATAACTTGGGACCAAGCCGCACATAATTAACTATAAGAGAAGCATTTAGATTCTAAATTTATTCCAGCTGTCTGCAGCGATTGTCCTTGTGCCTTATTGATGGTGATAGCAAGCGCAATTCGAGCCGTTTGAACTTAATTGGAGTATCCGGCCAGGGGCCGGATCTTTCGAAAATACCACGAAAATCTGCTCTTAAATAAAAGATGGTAATAAAATATCAAAAAAATTTAACACCCTCGAAATTTTACGAACAATTTGTTTGGGTGCACCTAGACTCAGGGGCTGGTCCCCTTCGAAAATACTACGAAAACCTGGTCATTTTAGTATTACACCCTTATGCAAAAACTCAATTTGATTAGATGATCCATGTGGAAACGTATAAAACACATACATACACAGATTTTCATTTTTATTAATATACATAGATTACGAATAATTTAGTTTAGAATTAAATAATAATAAAAAAATTCACAAAAAATAGTTACTGAAAACCAAAATTGCTGTTTAATTTGATTAATCCCGTAATCCCGTTAATAATTCATATTACGGGATTTTGTAGTAAGAATTTTTTGTGATCTACGGGATTTTGTTCATTCTGGATTTTGTAATACGGGCATGTACCGATCCCAGATATTTCATCATAATCGGTTAAGAAATATCCGAGTTCTTACCTTAGATTTTTACTGTATGTTCTCGGATTGCACATTTGTTCATTATAATTATTTAATATATGTATAACAACACGAAAATGAAACAACTAATTCAGAAGCATAGTCTATACTCTTATTTCTTAAGCAAAACAAATTTGTCACGCGATCCTCTGGCAATGAGCTGCCGATTTACAAACCTGAAATACCTAAATAATACTCGTACATTTAATTCTGTTGTTGTGTTATCCATTAACAGGTAATCATAGAGGTGTTTGCATAGGGGCTGCACCTTCAACGGCTTGGCAAATGAAATGGCAAACCTATGTTTGGAGTATGATATTATCCTATTTTGGCTTCATTAATTATAAATGCGCAATTTTGTGTAATTAATTGTTGTTGTTAATAACAGATTGTTTAAAATATCGAACATCAGAAAGTAAAATTGTCTGTTTGGAAAAAGTTAATTCATATTTGCTTAAATAAAATTTCTGTATCTACCTATCTATAATGAAGAAAATAATTGGTTGGTTATATTGATATTGAATGAATTAAGCGTTACACTTTTTTTTGGAATAAAATCGAAAATATTAAATTTTATTAATCCTGAATCCACACCAGCTTGTGGATGAATTTAATAAACCAATTTTTGCGGTTAATAGGTGCAGGTACAAATTGATCCAGCGATTGAAATAATAGTAAGACTCACTATAGAAAGTGTTTATCATATTGAGCAAAAATGTTCCTTTCATTAATTTCAAAATATGGCTTATCTGGCTGTTGTTTGCAGATATCCTGTTATTGTTAAATTCCACAGAATTATACAATGACTACAATAGGAAAAATATCGCGACATTGATACAAAAATTCAAAAGTACATTTTGAGTTTTTTTTCTCTTGAAACTATGTAATTGTTTATTTTCAAAAATGATCGTAGTATGTGTAATTCTGTTCATGTGTGTAATAACTGAAAACCCCTAATAAAAACATTCTCGAAACAATGATATTTTTTAAAGAAAGTCAGCTGATGTAGGTACCTTTTTTATAAATCATTTTATTATAGTGTTTGTAAGTTTTGACGCGTTTTAGGTTCCCTCGAAATGAATTATCATCATCGAAAAGGATCATAGTATGCTTAGACCTACTATTATATCTGTTTACAAATGGAAATGTGGCAAAATATAGAAAGAGATAGATCCCATTATTTCAGAAATAGTAAAATAAATTAGAATCCATATTTTTCAATGAGATATTCGAACTATGATATAAGTACAGAGCTTCATCCTATTTACACTCTTTACTTCTAAATTTATTTAGAATATTTACTATTTTTGCTGGGTTGGGTACGAAATCTTGGTTTACAAAATCTTGGTTTTCAAAATCTTGTTTTTATAAATTCGGGAAAATGGATATTTTAATATTAAAGTTTTCAAAAAACCAAGATTTTGACTACGTCAAGATTTTGTCAACTAAGATTTCGAGACGCTCTCGTTTTTGCTTTATGTACAAAATAGATGTTTACAATATGTACATACGATATCTTATTATTTTCTTTGCTATTTACTTAGGTAATTTTCCAAAATTCATTTAGGATGCAAATCCTAAATTAAATCTGTTCAATCATATTCGTTCAATTTCGTTATCATTTCCTAATGAGCAATAAAATAATTATCTATTTTATTATTTTGTTTATCTAGCACACGACTACATAATTTAGGTGTTTAAATCTCAGTTTTCAAAACACCGGTTTTCTAAATCTAGGTTTTTAAAATCTCGATTTTGAAAATCTCCGTTCTCAGAAGCTCGGTTTTGAAAAATAAATTTTTATTAATTTTATTAAAATGAATTTTTCAAAACCGAGGTTTTGAGATCAGGTTTGCGATTATGTATCTTGTTGCGGTAGGCTATATTATCTCGGTTTTCAAAATCTCGGTGCTACAAAATCTCGGTTTTTATAAATTCTGGAAAATGGGGATTTTCATTTTAAAACGAAAATAATCAAAAATATTAAATTCTGGAAAATGGAGAATTTAATTTTAAAATAAACAGATTCAAAAACCGAGATTAGATATTTAGATATTTTAAAATCGAGATTTTGAAAACCGAGATTTTGAGATGCTCCCTAATTTCAAAACGAAAATAACCAAAAATTATAAATTCTGGAAAATGGGGAATTTAATTTGAAAAACTAAATAGAAACCGCGATTAGAACCGAGATTTTGAAAATCGAGCTTTTAAAAACCGAGATTTTGTAAACCGAGATTTGTAAATTTATGATTTTTGAAAAAACGAAATTTTGTAGAACCAAAATTTTTAAAACCGAATTTTTATTAAATTCGCTAATGTATTTTCACATACACACAATTTTACTTATGTATATTGCATTTGTATAAGATTTTATTTCATTTAGGCAGGCCGTTCTAAAAATTTCAATTATATTCTTGTAAAAGAAGAAAATGAACAACGTATTCTTTCGGTGATTTTATTATACATTCGCATAAATCTAAAATAAACAACAACAATCCGCCAATAGCTTACGCCTTTTTCATTCATAAAGATTACAAATACTAACGCAGAAGGCACAACTAGATTTTATTTTTATTTTTCCCTTGTAAATTGTTTAGGTTTTGATTTTTTTCATACATCAGCAAAGCCAATAGCAAAGCTTGATAAATACGAATATAAAAATTTGGCATACAGACAAAGTAAATTACTTTGTATTTGTTTGATTGCTTGGATTCATTTCTATAGATTCATGAAATATTTTTTTTCGTAATTTAAATGCCAAAGGAAGAAAAGAGATAATTAATTTTCGTTCGATTGTATATAGCCTTTCGTTCGAGATACAAACATTTCCCCTATAAAATTTGTATATTTTACTTCAGCTACATTTTTTTCCAAGGCAACTTGTTCATCTGGTTAAGTAATTATTTGTGACAATAGTATATGAATAAGTAATATTTTTTATTCTATTTCAATTTAAACAAAAAGTGTAAGAAATAAGTGGTAGAAAAAGTGTTAAAAAAATTAACTAACGTTAAAAAATGTAGCTACACAAAAAAGCGTCAAATGAGAAATAAAAAAAAATCATTTTCTAGAATTTATTTATTTATTTAAGGTATTACAAAATTGTCCAAACTTACCAAATTTGAAATTAATCAAAACGTTATTATGTTATTTCAATTAATTTAATAAACCATTAGAAAGTTTTGAATGCTAAAATAAGGGCGAAAGTACAGCAATAAACCAAATAACACAAATCTCAGAGATGTGCTCATGTACTCACTATATTCGATGGATTGGGAATATAATAAACGAATATAGTGAGTATATGAGCACATCTCTGAGATTTGTGTTAATTGACTTAGTGTAGTACCGCTTCCAAATAATTTTCGTAAAATTTATTAAGTTTTGAAAATTTATCATTTTTTGAAAATTTGGTATTTGATCCCAACTCATCATAACAGAATGATATAGGCATGTCTGACCAGCTTATTATATTCCCAGTCCATCGAATATAGTGAGTACATGAGCACATCTCTGAGATTTGTGTTATTTGGTTTATTGCTGTACTTTCGCCCTCATTTTAGTATTCAAAACTTTCTAATGGTTTATTAAATTAATTGAAATAACATAATAACGTTTTGATTAATTTCAAATTTGGTAAGTTTGGACAATTTTGTAATACCTTGTTGCATTATTAATTTTAAATTGAAGTACGAATAAATGATTTTTTTTATTTCCCATTTGACACTTTTTTGTGTAGCTACATTTTTTAACATTAGTAAATTTTTTTAACAATTTTGCTACCACTTATTTCTTACCCTTTTTTTTAGTGTCAAACTACACTTTTAATTAACGTTAGAAACTTCACTCCGGTTGTATACCCACAAGTATTGTGAAATTAAACATATTACATACGTGTGCTTTCGCAACAAGTGACCGGGTACAGCTAGTTTTGAATACAAAAAAAATTTATCAAAAAACCACAAAAAATCTCTAAATACTTTTTCCCCAACCTATAATATTAGGTAAATAAGGGAATCGTCGTAATCCTGTTATACCTCAATACGTCACGTTTCATTGCTGCCACGTTTGATCCTTTGCAACATCGTTAATTTGGAAAATATTATCAAGGAAAATAACTTGATCGCACTTTGCTAAGGTAGATGTACGAGCAAGATCAAACAATACAGAAAACAGACGTTTTAGGCACCAAAAACACAGATAGAAACCTAATTTTTACATTTTTTGAAGTAAAACTCAAAATTCATTGTCTCGTAAATGAGGGTGTATTAAAAACCAATATTGGTAGCTAAAACAAAAACTATTGCGTTTTACCCCAGCTGAAGCTGCAATATTTTATTTCGAGGATTTTAATTAAAACACCAAATATAATTACCGGTCGTTAACGTTCTTTTTAATGATTTCGATTTAGTATTTAAAAACCATAAATAAATAAACCACCAAAATGTGTAATTACGAGTTTGTTTCTTTGTTTAAAAAACAAAACACGATCGATAATTAAAATTAATTCAATCTCAACACAGAAATCGCATATATAGCTATAATTAATTAATCAGATGACTAATGACTCTTACCAGTAGTAGAGATACATATAAGCGCATGTAATTTATTTAACCCTTTTTTGGACTCTGAATATAAATAAATACATAAATAAATAAATAAAATTGTTAACCTTAATTTTTTTATTTTATTTTAATTAGTGTTTATATAGTTTAATTTCCGTTTCATCTCGTAATCTCGTTTATTTTTCTTAAAAATACAACACAGCACAAACACACAAAAAAAAAAATCGAATAAAATGATTAAATCCAGAGAGTTAAGTAAACACAAAACAATAAAATAAAAAAAAATTGATTTTATACATACAATCTAGGTAACATACAAGATGCAATTAAACCATATATTGGTTGTACATATATATATTTAATACGTACACACTAAGAGATTCCACTGAGAAACGGGAGCGCAAGTAACACATTTTAATTTGATTAAAGATTTTTTTGGTGTGTTTGTATATCCCAAAAAAAAAATTAACAATTTTATGGGCAACCGTAAAATTAGATCAAAAACAACATAAAAAGTTTAACCTTTTTTTTCGTTTTTGGTGTAGACACGGCGCGCGATGTTCTTTTATTTTGGAACCCGCAACATAACACAAATCGTTACAAAAACAAACAAAACCATATATGTATACATGTAAATAAAGTAATTACTTTACGACTTTACGGCGATGATTTGTTTTATTCGAAACGATACAATATGTAATATTCATTAGAAATAAGAAAATAACAGTTTTTTGAATTTTTTTTGGAACGCGCATGTCACATGCGACTGACATTGACACAGTTGTCGATACTAATTTATAAATGTTTATTAGGATCGATGAAAATTTTTTTAATGAAAGGAAGAGGGATCCATTTATTTTTTGTACATTCAGGATTACATAAAAATTATTTAAATTTTCAAAATAGGTTTAAAAAAAAACACTTTGTGAACCTTCTGTCAATCAAAAGGTTAATGAATTAAAATTTAACAGAGATAATTTGAATGGTCACTTTCAATTTATTTGAAGAGACAACCTTAAAAGGGAATCTGGATTTCGTTTTCGTTATGTTATATTTATATGTAACGGACAAACACTGATGTTAGAACAAGAGGGGGAAAATTGCAATTCATTGATAATATATCGCTATAGCTGATATGTATACCATATGCGTGTTTGTACTGCTGCAAGTGTGTTTGTTGATTGTTATCGTCTAGCATATTACGTTTTGTTTACACTAATAGTCGTCGCAGTGATCTGCAATGTGATGGGTCAAAAATGTGTATCAACATTTATGATTTATTTATGACGTAGTAAGTAAGCAATTCGGTAAACACATCGGTTTTGCTGAAATCAAAATTGTGTGTGTAATATCCCGTACTCACATGTTTTTACTGAAGCCGCAAACGTTTTAGGCTAAATAAAAAACGCAACCCCAAAAACGTCACTTATAAAAAATTTAAGTACAGAAAAAGAATCACATCGCCAATTACAGTCGCTACGGAATAACCTCTATCACTGTACAATAACATGGATACACCTGAATTTGGCGTTGGTTTGTACACGTTTCACGCACATCACTTTAAAATCACGTTTGTGAACGTTCACGTCCCCGCTGACGAGAAGTTTAATCAAAGCAAAGACGCTTTCTACGAACACCTCGAAACTGTCTTAAGTAAAATTCTGGAACAAAAGGCCTGCAGATCTATACAGACGAAGAAAATGGCACGAACAACAGGCACTTAACATCCAAAATTCCAGCCCGAGAGATTAATAAAATTGTAACTACCGTCCAAGTAGCAGCGCTACTCGCAACGAATCCGATAAATTAAAGGTGGACACTAAAACCGCCCTTCAAGTGCGGCTTAATATTTTCTCCTTGCTTCTAAATAGACAGGCACCACCTTTCGAGCAACATCTCTACAATATGCAACAGAATATTTCAACTCATATAAAAAATTTGGTCTTTAAAAGTCATCCCAGAAGAATAGAATTCGGTTCTTATCTATTCACTCTATAAGATCCTACCTCTTTTAATGTATGGCTCAATATGCAAGGTGTTTTGGTTTCTATTAGAAAGCAAGGAGACGCAATAGATGAAACTCTCTCCAACCAATCATTGGAGTAAGTTATTCGTCAGCTAACATGGCGCAACGTAGCTGCCTGTATTATAAATAAACCTAGCTATTAGAATGTGCGCTGACGATATTTCATTTTGGGTCGCAACATCATCTCGCCGAAAGAGGCCAGAGATCCTCCTACCGTTGGAATTCATGGAACGAATACTAAATAGTTATCGCAAGAAGGCAGACACATGGAGACTTAATTTCAGAATACGCAATATGAGAGGATCAAAGAGTTCAAATATCTAAACAGACCTTGGAGTCGGCACAAACGAAACTAGGACCTCGCGGGATACCGCCTAATCGATGGATGGCTGATGTTGCAAGAGACCTAAACACATTCAGTCATCGTGTCTGAGATTCTTTGGCAGAGGATTCGAAAGAGGAAAGCTTGTTTTAAAGGAAGAGATGAACAAGGATTAAAAAATCATTCCAATATTTTATTTTTCCTCTGTTTCTCGAAACATTCAAAGCGGATCTGAACAAAGACATTCTTTTGAGGGTCATAAGGGAAAAACAAACTTTGCAAATTGATTTCACCAGACAACTACCCTAAACAAGACACTTCACAGACAAAGCAGTCTCTCACAGAACGAGTTGCTTTTGTGAAGACTACACACACTCTTACAAGGATCGCCAATAATTATTTCAAACAGAATTGCTCCATCAAATAGGGAACTGATTTGATTCTCTAATTTAGCAAATATTTTGAAGGCAGAAAAAACTGACCAAATGGTGCAGTGGTTAAGGCTGCGGCATTTAGATCAGGAGATACTGGCTTCGAATCCCAATAGATCAACAAAACTACGACCCTTGTTGGAGTGCAGAAACAAAGCCTGAGTCAGTATTACAGGCTGGCTTCAAGCAATGAAATGTGCAGGTGGTATACGCAAAACAGGGATGTAGACATAATTATGTAACTTAACTTGGCTCTACAATTTTATAAATACTAACGAGGAATTTCGACGAAGGTTTCGATTTCAAAAACCAAGTTTTTTTTTTTCATCGCCGACTAATTAAAAGTGAACTACAATATGGGTGCTGATTCTCTAAAAAATAAGATAATGGGTAAATGTGTAAACTCGTAAAAAGCAAAGCATTCTTTCATTAGTTTGCAATTTTTCTATTTTATTTGAAGTAATAATCAAATCAAAAAATTGCGAATTCATTAAAGTAGGCTTCGCTTTTTGTAAGTTTACACTTTTACCCATTATCTTATTTTTTAGAGAATCAGTATCCAGAGCAGCATATTTCCACTTTGTGTAGAAGACCTGATTCTCATCACTTTGAGATACTATGCAACTAATTTTTTCCAAAATGTTATTGAGGATCTGGTGATTTATCCGGTGTTGACACAGCTACAGTATATTGTAAGAAAAATTAATAAAATTCTCGCCTCGAAATTTCACGATTTTATAAAAACTCCAAACGGGGTCGAGCAGAAAACCACAGCGCGAAAACTTTAGCTGTGATGTATGGATTTCGAGAATAGCCAAGTTAAATGACGGAACACATATCCTTATAGTTTCCCCGGTGGTGCCAATGCTAAATTATTTCAAAACAGGAATCAATACATCAATAAATTGTCAGTTCGTTTGCGATGCAGATTATAAAATTATTGATTTGACGACACGGTACGTCAAAATTTTATTTAATAAACTCGATATAATTTTTATTTTTTAGATGGCATATGGATCAGCACATGATCAAACCATTTTCAACTTTTCATTACTGAAAGTAAAGTTAAAAAATGGTGAGTTTGGTGAACGTTTCCTGCTAAGGGATAAGCCAATAAAAGCTATCTTTTAACACCATTGCGCAATCTCGCCACTGAAAATGAAGAAATATATGGGGCATTCCTTGTCAAATCGGCCACCCCACCCCCCTGCAAATTTCATTTTTTGAGATAAATAAACGTTTTTGGGCTTAAAATTTTGCTTAGAATGTCTACTTTTTAATGCCCTATGGCGTTTTTATGGTGTCCTTGGATTTTCAAAATGGCGGACCATATCTGCTAAGCAAGTCTTTAATTTTTAATAAAATTGATTTAAAAACGTAATTTTAACTCTGTTAATTTAGTCAAAAGTGTTTTGGTGTTATAGATTACACATTTTTGATTATTTCTTTACAATTTCAAAATGGCGGATATAAGATGGCCGCCAAAATTGGCAAATTTTTCGACGTTCATAAAGATCGTTAGACCTAGAAGGTTGTCGGGCTCGCTGATCACGAATTTGAGGTCAGAATTTTAATATTCAATATGGCGGACACAAGATGGTGGCTGAATATGGCCGAAAAATGGCTAATTTTTCGACGTTCATAGAAACCAATAAAAACTCGGTCTAGGGGGTTTTTGGAGTCGGTGATCATTAATTTAAGGTCAGAATTTAAATATTCAAGATGGCGGACCCAAGATGGTCGAAATAAATTTCAATTTTTCAACGTTTATGATAATCGATATATGTAAACATATTCTAGGGGGTTTTGGGGTCGCTGATCACGAATCTGAGGTCAACATTTAAAAATTCTCAAATTCTCTCAAAAAAGTACCAGATTCACGATAAAAACTGTTATTTTTAGATATTTTTTAAAAAATGTCTAAAAGTAACACTTTTTATTGAGAATCTGGTATTTTTTGAGAGAATTTTTAAATGTTGACCTCAAATTCCTAATCAGCGACCCCAAAAACCCTCTAGATCATGTTTTTATCGATTTTCATAAACGTTGAAAAATTGACCTTTATGGCGGCCATCTTGGGTTCGCAATTTTGAATTGTCAAATACTGACTCTATATTAATGATCACCGACCCCGAAAACCCCCTAAACCGAATTTTTATTGATTTCAATTCTATGACCGTCGAAAAATTAGCCTTTTTTCGGCCATATTCAGCCACCATCTTGTGTCCGCCATATTGAATATTAAAATTCTAACCTCAAATTCGTGATCAGCGACCCCGAAAACCTTCTAGGACATGTTCTAACGATCTTTTTGAACGCCGAAAAATTTGCCAATTTTCTCGGCCATCTTATATCCGCCATTTTGAAATTGTAAAGAAATAATCAAAAATGTGTAATCTATAACACCAAAACACTTTTGACTAAATTAACAGAGTTAAAATTACGTTTTTAAAACAATTTTATTAAAAATTAAAGGCTTGCTTAGCAGATATGGTCCGCCATTTTGAAAATCCAAGGACACCATAAAAACGCCATAGGGCATTAAAAAGTAGACATTCTAAGCAAAATTTTAAGCCCAAAAAAGTTTATTTATCTCAAAAAGTGAAATGTACAGGGGGGGGGGGTGGCCAATTTGACAGAGAATGCCCCATATACATAATTTGAAGCACAAAAGCACACGGAATTTAGTGGAAAGGTGCTTCAGAATTAGAAAAGCAGACTGCATATTTTGAACAGCCTAAAAATGATTGTTTCTACTGCGGTATTGCATAATAGTTATTGCCATGTCACAAAGGGAGCCCGTGCTTGCTGACCCAGAAATAGAAGTGCCTGGCATATTATATTCAACATGTGCCAAGCGTTCGCAAATCATTGGTAAGTCCTTCTAATGATAGAAATCAGATACCACTGGATATCTTCTAGAATGTGCTACTGAAAGAGACCAAGCAACCTCCTTGTAATTAAAAAATTTGTGAACTGTTTTGTAACGAAATTTATTAATAACATAACGCGCTTTTTATATAGAGAAACGTGGACTCATTTTTTGACCTTCTGGTTATGTTCATTATTCTGTGATCATACATTTATAAAATACAATATGCTTGTAATTAACAAAATTCTAATTAGTTTCATTTAGCATTTTTTGATTATAATATTTAATTTTTGTGTTAAGATATTCCTGTTTCAATTTTGCAGTCAATAATTTCAGACATCATTTGATTTTTAAAGTTTTCAGACTTGAAAATCCTATAGAGGCATGCGCTTTTATTAGATTTAGACGCAATATGTGATGTGACGGCTGAATTACTGAATTATGGATTGCTCTGAATTGTCATTTCTGGTTCTGAATCTGTAAGAGTGATAAGATTTTGCAGGGATTACTCATCATTGTCCTAAAGCAAGTAACCTGTTAATGCAATTCTGCGATGATTTTAATTAAGTTATTATTTATTACTTCGGTTTAAAAAAATCAAAGTATCGAAATTCTGCCAAAAATGACGAAAACTTTGGTTGGCCCAAAACCACTTTTCTCGTCGTTTTGAAAGTCCCTAAGTCTGAAAAAGCCAAAAAATAAAAATGTCCGTCCATCTGTCTGGATGTCTGGATGGTTGTACCCATGGTATCTCGTGAACGGCTTGTACGATTTGGAATTTTTTTCGCCAATCTGTTTCTATGGTCAAGGCGGAGATCTGAAAACCTTTTGGAGACTGTACGTCAAGAGGGTGGGGTACATGCCATACGAATTGACCCAAAACACCTGGTTATATAAACATTTACGATTTTTACTTTTCCCACTATAACGAAGTTATATTGGGTAAGTATTGTAATCGCGAAAAAATGTTTGTTCCAGATTTTCACATTTCTCGACGAATTAGGTTACCAGGACCTCGAAACACCGATCAGAAAAATGTCGTGTCCGTCCTTCCGTCCGTCCTTCCAGTCGCACATTTTTATTATTTTTGTTTTGCCTCCCATTCTCACAAATATTGATAGTTTTGGTCGAAATTTTGTACAAAGATAGATTTTAGTGATAAGCAGTTTGTGTTAACTTTTAGGTCCATTCGAGTATAGAATAGAGGGGGCTGCAGTGGAAGAGAAAACTGCCAAACAGATTTTCTCAAAAACGGGACCGACGATTTTTTTGTTATGTTGATGATAAATTTGACAATTCATCATCTACTTGTACACAAAATTTGAAGTCGATTAAAGCTTTGTGTGGGGTCATTTTAACAAAAATTAGTAATATAAATTTGTTTATCAGTTTACCGAGGTAATGTCGAATTTTCCGAAGAAATATTTTTCTACAGTTAATACACCTTGCAAATTCCAACAATTGTTCCCTAGGTGTCTTTAAGATAAAATGATTAGATTACCGTGTAATATGAAATTTAAATTTCTAAGTTTATCTAAACTACTTTGCTGGTGGCAAATAATATCGTCAACATTTAGAATTAATTATATCTAGTGAGCTTTTAAAAATAGCAAGATATTCCGGTTTCTATGACATTGACATTTCTGACATTAACATTTCTGTGACGTTTTATTGACATTTTATGACATTTTACTGATGGAAATATCAACGACGTGTTGATCGATACATTATTTGTGATTTTGTGAATAAAATCACCTTTAAAGGTATTATTTCTGGGTAATAAATTCTCTTGGTATTCAACGTCGTATATACAACTCCTAATAGCAAATTACTAAGGGAGGCTTTAAAATAATATCGCGCCACTAGGGTGGCGCAGATTTAGGAGAGCTGGGAGATATATAAAATGAAATGCTATATGACAAGGAGGTGGAATTCGGTAACAAATGATAATTAACGTTAATTCTGATTTTGTATTGTTTGTGTTTTATTATTTTGTATTTTCGAACGGTCCAGAGCGATGCCCCGTCCAGGCTGAAATACTGAGTAAAGAATTATATCGGCAAATTCTCGATTCAATTCAATTGTGACCTGAACAAACGGCACAAATTTTCAGTGACCATTGCGGATACTCTCTGAATGGAGTAAATTAAATTCTTAGGACTTTCAATGGTATACTAGAGATGTATATACCTATGGATCTAATTGTTAAAGGTCGAAGATGAAAAATGGCGAATACGACTTTGATCGCTGATCAACACGTGTCAGTTCTAAATAATCTAACATTATTTGTGGATCTGTGATTTGGCGGTATGAGAGTGGACGATTTAAATTGTCGTGGTCAGTTGTGATATTGGGGAAGATCACTCCAAATTTAATAAAAGCCGTGACATATTGTACCATAGCTCAAAATAACGCCTGTTCAAAATAACGGAAAATGTTTGTAAAATATAAATGGTTGGTTTGGTTTTCTTTAGTGATGCTTTCTGGGAAAAGTGTCGTCCGAGAGTCGGATAGACCCAATTTTTTTATATATGCTGGCTTGATTATTGAATTGGGCATTGAATTTGAAGTTGATTTAAAGGTTAAGTTAGGGGCTAATTTGCGGGTAGAGTTGAAGTGAAGTTGCAGTTGAGTTGAGTTGGATTAGGATGTAGTGAGCAATTAACCAATTTTTTATATATGCTGGTTTGAGGATTGAATTTAGCGAGAGTTTGCGGTTGAGTTGAGGGTTGAGTTGAGTTCCGTTTACGGGTTGAATTAGGACTGAGGAGGGGTTGCGTTAGGGTTTAATGAGCAGTTAAACTGAGGATTTGTGATTTTTTTTTATAAACATTTTATTGGGATTCTATATCTTATCCGATTCAGTATTTCCAATGGAAATGGGATTCTCAAATTATTTTTAGATGAAGTTCTCGAATATGGCCAAATAGGATATAACTTGCGTATTTCTTAACCGATTATGATGAAATTTGACATGTGCGTTGGAAATGAGAATTTAAAGAATTAAAAATTAAATACCATTTTAATTTAAAATACCATTTTCAATCATCAAGTGATCATCTTCAGATTATTTTTGCAACAAGTGTTGTGAAAATTTAAAAAATATATTTAATTATGGAAACCACGGCGGCTCAAGTGTATAATAACTAATGTATAATTTATACGTTTGTAATATATTTACTATATTTATACAGTGAGAGCTAATGCAAGAATTCCAGTAACGGGTTTAGCATCAGTGAAAGAGGAACCACAAATGGCCTAGTCAGGGTAGATTTATCATCGAGATACAATAACAAGTCAATCACGATAAATGCTGTAGTTTTACCAAATTTAACATCGATGATACCATCGCGAACTTTCGATTCTTTTGAAGATGGAAAACTGTACAATTTCTTGAACTAGCTGATCCAATGTTCTACCCTTCTAATCGTATAGACATAATTATTGAATCGGATTACTTCTTTAAAACCCTATAAAATGAAACAGTTTCTGAAAACGATTTTCCCGTTGCTCAAAAGTAAATTTTTGGATGGATATTGGCGGGACCTTCAAACAAACCAAGCCAGCAACATCCAAATGCAACTCACCTCACGGTTCTTATGTCCAATCTCGAAGCAAGTGTAGATCATATTTTACAGAGATTTTGGATATCTGAGGAATTAAGCGATATAAGACCTTATACGCCAGAAGAAACCCAATGCGAGCAATCTTACATTAACACTACTTCTCGAAATGAGTTCGACTGAATCGTAATTCAGATCCCTTTCAAATTAAATCCACCTCTATTGGGAAAATCCCTTAATTCAGCGATATCAAGATTAATTCCATGGAAAGGAATTTCGCGCATGATGAGATTGAAAATAGATTAGGAGTATCTCTGAATGATACTATGCTTGTAGGTCCGACTATTCAAAATAGCTTGATAGAAAGATTCCGAAAAAATGAAATTGTAATCACAGCCGACATTGAAAAAATGTTTCGGCAAATTCACGTCCACAAAAAGCATTATGAATATCAACGCATAGTTTGGCGAACAAGCCCATCAAAACAGTCACACATTATCGTCTAGTGACTGTTACGTATGGCTGGCGTTGCAAGCTTGATTAAGGCGCAAACAACCGGGACGAGATAAACAGAATTTTAAAATCTGGTGGGCTGCATCTTCAGAAATGGGCTTCTAATTCTCCTCTCTTTCTCAAGGATTTACCAACCGAAGACAAAGAAATTAAACCTCTCAATATAGATGAAGATCTAACTTATATAAAACTGCTTGAAATTCAATGCAAAGCTACGAAAAGGACGATGTCGCCAAACGTCCAAAGGATATATCGTGCTAATCATCTGTTTATGGACCAAAGCAATTCATCTTGATGTTGCAACCGATTTATCAAGGCAAGAATTTTTAGCTGTATTGAGAAGATTCACTGGAAGGCGTCGAATTTCTTCGGATATGTATTCCGATAATGCTACAAATTTTGTTGGATGTAATAAATTCTTAAAGGAGCTTTTTAATAAACAAGCAAATTATATTGAACAAAGTTTACATCAGGACGGAATCAACTGGCATTTTATACCACCACTTTCAGCCCATCTCGGCGGAATCTGCGAATCCATTGTTAAAAGTGTCAAATATTATTTGAAACGCGTTGTTGGTGATAAATTACTTACCTATGATAAGCTTTCAACTCTACTTATTCAAATTCGAGCACTTTTAAATTCCCGACCTTTGAGCATCAATTCAAATGATGAATTCAACCCTCTCACACTGGCTCATTTTCTAATCGGACAACCGCTAACACTGATTCCAGAGCCAAATCTATTAGATGTCAAAATATCTAGCGAAGTACCTTTCACCACGCCTCTCGGTAAACTAAAGTTCTCTCGACAGGAATGGAATACTTTCCGCCTCGGTATGTAATGTACTATTTTCGTGTACTTAATGGAAAAAAGCGTAATTTCTCTATAACTGGTATTTTCCTCCTTAACAACACTTTTCTTTTCTTTATGGAAACACTTTTCTTCTTACAAACATTATGATTTTTGCATTTCTTACTTTTATTTATTTGTTTACTGCAATTGTTATGTCAACCTACCTACTTTAATCTAAACAGACTTAACTCGTTCCCAACAGTACCTACTCACTGCAGAAATCTCACTTTTATTTACGTGAAGAGATAAAAATGATATAAAATACAGTCGTTGTCAAAATTGTTTGTGTCACGCAAAAATTGTTAATGTATTCCGCAAAAGTTAAAACATGGGCTTAACACTTAATAAAATAACTAAATTTTTTTTTGTATATTTATTGTTAATTATTGATATTTCATTTAGTAAAAAAAAAAAATTAAAAATCTTTTTAATTCATTGAAATAAAATTAAAAAACAAATGGACAAAATTATTTGTGCCTCATATTTTTGGGACAAAATTATTTGTGCAGTATGAAAAAAATCAAAATAAAATAGTAAATCAATTAAATTTAAAATTATTTTTGGGTAATTACATAATGATAAAGTCACTAATGTTGTGTATGCAAATGGTCGGTTTTTGTTTAGTCTCTATATGATTTCGCATCTGGTTCAATAATTCGTTCTTAATATTACGTAGAATCTTATACCACTCGGTTTTCTAGGCCCCTTGCTACAAATTGTTGGTCTTGTTAGATCAAGAATATCTTCCACTTTAACTTAAACATCTGCAGGCGTAAATCGAAACCCTACACTGGCCGAGTTAAATAATTATGTTCAAGAGTTTTGTATAATTTCATGGTAATGACTCTTCTTATGTAAGGGAGCAAAACTATGCTGAAGGAAATATTGAGGACCGACTGGCTTATTATCAACCAGGGATGTTGCCTCATAAATTAAACCGAAATTGAACAGTCTCCTTGAATAGTTCTGTTTATAGAGGCGTCTAACCTTTTATGTGTTGCCCAATGGAATCTATCCGAGGCAGTATCCACACTAATTAATGCTCGATGTTTATGTAATAATAAAAATATTTCCGATATTATCAAATTAAGACAAAAACGCACTAATTTGGGTATAAACCAGTTCTCTATATTGCAATGGGCTTATCTTATGAAGCCGTTCACGTTTTGTTTCCTGACGGTAGATCATATTCCGTTTGTGTGTAAGCCCTAGAAACTACAACTGTTCAAGGCCATAGTTCAATTTCGGTTTATTGAATTAGGTAACATTCCTAGTTGACGATAAATTAGTTGGTCCCTAATTTGCTCTTCAGCACAATGATGCTACCATACATAAGAAGCATCATTACCTTGAAATTATACAAAACTCTTGAACATAATTATTTAACTCGGCCAGTGTAGGGTTTCGATTTACGCCAACAGGAGTTTAAGTTAAAGTGGAAGATATTCTTGATCTAACAAGATCAAAAATTTGTAGCAAGGTGCCTAGAAAACCGAGTGATATAAGATTCTACGTAATGTTAAGAACGAATTATTGAACCAGATGCGAAACCATATAGAGACTAAACAAAAACCGACCATTTGCATACACAACATTAGTGACTTTATCATTATGTAATTACCCAAAAATAATTTTAAATTTAATTGATTTACTATTTTATTTTGATTTTTTTCATACTGCACAAATAATTTTGTCCCAAAAATATGAGGCACAAATAATTTTGTCCATTTGTTTTTTAATTTTATTTCAATGAATTAAAAAGATTTTTAATTTTTTTTTTTTACTAAATGAAATATCAATAATTAACAATAAATATACAAAAAAAAATTTAGTTATTTTATTAAGTGTTAAGCCCAAGTTTTAACTTTTGCGGTATACATTATACAATTTTTGCGTGACACAAATAATTTTGACAACGACTGTACGTAAACAAAATAAAAGTCAAGACCTCCTCAGCTACACAAAATATTTCAACAAAACTTTCAATCAATTTTAATCGCGCATTTGTATACTTACTCGTGTAAATTAGTTTAGATTGAACCTTTCTTCGTTGAGGGGGGGAAGTTCGGTAATGTACTCACAAACTTTGCATTTGTTTGACACAATATACAATACTATTTCTACTTCCAGAAAATTTAATGTAATAGCCTAAATGTTGATTTTATATAGTATATGCCCCGTTTCACCAAATATAACTCGTGACAAATTTGTTGATGTAAGGCTATACATATCTTGAATCTTGATTTTGAGAGCTCGTATGCGTATCTCGGCAGCTTAGCAATTTTTGGAGTATCTTTCCGAGAGCTTAACCAAAACATTATGCGATAATAATATTTTGCAATAAAACCCTTAAATGTATATGATCAACTTTGATTTTTCAAAACACCGTCACGTTAAACATATTGAAAAACAATTTTTTTGTTTTTTGTGGGTCAACTTAGGACGATAAATCAGTTTTCTTTTTAATGATTCGATGCTCGATGGCTAAACTGTTTTCCTTGCAGCGACGAATTCACTATGCATTTATTTATAGTAGCGAAATCTTGATCGACACGTAAGCAATTTCTGTAAAAATGAATAGGGGTAATAATTGATGCGAGTGAAATATTCTCTAGATCAATCCTAAATACAAAAACAATGTATAGGAATGGTTTAGGAAAAATTGCATACGCCGGAGGACGGCTGTGAAAAAATACATAAATCATTCATGAACTGAAACCGTTTTGCTTGCATTTGTGAGAAACAAAATTTAATAGAAAAAGTATAAACATTAGGGATAATAGTTTACTAAATTTTTGAATTGATTTATATTCAAATTAAATGCAACCCCAGGTTTTGTCAAGTAAACATCTATCCAGCTACATTTTGTTTTAATGTAAGTACTTTCAAAGACTAGTACTTACGATTTTTTTCAGATTTGTGTCATTATTCTGAAATAACCAAAATTGAGCCCGAAATATACTACTCACGTCACATAAGTATTTCTTCATTTTATTAATTTAACGGAATACAACTCCAAATTTTGCTAGGTGGACATCGATTTCAGTATATTTTTCGGTAAGCCCTATCTATTAGCTTTTAGCCTCTACGTTTATCACCTATCACAGAAAAAAGCGACAAGATGAAGTTGACCCGTTGTGGGGAGAAAAAACTCGTTAAAAGATGAAATACTCTGACAAGGTGGCTCTTTCTAATTACGATGTTGCGAAATCATTGGTTTATATGTCAAATAATTTAATAAAACACAAATTTTGTTTGTATATTTTCAAATTCAATTTTACGGGCCTTTGGGAAACGACATTAACAATACGACATTATCTGTTATTCCTCGTTAGCTGTGCATAAATCTGTTTATCCCCTCACAAGACAAAAAATATTCCGAAATATCACTTTGCAAAAATAAACGCAGAGTTTACATTTCTCATTGCGAAAATAACCATTTTGTTTTGATAATAATCGATCTAGAAAAAAAGTCAATTACATTTATGATCCATTATCTCCTGAGCGAAAGTTAAGATCGTTAATTAAAAAGGCGCAGCAGTTCGTAAATGATTTAAAAACAGCATGGAATGAAGAAAGTGAGAGTTATCGCACAGAAGTGACACACAATTTTTAAATTCAAAAATATGGATACTATTACGGATCACTAATTCTGTAGGGCATTGATCTGACCTCAAATAGCAATCAAAGAAAGGACATTCATTCCGAAAATATTGTAGACATATTGCTTTGTACCACACGTTGTTAAAAGAAACAATAGAAAATAGTTCGAACTGCTTAAAAATGAATTGTTTAATATATTTCGAACCAATTAAAACTTTAGATACTATTATCGAATGTCTGCAGGGCTTGCGTAAAATTCATGATACATGTAAAGTTTGAATTTACTGATAATATCAAGGCGAACGTTGAAAAATTCTATAACATAACCTCTTTAAAAAAGATGAAACCAAACAAGAATCCTCCGTAGTATGCTAACTTTCTAGTTAATTTAGAAAATTTAAAAACTGAGGCAAATCGAAAAATGAAAAAGCTGGATTCATCAACATCACCTCTACATTCAACAGTTGTTTTAATATCTGACACCAAAAGTACATCAAAAATGTTCAAGATGCTGTTAAATCAGGTGCATAATACTATTGGAAATACTCTGCAACCAAATGTGAAGTTAAAAGAAATGCTGCAACAATGCTGCAACTCCGCGGTTATTGTAACCCCTTCCTGAATACGAATTATTAGAGAAGCACTAAACCATATAGGAGACAGTTGTAGTCCGGACGGATTCCTATCTTTAAACCTTTCAACATGTCACTAACTTCAGGTATTTTTTCCTAATAAACAGTAAACTCTAGGATTACGCACATCTTTAAATCAGGGAAAAGGAATAATACATAGGTATTGCAACCACATCAATAATACCAAAATTGTTTGAAGTGTTTGTGTGCAAAAAGTATAAATCCGAGAACTAGATATACCATAACAAATTTAGTTGAATTTACCATTAGTCGAATCCATCGAAGAATATTAGCAGGTTGGCATAGGACCGAAAATAATGAAATGTGTCCATTCTATCAATCTCATATTGATAGAATTGAAATCATCCAGAAACAAGAAAATTATTCAAGCAATTGCAAAATTGTTGTCAGCATGTTCTAGTACAATGCTAATGGGAGTCGAACGTTTTTGAACGGGTTGATTTTGAGCGTTGAAAATTTACAGCCAATAAATAAAACAATTTACATTTACGCAACGTTTCGATAAGTCTCTAAAATCCTTAGGAACAATAACTTATTTGGAGCGATTGTATCTTTTATAATTTTACTTACTTATTAGCCTAGCCGTGGTATCGCTCTGTACAAATATCCATCTCAGTTTGGCAGAATTGGATAAATGGTTAAATTATTTATAGAATCGCAGATCAGAATCTATTAGAATTTTGGGTATAATCAGGTTATTTATTAATCAAATTATTGGTGTTGCGGTGGGTTCCTCTATAATAGGTGATATTATAGCAGATATTTGTCAAACATATGTCGATGGTTTGTTATTGTTATGTATGCCGGAGAATAAAATTTCATAACTAGTTATTCCAGTTCATTCAATTCCTTCGTTATAATAATTTTTAAAATAAAAACCGACAACAAGGGAACCCTCTATGAGAAACGCCTTGACGAAAGAGCTTCAAAAAAATGTAATAATCACTAATCCAATAACAACTATGTACAGGGCCGAATTTTTTTTTGAATAGATTCGTAAAGAAAAATTTAATTGTAGATTCAAAAACGGCCAACCACTAAACGAAATTTATTTGTTAATAAATAATCAATACATACTTGCATTAGATAAAACTAACCGGAAAATATATTGGGCTACCTCGTAAAATCTGGAGTTAAATTAATAAAATGAAGTAATATCTACATATGTATGTGAGTTGTATGTTTCTGGCCCAATTTTGACCATTCCAGAACAATGCCAAAAATCTGAAAAGTTTGTGAGTACTGGCAATGGATAGGGCTTAGGGCTTACAGAAAAATATAGTGGGATTGATGTCCACCTCGCAAAAGCTGCAGTTGTATTCTGTTACATTAACTAAATGAAGTAATCCCTACATAAGTGAGTCGCATATTTTGGGGCCAACAAAGACAAAATTCTGGAGAAATCGTGAGTACTGGCAATTGATGAACTTAACAGAAAACTTTGGTGGAATTTATATCCACCTCATAAAATCTGGGTTCGTTTCAATTTAATTACGACTGATACTGAATTTTTCAAGCAACGATATTTTTAAATTTGTTTACTAAGTATAAATCATTGTGAATGCGTTAATTTTTAATTTAAATATTGATTAAAATTCATTTCACCTACATATTTCAATACATTGAATTTTTTATCATTTAGGAATGATTTCAGAAATTTTTCACAGCCGTAATAATTGAGTATATAGACTAAAGCAACGAGTATTTAGCTATATAACCAATATTAACTATTCTTGTCAATTCGAAAATCTGAGCCTACTCAGAAATTTCTACAATTTACAGAATTCCGAATTTCTAAACGAATTTCAATAGTCTAAAAATTGATATAACACAAATTATTTGAATAAGGCACAAAATCATATGTTTAAGAGAGAAGCTCTTTTATTAGAACTGGAATGGAATAAACAAGTTTCAACAAATATGGTTTTGTACATTATTTGGCTTTAGTTTTGGCTTGCAAGGTTTGCAGCAGCAACAAATAAGTTGTGAAACCAAATGTTATCAAACTTTCTAATTGTAATAAATTTTATGTTTTTCCGCTACAAATTATAAAACCAAACAAAAGAATGTCAGAAAAAATTAGTTTTAAATCAAAATTCAACAAACTTTAAACCAACAAAATTTTGTTTTGTTTGTTTTTTTTTTCTAAATACATATTTTACAAAATTAAATATTTGAATTTCTTTTTTATGTATATAGTACATCTCTAGTGGTTCGTGGTTTATCTATGTATTTAGTTCCTAGTTTTTATTCCTAGTCAAACACCGATTTGTATAATTTTGGCATATGTTTCTGGTTTTATATTGTGGCTAAAAAAAACTAAATAGTTTGTAGTTTGCGCTAACAAAAAAAGTAAAAAAAATTTATGTTTAAACACATTTCTGTTTTATGTTTAATTGTTTGTTTTAAACCATCAAAAACATATGCGGTACATTGTATGCTGTATATCTAGTATAGTAGATAGTTTAATGGTTGATTTGTATTTACTTAAGTCAATATGTATATAAAAACTTACTTTAATTAACTGTCGTACACTTATTATTGCCACACAACACTTACCTGAAAATAAAAATAAACATGAATTAGCAAAAAAAGAAAAATAATGTTTTTAAATTTTGGACTTAGGGGGGTTAAAAAAGTTATTACATGAAATCTGTAGACTATGAAATTAATTTAAAAAAATGTACTTGGCAAATGTTTTAAGTCACACTCGGTTGAATTAAGAAGAAGATGTTGATTTTATTAATTATGAATATTAATGGTGCGATTATAATGTGGGAAGTTCTTCCATTAGGCAATTTAGATTGATTGAGAACTTCATAAAGCCTAACCTAAGGTCACACAAATAAGAAATTCTTACAGAGCAATATTAATCTTAGCTTATATGGAGATATAAAATAAAACTAACGAAAAAGCGACTTAATTTAGTCCTAAGTAGTAAGTGTACCTATCGAACTGCAGCTACTAAGACTATACGTGTGGTGGAATTGGAAAACCAAATCAGTTAGTCGAGTAAAAATAATGGACGATTGCGTAAGCAAAAATGTTTTTCTATGCACCGATTACTCTTAATATAATTGTCATAGAACAATACATATATTGGAAATGGAGCACGGCGAATATTCTTTGCAGTTTGATTATATTGTATAGATTCTAAAGTTGCGAACGAAATTAAGGCGATGGTATTGAATTATACATATTCGGAAATTAGAAACGGAAATAATTTTAGTGAGCAATAAACCAATTTTCCAAAAACCGAGGCATTTATCTCCAAGTGGGGCAAGCGTGATAAGGCTACAAGTATAAACGAGCGGACGGCAGACGGAATTATTAGCGAGAGCAAATTAGATTTTGCAAGGCCACAATCGTTCTTGTGAACAAAAAAGACGGAAGTAAGCAAATATAATGCGGTTACGACTCAGTATATTTCTCCGAATACGATTTGGGTTATGCAATACACTGGTATTATTCCAATGAAACATTACCAACACATTCTTGAAGCTGTGTTTGGAAATTTTTGTTTGCCACTATAAGGAGGGTTGACGATTTAGTAAGATTTCGACATCAGCCGAAGGGGATACATTAAGAGGGACATAGCAAAATTATTTGCGAAAAAACTGGGGCAAATTTCAGTTGTTATGAAAACTCGGCTTGAGCTTGATCCTATTGCGATTTTTATTATAAATGGGTTAAGCTAAACAGGGTTAAATTTAAACCGAAGAAGTTTCAATCGTGTGTTTTCACCGGCAGAAACGACAAATCCGAAGTAAGGATTGGTGGACTGGCCTGGACGATTGGGCCGGCGCTTTGAAATACTATATACAACTTACAGATATTCAAACAAAAAAATAAAGGGTTCAAACCTTACGAGGTTGTCAGAACTTCGGTCTTGAAAGTTAATTTAACTCCCAATTAATTTTCCAACTGAACTTCTTAACCTAATCTTCAACTGAACCTCAAATTCTTTTTACAACTCAACCTCCAACTCAATCGCCAAATCAAGCCAAACTCAACCCTCAACTCAATCACCATTTCAACACCCCATCAACTTTAAATGAGCCGTCGACCTAACTACAAATTCAACGTCTAACTGAACTCACGAATCGACCCTCAAATAACTCCCCGATCGAACCCCTCTATCAAGTCCAACACAAGGTAACTCAACTTAGCTCGAACGAAATTTCAACCCTCGACTCAACTTCACACTCAAAGTCTAACTCAATCCTGAAATCAACTCGATTCGAAAGCTACATGTGTATATGAACTTAACTCAAATCAACTCAATCTAATCTCCCAATAAAACCTCTACTCAACTCCAAATTAATACTCACCCGAAACCCCTCACTCAAATCCAACGAAATTTCTCCTCAAATCCTACTAAACCCACCCTAACTCAACCTTAATTCAACCCTAAACTCAACCCCCATATAAATTCCCCTCTGTACCCCATTGCTCAACCCAAAGACAACATTCTACTCGAAAACAACTTATGTAACCCCGACTCAATTTAAAAGTACATCGGGTAGGAGTGTTATGCATGATTGTATACGAGTAGATATTACACGAGATTTTACGAGAATATTCAAGATTTTCGATATATTTATTCGAATTATTAAACACAGATTTGGATTAGGTGAGATTCTGAAAATATGAGATTTTCAAATATTATTATTATTACTTGAGGGTCATGTGGGCGTTCAAGCCATCCCGCACTGCGACCTAAAAGATCTTTTGTGCATGGACCCTACTTAATGAGCCGTCCAGTCAATATTCAGGCTCTTAATGAACCTGACAATACTGCCGGCCGGTATATGATGCATACTATCCGGGCTCATTACTCTCCCTCATAGATATTGTAACCTTTTGCAGAAATTCCGCTTCCAGGTCGCAGAAGCGACATCTATCCGTCGAACTTAGGCCCATATTCTTAAGGTGATACCTTAAGGGGATGTGACCTGTGAGGAAGCCGGTAAGCAGCCTCAACTCAGGTTTCCTAAGTACAAGACATTCCTTGGCCCTGGCCGACGAAGGTGAAATAAATTCCTTCGCCTGTCGCAAACCTGGAATTCCGCGCCAGTAAGAGGACTTTTGCACATCCTCCCAGCGTTTAACCGCTGCCCTAAGGTGCCCCTTAGTGACGCCGCATAAAGGCTCTGATCCAATTAATGGAGAGGCACATCCCTCGTGGGCGAGGCCATAAGCTGCCTCGTTTCCCACAATTCCAGAGATTTTCAAATAAGTTTTTGGTTTAACTTATATTTTCAGAGTTTGATTAGCTTGGCATCGGGATCTTCGGAATAATTCAATATTTATGGGATTATTCTAGAGTTTACCGTATTTTTTTCGAGAAATACGATTTTTGTATTTTTTAAATAGCTTAGGATAGACACTTTTGAAGATTTTCTAGGATTCTAATTTTATTTGAGATTTTGAGGAATATCAGAATATTTATTCGAATTTTCGAGATGTCTGATCTATTCGAGTTTCCCTATATCGATATTGCAGGATATTTCAGATTTAGTGATAATTCGAGAGATGTTCAATATTTTATATTGTATTGTATATTGACAATATTTTATATTCATCTTTATGCGATTTTTCGAGGTTAATAGACTTATTCGCGGCAACGAAGTTTATCCGTAGTTTTGCGATGCCCATGATATTTTTCAAATAAATTCGGGACTTCTAAGACTATTTGTTGAGATTATCCGCATCTTAGGCTTTTATTTGTGGACCAAATATGCGCAAACCGCATCCTGTAGAAACTGTCGCATCAGTTGCGCTCGTGCGAGACCCAAAATTATTAATCAAATTATGTGCCAACTACCGTCTGATCGAGTGAGCCCTTCAAGGCCGTTCCATGGTATTGGCAATGATTTTGTGGACCATTTTTTATTAAACAATATATGGCAATTTTTATTTATTTCATGACCAAAGTTGTACATGGAAATCGTTGGAGGAATCGTTTTTGAGCACTTCGGTCGGAGATTTGTGTCCTATCGTGGTAAATGCTCGTTTATTGATTCGGAAAATGCTACGAATTGCATCGGCGTACGAATGGAATTAGAGGATTTTCGTAAACTTTTTACGTCCGAATTACACCAGAATGAAATATTTAAATATTGTGCAAATGAATCCATAGAATGACACAGTCTTCCAGCTCGATCGCTACACTTCTTGTCGCCACTTTTAGTGCAAAATTTCATTTTAAACGTGCTATCGATCAGGCTAAGTATACTGGTGCAGAATTTCATTCTTTAGTGGCGCAAGTCGAGGGTCCGTTAACACCTATGGCCTATGAATCTTCCCTGGAATACTAAGTTTTTAATAAATTGTCGAAATTTCAACGAATACAACATCTAGTCATCGGCAATTTTGGTCACGTTGGTCGTATGAATACAGAAAAGATTGCAAAGATAAACACAAACAAACAAACCAAACCGTGAAAACTACAAATGCCAAATATAGAAGAGTAACCGCCAGAATTAGAAATGAATTGAGGCTCAAATTTATTGTGTTTTTAAAAATCAATTTGACATCGAATTGCAACCTTATCATATCGGTTGGATTGAAATTTTAAAATCATTTAAATCGTCATGTGATCGTATGATCGTCACGTGATCGAATCGTCATGTGAACTATATAACGGCATAGGAATAATATATTACGAGTAAAACCTCGGTTTAAGCGCCTAATTGGTGATTGGCTTGTCTCTGATTTCTGATTGTCCCTTAGATCCAAATGCATGATGGAAATGGGATTCTAAAATGATTTGGCATAAAGTTCTGAAAAATGGCCAATTAGAAAGGAACTTGGTGATTTCTCTACCGATTATGATGAAATTGTGCATTCGAGCTCTACGGAATAGTTGCATATAGGATATATTATACAATAAACAAATCGAAAGCCTGGAAATCCCCGGACTTCCTGGTCACACTTCTGATATAGAAAGCGAGATCTCAGAATTTCTTTTGAGAATCCCTAAATTTCCTATGCGGATTTGAGCTAAAAGACTACTAACGCTAAATAAATTGAAAACTGGGAAATACCGTGATTTCCCGGTCTTACTTTTGAGACTAGAATCCCGTTTGAGAAACCCTAGTACGTACAACTTTTAAATAATGACGTAGCGCATCATCAGATCGAAACTGAAATTGTGAACTCCTTATAATTTTACCTTCTTCGTATAAATCAATAGTTATTTCCTATATTTCTCAGGGTAATTCCGTTGAACATGTGATAAACACAGCGGCTTCACGTGACTCCTTCAGATAATATTCCTAAGAAGGGAAAATCATTATATTATTTGTTGCCCCCAATTTTCGTGATGGCACATTTACAATTTACAGTGGAACCTGATTAAATTATTTTTGATGATCTGGAAATTACATAACAAGATCATATCAAGGTCATAAATATAAACCAACAATTTTTCAACCTGTATAAAGAAGTTTTTTTTTCGCTGGTGCTACAATTTTTCAGCACCCGACGACAATCGAACCCGAGACCCTCAGAGCTTAAGGCAAGCATGCTAACAATTGTGCCATCGGGTCGCCAAAAGAAGTTTTGGTACCCTTATAATTTAACAGACCGCAAATGTCTTTTAGTTGCATGAGCAAAGATTTTTGAGATAATCCTTCCGTATTGTCCTTACAGAGAAATTTAAAATTTGTGACAAAATTTCACAATGCTGAAGAATATTTTATATTAAAATATGGTCCAACTCACCATAAAAAACATTTACTATTTTATAAATTCTCATTTAAATCATAATTTCTAAATTATAATCTCACAGTAACATCTATATATGTACCATTCAACATAAGATTATGTCTGTGAAATAATCTTTTGTGGGAACCTAATAAATCACACAAGAAAATCAATAAAATTGTTATTACAAGTTGGTGTTCCAGCATCGAACCACAAAAATGTATTAATCTATATTAAGTTTAATCTGATTAAATCACTTGAAAATGCAGATTAAAAATTATGTCACATTCCACTATCTATAAATATAAATAGTCTCGTCTGTAACACGACTCAATTGGTAAACCAGAAATATTATTGTTTATATTAATTATAATTAATATTAATTACCGCAGTGACACATAATTTATTTATTTTAATTTTGTTTATATTTAAGGAGGGTGTGATTCTCATCTGGGATTGCTGACTGATTGAATGATTTATGTCATCAATAAAATATTTAAACATTTTTAAACCATGTTAAATGAGATTTGTGTTCGTAATGCAGTAAAAAAAATTTTTGGACCCACAGATTTGTGTATTGTTCGATGGTTTTCAATAGAGACTTAATGTCCATGAAAGAATCTGTTAAAAATTATTGTATTTTTGTATATTTATAGTATTTGTATGTTAAACGGATAATAAATATTTTTGATCATAATGGACATGTCTCTATATCTGTGTGTGTGTATATGTATACGGTTTTGAACAAAACATTTTTTTTGGTTTGGTTTAGACAAATTATGATTTGAAATGTATTGATGATACCAAACAGTACCTACACAATTATTCGGTTTTCTAGATAATTGAATATAAAATGTGTACAATTATTTGCCAGTGGTCGTTTTGTAACTGTCAGTATGTTTATAAATTGCAAATATTATTTTAGCACCTGCCCGGTTATGGAAAATTTTCTTTTCATCGGTCATCGGTTTATCAAAACTATCAAAAATTTCTTAAAAGTAATTATTTAATGATTCTTTTAAAGGTGCAGGAAATGTAAAATCGGATGCAGTATACGAATTTGTATAATTGTACGTATGTGTATATGGATAAAATTGCTTCATGCATGGCTAATTCACCTTTACACACACAATAACTGTTCATACAATCAACAAATTCAATTAAGTTTCTGAAAATCTATTACATATCCCAATTGCACCAGTTAGGTTTTCGTTTATGAAACGTAATTTGGAGAGCTAACGTAACTTTCGTCAATATTGAAGTATTGTCAACTGCAAACACTATTATCTTCTAGATGAAGAATCAGCTTTCGATGTATCATTGTGATTTTCATAAAAATTAAGAATAAATTGTTGAAAGTTTCTTCCTACAAAAATTCTTAACCTTGACTGAAAATATTTCTTGTTTCCCTTATTAGAATCACCCCCTTTGTTAATGAAGAGTTGAGCCAAACCAGGATCTAAAATTAATTAGTGTTTCTTCGACTGCATCAGTTGAGTTTTTCCGAACAGTAACACAGTCTATATTAGCAACTAATAAATTCGCACAGGAAATATAAACTTTCAAAGATTATAATTTTCGCTTGTTGAGAGATTTTTTTTTTCAATCAATCATTTATTGGCACCGAATTAATACATTTTTACAAAAAACAATTTATATACATAATCCAATAAGACGAACAAAGTTTTATACAGAATTCTTAAATATAAAATAAATACAAATTAAATTAACATTACGCTAAAAAAAAAATTATATTGTTACGGTTTTGCCTTGTCAATCAAGGTTGGTATCACTGGATTGTGAATAAAACACAGCACTTCAATTTATCACAAACGAATTTATTTACTGAACACCAAAATGTAATTAAACACAATTTATTAACGATAATTCACAAAATCACTTTCGCCCCGAGCCGTTCCTAGTCCTGTAGAATTGCGTCCATGTAGGCAGCAGTTTCGACAATGAATCCTCCTTCCCTCGATGCTGGTTGTGAAGCCGTACCAATTCGCCTTCCATTAATCTTTGGTTATTTGCCCGTATGTCACATCGAGGTTCCATTCAGTCACCAGACACTCGCAATTCTCCTCGCACAACCCGGCACCTTTCATCCAATATCTGCTCAACCCGAGGTTCACTGGTTTCCTCCACAATTGTCACCGACTTCGGCGGCAGCTTTTCGCGATGTCTGACTGCTACTCACCTTACTGTGGCATCCATACCGTTAAATTTAAGTGACAGCTCGGTGTTATCGCTGCTCAATACTTCTCGTCCAAAATCCAATACGGAGCTATTCACCCTCATGAAGTCCATTCCCAAAATGACTTCGTTCACAATATCTGCGACCAGAACTCCGTGTGGGAAAAGAGTTTCACCGATTCTTATATTCACGAAAATTGTTCCTTTTAGTATTGCACTCCATCTCCATTTGCCATTCTTAATTTTAGCCCATCAGCCAGCTGCACAGCTCCTCTGATCAAGCCTTCCCGGACAATCTTGTAGTTGCTCTAGTATCTAGCGTAATGATACACTTTCTCCCATCAACATCGCCCTTGATTGTCACGCTGCATTCGCCTCGTGCTACGTTTGTGACCGGGATGTATGTATGTCATAGGACAACCAGACGATGAAGCCAGTTTCTGCTCCTTCAAGCGGATTTGTACTCTTTCTACTTTACCGACTGTTGCCATTCGTTCATCCGATGCCTACTCTCCTCAGGGTGCACTTTCCATAGAAGTTGCCGATCCTTGCCGTTTCTCTCTTGCTTCGCAGCAATCTCGTGATATGTGGCCAATCTTGTTACAAACCCAACATTTTAGCTTGCTGCCTGTAGGCCTTTATCCCAATTGTTCGACGTTCGCCCGAATAAAAGGTGGCGATCTTCTTCCTCCTTGTATTACGCTCTGACAGTCCCTTAAAATGTGATCCAACTTGTCACATTCCCAACACCTAAGCCTGCCGCTTCCGAATTTTGGTACCATCCGCTCGATGTACCCGTCGGTATCTAAATTCATTTGGCGCCTAAATAATGACGGTCTGGTGATAGTCTGCACAACCTCGATCGTTAACGCAAAAGCAAGGGTTTCGACGAAAGTTGCTTTAGGTGGCAACATTACCGCCTTGCGTGTCTCTGCATCTCGAATGCCATCAATTAATGCTTCAATGTTAAGCTTTTCCATGTAATCGGCCGACGTACTAGTATATGTGCTAGATGCACTAATCGCTCGATTGCAGATGACAATTCCTGAAGCGAACCTCCTACCTATTGGTAGCGGCTTTTCAGTTCCATGCGATAGATTTTCCGCTTGTGATCACTGCCTTACTTTCGATCCAGCGCCTTCATAATTTCGAGATAACTGTTGCGAACTTTCTCCGGAATGGTTTGTAAAGCCTCTGCTGCTTCACCTTTAAGCGCCACTATTAGAGCTGCAACCTGATGTTCATCATTCCAACGGTTTTTGAAAATTAAAATTTGAAAATACCGAAATATGTTGTTTCGTCGAATATTGGTGGCTTTAAATTGATCGCGTGAATGGTCTGAGCTACTTGAGTCGTTGTTCCACTTGCCCTGACATCAGTTAATTCTTTATCGAGGCTTGTAATTTTTCTTCAACCTGTTGAACCTCCGTTTTGACAAGTTAAACTTCCGTTTGCAGTTACCCTTCAACCTGTTGAACCTTCGTTTCTAATTTGAAATATTAGGTTTATCGGTTCTAGCTAAATTATTTTTTACAGAGGGAGTCGCTATAGCCTGATGAGATTGACTGGTAAAAAAATAACATTTTTCGTTTCTTATGTTTGTTCAACCTGTTGAATCTCCGTTTGCAACTTCTCTACTTCGAGATGAATGTTAGTAGATAATTCGAAAAGTTTCTCGTCCATTCTGTTTTGACCATCTGTAATTTGGTCTTTAATTTGCTCTCCTTGTTGTTTCATTTTTTGGTCTAACTGGCTTGTTGTCTCCATTATTTGGCATGACTGCTCAATTTGCTCCATTTGATGTTTCATTGTTTGGTTTGACTGCTCTCCTTGCTGCGCCATCTGATTTTTAATTTCTCCAAGCTGTTGCACCATCATCTGATTCATAGCAACCATTAACTGCGACACATCGAAATTTCCAAAAGATACTTTCACACCAAAATCATGATGGTCAGCGTTTAACTCATCTTTCTCCATGGCGTCACGTAGTCGCGTTTGTAAAGCTGCTTTACTACCATTAGTGAGCAAACCCCATTTCTCAAGTTCCTTCTTAAATTCTGGAACTCTTATTTCGGAGAGAATCATTTTCTTTGTTTTAATATTCACAATCCCACCGCTGTCACCAATTGTTACGTTTTTGCCTTATCAATCAAGGTTCGTATCACTGGATTGTGAATAACACAGCACTTCAATTTATCACAAACGAATTTATTCACTGAACACCAAAAATTAATTCAACACAATTTATTAACGATAATTCACAAAATCACTTTTTATTATTTTTGCACAATTCTACTGTTCACTTATAACTTTTATTTCGCACTAAAACACTTTTTAATTTCGTTTTTAATCTTCACTTTATCGCTTACCAAATACTAATGTTTTAATTCAAATTCGTTCGCGCCTTATATAAGAACAGTTTAGAAAATTCCATTTTAGTACAATAGAACTATGCGCTATCAATTAAGGTATTCTATTTTACTATAGGTGTCACCGTAACAATATATTGAATGCAACGAAACAATAGCTACTCAAATGAGCGTAAAATTCTCTCACTCATCATATTCTCCTAATGAGTGTTCCAGCATTTTGATACTCAAGACCTAGCAACTAAAATTTAGTAGCTTTTAAAAATTTTTTATATGTAGTTGTTTGATAACGAAATTTACACAGCACACAGGCATTGAAAAATATGGTGCAAGGTAAGTAAGTATACGATCCTCGGAAATGTTCTTTAAATGGTAATAATAATAATGGCAGATAATTTATTTTAGTTAAATAATTATTCAGACGATTTAGTCGATGGATGATGTTGATCTCCTTTTAAAAAAAGGAACGACAGACGCTACCTTTAAAGCTCGGGGGAAGTTGCCAGTACATAGACGGTACGCGACAACTTGGCGAAACAAGCTCGGCGACGGTCAACTCGGCGACGGTAAACTCGGCGACGACTAACTCGGCGACGGACAACTCGGCGACGGACAACTCGGCGACGGTCAACTCGGCGACAACCAACTCGGCGACGGTCAACTCGGCGACGGTAAACTCGACGACGACTAACTCGGCGACGGACAACTCGGCGATGGACAACTCGGCGACGGTCAACTCGGTGACGACCAACTCGGCGACGGTCAACTCGGCGATGGTAAACTCGGCGACGACTAACTCGGCGACGGACAACTCGGCGACGGACAACTCGGCGACGGACAACTCGGCGACGGTCAACTCGGCGACGACCAACTCGGCGACGGTCAACTCGGCGACGGTAAACTCGACGACGACTAACTCGGCGACGGACAACTCGGCGATGGACAACTCGGCGACGCTCAACTCGGCGACGACCAACTCGGCGACGGTCAACTCGGCGATGGTAAACTCGGCGACGACTAACTCGGCGACGGACAACTCGGCGACGGACAACTCGGCGACGGTCAGCGCAGCACTAAGCAATAAAAATGATATTCCTGTAATTTTCCACTGAAGATATGAGCCGTAGGGCTCTTGCAAAAAATTTTGAAAATTAACAAATCGACGAATTTCGCTTGGAATATGGACGTTGTTCTCTATTATACCAAATAACACGAATCTCAGAGATTGGCTCATATAGTGACTATATAGATTATAAAGGGTATATATTGTGGAATTCAAATCACTCAGTGCCATTTTGATATGAGCCGTAGGGCTCTTGCAAACATCTTTGAAAATTAACAAATCGACGAATTTCGCTTGGAACAAGGACGTTGTTCTCTATTATACAAAATAACACGAATCTCAGAGATTGGCTCATATAGTGACTATATAGGTTGTAAAGGGTATATATTGCGGAATTCAAATCACTCAGTGCCATTTTGATATGAGCCGTAGGGCTCTTGCAAACATTTTTAAAAATTAACTAATCGACGAATTTCGCTTGGAACAAGGACGTTGTTCTCTATTATACAAAATAACATGAATCTAAGAGATTGGCTCATATAGTGACTATATAGGTTGTAAAGGATATATATCGCGGAATTCAAATCACTGAGTGCCATTTTGATATGAGCCGTAGGGCTCTTGCAAACATTTTTAAAAATTAACTAAACGACGAATTTCGCTTGGAACAAGGACGTTGTTCTCTATTATATAAAATAACACGAATCTCAGAGATTGGCTCATATAGTGACTATATAGGTTGTAAAGGATATATATTGCGGAATTCAAATCACTCAGTGCCATTTTGATATGAGCCGTAGGGCTCTTGCAAAAAATTTTGAAAATGAACAAATCGACGAATTTCGCTTGGAACAAGGACGTTGTTCTCTATTATACCAAATAACACGAATCTCAGAGATTGGCTCATATAGTGACTATATAGATTGTAAAGGGTATATATTGTGGAATTCAAATCACTCAGTGCCATTTTGATATGAGCTGTAGGGCTCTTGCAAACATTTTTAAAAATTAACTAATCGACGAATTTCGCTTGGAACAAGGACGTTGTTCTCTATTATACAAAATAACACGAATCTCAGAGATTGGCTCATATAGTGACTATATAGATTGTAAAGGGTATATATTGCGGAATTCAAATCACTCAGTGCCATTTTGATATGAGCCGTAGGGCTCTTGCAAAAAATTTTGAAAATGAACAAATCGACGAATTTCGCTTGGAACAAGGACGTTGTTCTCTATTATACCAAATAACACGAATCTCAGAGATTGGCTCATATAGTGACTATATAGATTGTAAAGGGTATATATTGTGGAATTCAAATCACTCAGTGCCATTTTGATATGAGCTGTAGGGCTCTTGCAAACATTTTTAAAAATTAACTAAACGACGAATTTCGCTTGGAACAAGGACGTTGTTCTCTATTATACAAAATAACACGAATCTCAGAGATTGGCTCATATAGTGACTATATAGGTTGTAAAGGATATATATTGCGGAATTCAAATCACTCAGTGCCATTTTAATGAGCCGTAGGGCTCTTGCAAACATTTTTGAAAATTAACTAATCGACGAATTTCGCTTGGAACAAGGACGTTGTTCTCTATTATACAAAATAACACGAATCTCAGAGATTGGCTCATATAGTGACTATATAGATTGTAAAGGGTATATATTGCGGAATTCAAATCACTCAGTGCCATTTTGATATGAGCCGTAGGGCTCTTGCAAAAAATTTTGAAAATGAACAAATCGACGAATTTCGCTTGGAACAAGGACGTTGTTCTCTATTATACCAAATAACACGAATCTCAGAGATTGGCTCATATAGTGACTATATAGATTGTAAAGGGTATATATTGTGGAATTCAAATCACTCAGTGCCATTTTGATATGAGCTGTAGGGCTCTTGCAAACATTTTTAAAAATTAACTAATCGACGAATTTCGCTTGGAACAAGGACGTTGTTCTCTATTATACAAAATAACACGAATCTCAGAGATTGGCTCATATAGTGACTATATAGATTGTAAAGGGTATATATTGCGGAATTCAAATCACTCAGTGCCATTTTGATATGAGCCGTAGGGCTCTTACAAAAAATTTTGAAAATGAACAAATCGACGAATTTCGCTTGGAACAAGGACGTTGTTCTCTATTATACCAAATAACACGAATCTCAGAGATTGGCTCATATAGTGACTATATAGGTTGTAAAGGATATATATTGCGGAATTCAAATCACTCAGTGTCATTTTGATATGAGCCGTAGAGCTCTTGCAAAAAATTTTGAAAATTAACAAATCGACGAATTTCATTTACTGGGATGAAATTCTAGGATAACTTCACATATGTCTTACTTTGCAAATCGATAAACTTTATTTGAATTTGTACTAAAAACTATACATTACCGCCAAATTGTTCACTTGGTTTGCCTTTTTTCATGATGTACGAATAAAATTTGATTATTTTTGAAACATCAAACTGCAGTTTAGAACAAATATTGTTTACAAGATGTCGGGCATCGATATTGTTTATAGATAGTATTCCTGAAACAATTGGGTCATTTTGGAATTTTTGTTGTTGCTGATTTATAAATACTTTTAACTTGGCTATTTCAGCAGAATTGTTCCTATCATTCGGAGATTTAATTTTAGTATCAATTTCGCTATTTTGCTTTCGTAATACTTCTGTAATGTGGTTGTTGAGGTTAGTTAATTCTTTTGTGTGATTATTGTGGATTTGGCTATGATGTTCCAATTTTTGTGGTTTAGTAGCATTGCGCTCGCCAGATCAGCATTAGTAGGTTGTTCAATTCTGGATAGTTCCTCCATCGTTTTGCCGCCTCTTATGTAAGGCTGTGTTCAGTTACACGATTTAGTGAATTTATTAAGGACTCCAACTCAATTAAAAGCAAATACTCGTATGTGTATATCGTATCGAATCTTCCAATATGTCTAAATTAATGTCACACAACACAAAAAGTTAACATTTATAGTGTACAATAATGCATTAATCTCAACAATGTAGATTCTAATGTTAGCAGTGTAAAATCTATAAATGCACAGAAATTTAAACTTCATTTTATGAAAATCAATTGAAACCAACATGCAGTCAGCTGTATTTAGAGAATAGGGAGTTAAAGCGAAGTTTGTGATGTCATCACTTATTAGAACACCTACCGGACCTTCTTAAATTCAACTCTCGAAATCGGATAGTTTTAACCAATGCGAAATTGCAGATAATAGAAATAACTAAGTTTTAATTATTAGAGAACTGACGCTCATAGATACAAGAGGCATTTTTAGGGACCTGAAAAGGAGCAGCCGAAAATTGTAGTTACGCCACTGGCAATAAATATGATTAGAAAATATTTCGAGAATATCTGTCGATCGAGAATCTTACAAATTCTACGTAATTTACGAATAACTCAAGATTCGTAAAAAATTCAAGATTTTCCGAGGTTTACTGAAATAATTCATGGTTTGCATTCCGTTGTAGTGCCTAGCTACATAGGAGTTCGATAATAAAGGAGGCTTTCATGGTATTTTTGTAAAACAATTGACTTTAGTTTAGTCCAAGTTGTCTGTGTTAATTGTTAGAATCACTTAGGGTTGGCATTTTGCCTTCCAAACAAAAGCAAATAAATGAACGACGATTATATATAATCGGATCTAATTTATTGTTACATATTTTCAAAATATTTTAACTAAACATTTTCCACCTTGTTATCACTGGTGGGCCTATTCACAGCATACATATAATCAATTTTTGTCGGTGTTCTTTTAACCATTTAGTAATACACGTATAAAGGGACAAATTAAGACCTACACCAATGTTTTCTTTTCATTTCATTGCTATGTACCTAATTGATAAAAAAAAAATTGTTTGTCAAAGATATGCAGCCCTATACACAATATATTGACACCATTGGCGATCTGTTTGTGTAACATTTAAATCAAGAGTTCAAATAAAATTTACCGAAACGGATTGTTATCGAAAAGTTATAAATAAATTCGACTCCCTAGGTGTAACAAAGAACGTCGTCTCCTGTGTTAAAAAGATATTGTGTGTGGTGTATGTGTAAGGTAGGTTGACAACTGTGATAAATAAAAATAAAAAGTTCATAATGCAGGTATGATGACTTTTGTCCAAAACAGGAGGGTGATTGGTATTTTTGGTATACAATCACATCTATGAAAATAATGATATGAAAAATTCAAAACTGTGTGGTGGTCTAGCAAACAATTTTGACGAAATACCGGATTGGATAAAGAAGAAGAATTGTCCAAAAATGTATAGCAATTAATAATTCTACGGACACATTTTTAGCAATCGGTGAAAATTGACATTTCTTCAACTGTTGTTTACCTTTTAACATAAACACTCTGGGAAGTCTGTCTTGACATAAAGACAAAACGATTTTTTATTTTTTTTTTTTTTTTGGTATTTTTCGTTATCATCCTTAATTCGTTTGTAGTTTGTATTTTTACCGCCCTTCAAGAATAAAGGTAATTTATTTTGTTGTTGCCATTTTATATATATAAGATTAGGTGAATAAGTTGTCTCGAAAAGGTGAAGAGAACACAGATTTTTTTTTTTATATAAACATATTTGATTAAGGTTCTAATGGATGTTGTGTATTTAAACAACCAAAAGTTAAAAAAGGTACAAAAATTATAGGTCGTTCCTTTTTAACAATCCATCCACCCGCCTTATTATTTACTCAGTGTGGTTGTAAAATTATTTGTGCAACATTTGGCCTAATTATGTGCGTGTCTTTTTTTCGGTTTGTTTGTCCTAAATAGACGGCTAACTATAATTTTAGGATAAATATAGTGATTTCTGGATCCTAGCATTGTGAAGAAATCTCTTCAGACCCTAAATCAATAAATTGACCAATGTAGCAATTAATCTCCCCGCAGAATGAATCATTGCATAATATTTTGAAAACGAGCGTAGAAATTATTAGTTATGATTGCCCTTTGGACCGGCATCAATTTTACAACTAAAACTTTTTTTGTTTTGGCATTTATATGGCTCAAACAGTCATTGTGCCAGTGTGATTGCGTAAAATTGAGTTAAGTGCAAACAGGCAGAAGAAGCCTCATTTTGAATAAATTCTCGGTAGTTGCGACACAATCAGCGATCGGATAAACAAAATTTGATAAAACTAACAAGTTATCCATCCGCTCACACTGACTGAGACCAACTAAAACAGCATACATCATACAAATAAATCATATAACAACAAGTCCAAAGGCAGTATTTGCAGCAGAAATTAAGTTCATCAAAACATTAAAGAAAATTAAAAGCCACAGCAAATGGTTATCGCTAAATCTATTCATTGGTGATATATCAACAAGTATACATACTAACTTAAACCAGACTCACGCTAACTGCCCAATTCTCTAAAACATTCATCGATTACGGAGGTCCTCTGCCAATAAGTGAAGTCAAGGAAGTGGAAACAAGTCCTACAAGAAATAGACCGCGTTATTCCGATTGTGACTAAAACAATTCACTTGAAATTGGTGACTAAGCTGACTACAGCAGCCATCAGGTGATTCACATATAGGAGAGGAAGGTGCATCCATCCTCTTTATACATACAACAAGATCGCAGGAAAGAAAACATCCATTAGTTATGACTCTATGAGATAAACGGCACGGTTACAGACACCTATGTACATAGGTAGAGCCGATAGTCAACTAATACAAGTTACAAAAAAAAGAACTATTGATTGAAAGATACTCAGTGCCGCCTCAAAGGCGTTAAAGTTAATATTTAAAAAGTGAGGCAAGGAACTCACACAAATCAAGAACCCCGAAAAGTGAGAGTCTAGGGGACTCACTTAAATCAAAAACCCCGAAAATTGAAGGGGAAGGAACTCACATAAATCAAGCGCCCCGAAAAGTCAGAGGCAAGGGGTCTCACTTAATTTTAAAACTCCGAAAAGTGAGATGAAAAAGGTCTCACTTAAATCAAGCACCTCGAAAAGTGAAAGACAAGGGGACCTACATTCATCAATCACCCCGAAAAGTGAGAAGCAAGGAGTCTCACTGTAATCAAGCACTCCAAAGGAAGCAAAAGCCTTCTACGTCCACGTCGTTGTTTTTGATAAGAAGTTCTAATCATTGATATTGATTAAGTTAGATGATTTTACTCTATGTAAAGTAAACTTCAATTGGAGTTTCTGTACGAGTTTTTGAAGGTTCAAAAATAAATTTTTAATAATACATAAGCTCATTCCAGACTTTTTGTGACGCCTTTAATTATCGCAAACTATGTAAAACTGCTTTTTAGAGGTTAGGAATGAACCGCTGAGCTTTTGGTCAAGAGTAAGATTGAATTCGTGTTCAACGATGAAAAATACATCGAATTAGGCCAATTCTAATATTTGTGACACCCTGAGTGTATTTAAACTAAATAAAATTGCTCGCTCAGGATGATGTCCGCTACTTGAAGCCGCCATATTGATCCGACAAGATGTTTGATTCGAAAATTGTGTTTGGTGACGTTGAAGAATCAATGTCAACTTTCAGTGGTGCGAAAAATGAAATTGTTGCGCGTTGGCTCAACGATTTTAACGACCAAAGTGAGATCATAGGATGGTCGCCAGTTCAGAAGTTTGTGTATGCTAAGCTATTGTTGCGAGGTGCGGTTCGTGAATTTGTTATGTCAGAAGGTGAAATCCGATCATTCGAAGAATTCAAGATTGAAGTTTGCGTGGCTGATATTATTGAACAGTTGCGTAAACGAAAGAAGAAGATGAATGAGAATTATCTCCAGTATGTTTATGCGATTAACAAGATCGCGTCCCAAGTCAGTCACGACGAGTTATCGATAATTTATCACCTAACCGAAGGCATTGGTGGTTTGGAATGAGATAAAGTCACATTACTAGGTGCCACTACCCTTCGTGAATTAAAAACAAAAATTCAAAGTTACGAAAAGCATGTTGAGAAATTGTCACTTGAGAGAGAATGAAATACAAAGACTTCAGCCCGTGATGTCAGCAAGATGCCTAAATTGTGGAAGTAAATATCATGAAACTTCGAAATGCACATCGACAACACCTAAATGCTTCAAGTGTAATCAATTTGGGCATAAAGCTCCAGTTTGCCCAAGTCCACCGAAGAAGGAAGTAAACGTCTGTGATTTAAGAGCTAATCCAAACCTGAAAACCGTTTCCATTCAAGGCGTTGAATTTGATGCTTTGATTGACACCGGAAGCAGCGTAAATGTAATCAGAGCTGACGAATACCTCAAGTTGGGTGGAATCACTGTGACAGAGGACCACTCCGAGCTGATCGGATTTGGTAATTCTAGAGTAGAACCTTTTGGATCTTCATTGTGGACGTTAAAATTGCAGATCAGTTATACAACACGAAATTGCTCGTTACTTCCGAATCGGCATTTACACAGAAAATGATTATTGGAAATGAAGATTTAAGAATCAGTGACTCCGGAGTACAAATAGAAAAGAAGTTACCAGATTCAACTTCAGATGAAGTAGCAGATGTTTTAAAAATTTGTATAGCCGATGATGTCAAAGATGATTTGGTATTCAATGTCGATCTTAGCCTCATTAAAGATCGTAAAGTCCACAAGGAGATTGAGGAAATTGTAACGCAGTATCAACCAGTTGGTTCCAAACAACAAATATATCAACCACAATTGTTTTGAAAAATGAGCAGCCTGTGTTTCATCATCCTCGTCGACTTTCCGTACAAGAAGCACAAGTTTTAAAAGAGCAGCGATTCCCGTTGTCATTAATAGAAGATCAGTTCCGGATCGACTACAGGACGCCAGAGTTTTCAGTGTACTGGATCTCCAGAATGGTTTTTTCCACGTCCCTGCTCACACCGACAGTCAAAAATTTACATCTTTCGTGGTACCAGACGGTCAGTACAAGTTCTTAAAAACACCGTTCGGCATTTACCAAAGACTATGGAAAGAGAAATCATAAAGAAAATCCATGAAAGAGGCCACTTTTCAACGGTGAAAGTAAAATCGTCCAACAACTGCAAAGACTATTGTGAACAACAAAGAATTCAGCACATCAGAATTGCGACCGGAGTACCACGAGGAAACGGACAAATCAAACGACTTAACAGAAGTCTTATACCAATCTTCATGAAATTTTCCATAAAAAGTCTAAGTGTGTGGTACAAGCACGTTCAGAAGATGCAACAGATTTTAAACGCCACAGAAAATCGTGCCATAAAAATGAGCCCTTCTAGGTTGTTGATTGGGGAAAATATGAGATTACGAGAATCGTCCAACTTAAAAAGATCTTAAAGGAGGAAGTCTTGGAATCGTTCATGGAGGAACGAAATGAATTACGTGAAGCGGCAAAGAAGAGTATTAGAACAATTCAGCAAGAAAATATTAAAATTTACAACAAGAAGAGACGAGAACCACGAGTCTATGAAGTCGTATACAATTCCGTCCCGGACTAAAAATTAAGATTAAATTTTTTGGTCCGTATAAAGTCTTGCAGAAAAAATTAAGCCACCGATATATGGTTGAAAAAATTGGACAGATTGAAGGTCCAAGGTAAACCATAATCCGTTGTGATAATATGAAACCATGGTTATCACCGCAACACGAAGAGGATAATCCATCATCAGGAGACGAAGGAAAACAGGACGGCCGAAATGTGGGATCGCCAGGGTTAACAAACACCAGCGCCACTGACGAAATTAAGGAAAACGAGCAGTTATTAAGAAAATGGCGTGTCGTGCACTGTGCAGATGCATAAAGAATTGAAGTTTCTTTTATGTTATTAAAATCAATTTTGTTTCTATTTTTTCTTTTGTAAAAATCAAGTCAAGTTATTCAAAGGGTTGCTTTTATTCTGTTTTCTAAACCTGAGAAGTGGATTGTACTGTTTGGAGGGATTTATCGAACCGAATAGTTACGAATTACTACATATGTCATTAGTTAATTTGTGCTATATAGATCTAATGTAATTTTGTTTAAAGTAACTTAAGTAACAACTATAATATCTTCTTAACCCTCTAAACGGGTTATGGGCAATTTGTTCAAAATCAATTTTTAAACCATATTAACTTAACTAACCATAATAGTATATTATATGTACACCAAGGTTGAGAAGTATGCTATTATAGCCCGGGCGTGTTTATAGTATAGTAAGCGAGGGCATAATAGCACTTCTCAAGCGTGGTGCATATACTATTTTTTCGATTACTATAGTCTTCCCCCGAACATAGCTCCTAGGATCTTTATTCAAATATAAGACCTACTATGCGCTTTTATTAGAATAGTACGCTTAGGTCTGCTATATAGCAAATTATCAACTTTTTGCGCATGTATTTGTACTAATAAATTTCTTCGAAAAAAAAATTATGTTGTATGTATATACAAAAATATCGTTCTTATTTGACAAAAAAACGGTTCAACAACGATGTAAAATGTGAACGTTCTGTTCTGCTCGATTAATGTGATTCCTTTTCGACAAATTGATGAAACAACATGAATTTGTTTAGAATGTATATTTTGTTTTGAAGTGCATATGGAGTAAAAAGGAAAGTATGCATTCCGTTTGAAACTAATGAGAAAGTCGGACGAAATGGATATATCATTTTTCTTTTGTTGTTAATATGTTACAAAATATATCTTCCTTTTACCTTTAAATATAACAGGTTCAATTGTTTCAAATCAATAAAACAAAAAAACAAATTTTAATATTGTTGTGCTTTTCTATTTAGTACAATAACCACTAAAAATATTGCCGTCTATTCTTTTCATTTTAACTGTAATATTTGTTTAATAATTACTTGCTACTATTCTTGTTACATCGTTCATGCGTCGTTTACTTAACATAACAAATAAAAATAATTTAATCATGATTTTAAAGATAAATAATATTTTTATTATTAAATTCTATATTTAATATAATAAAAATGAAAGTTTAAAAGTGTTTTAACTATTGATGTGAAACTAATTTAAAAAGTGCTGTTTAAAAACTGGCTAAGTGTATTTTTATACTATCGCTAATATTCCACTGCAAACCAACTGTGAATTCGGTATAATTAAATACCGTTAAATATAAAATATAAAATTTGTTGGAGCAACATTATAAGGCTATTGCTTTGGGGATTTATTTACATACGCAAGTCGTGTCGAACGCATTACTGAACGGCATTTTTAAAATCCAGAATTGTTTAAATATTATTTAGACAATAAATTGTAAGTTGAATGTTTTCTATAGGTATAATTGTATTAATGTGTCCATATACTCGTATCTGCGCAAGCTTGATTATGCAGCCATTGATTACGGGATTTCTTGACGTGAGTGAAATTACGTGGTCGTATGCTAACGAATTGTTTAATGTGTGAAAACAAACCAAGCGTGTTTTACAATCGTCAGCTTGCAGGAGTACTTTATTATCGCAGACGCTACAATTACATAATCTGTACAATAATACCACATGATTCTCGTTTATTTTAGATAATGTCACAAAAAAGGAAGAGCTATACGATTAAAACGAAACTGGATATTCTTAGTGAGTATAGCGCAAATGAAAAAGGAAAGGGATGGTATGCCTTATCACAAAAACACGGAATACCGAAATCTGTTTTGAGAGGTTGGAATAAGTAGAAAGATAAATTAATAAAGCTTACAGAAGGTAACAACGTTAAATCGAGAATGACGAGAAGGGTAAAAGGTGGTGGCAGAAAAACACAATTAGAAGAGCTCGAAGTATTATTAGCAGACTGGGTTAATGACAGAAATAAAAAAGGGTTAAAAGTTAAAGATAAATATATACAAATGAAGGCTCTTTCTCTGGGCGAATCTCTAAAGACAGAGGCGGGAAATTCAAAATTTGAAGCTTTTAAAGCATCATCTGGTTGGTGCAAGCGATTTAAAAGACGGTTCAATTTAACATTTCGCTGCGAAACCAGAACTAAAAAAATCCCAGACGATGTATCAGAATTTTCAAAACAATTTATTTGCAACATCCAAAATATAATAGATGTGAACAAAATTACAATCGGCAATATAATAAACATCAACCAAGCTCCTCGATACTTTGAAAGTGATCATAAATCTACGTTGATTAAAAAAGGAGTTCGCGAAGTCTTTATCAGAAAGGCCAGCTCTTTTCATAAAAGGTTTACAGTAACATTCGGGATTTCATTAGAAGGAGAATTTTTAAAACCACATCTTCTCTTTTCGAACCTGAAAATCCACCAATCATCAGTTCGAAATGTCTCGTAAATGTAATTAAAACAGGAATGTTCAACGGCGACATTTTAAAAAAATATATTGAGGATGTGATCATAAAACGGAGACAAACCAATTTTAGCAGAGAACCTACTTTATTAATTTCACATTCTTATGGATGCAATTTAAAATTGGCAAATAATCAGCTTCTGATGAAATATGGTACAACGTTTTTATTGTATTTGTTGCAGCCTTTAGATGTCGCTGTTAATCGCAGTTTTCAAGCGCATTTTGCCGAAAAATACGATAAATATTTAACGAAAGCTTTGGACACCCCAGAATTACAGACTCACACAGGAAATCTAAAAATTCCGTCTTGCAAATTCGTTTCAGAATGGGTTGTTGAATGGATAGAAAGTAGAGATGAGGCGTTTGTTAAAAATGCATTTCAGTCATGTGTTCAAGGCTGCACCAAATTTTTGATGAGAATTTTGAATTCGAGGAGTGGCTTCGCGGCTTTGAAACACAAGATAATTCTGATAATTTCGATTTTGATTATTTTAGTAATTTTTCAGTTGAAAATACTATACGGATTTGGCCAAAAAACATAAGAAAAGCTTTTTCGAGTGTATTAATAGAGCAAAGTATCAAAACTCTCAAAGTTTTACGGAGTTTCTATAAAAGTATATTCCTAACCTCATTGAATTTATCAAAAATAAATTAGTCGATGAAATTTTGGATAAGGAAGATGAGGAAACCATAAAAAACGGTGAAAGTACTTTAACCCAAATTGAAATCTATACCATTGCGAACTTGGCATCTTGGAACATAAAAGTCACGAATTTAGACAAACATTTTATTGAAATTTCATCGTTTACATACACGATACACCGTTGATTCGCCAAAAAAAGAAATTTTGTTAGTTTGCAAAAACAATTATTTTAGTTTGAACAAATTTTCTTTTGAATGTACATACATACATATAAGTTTGTCTCAAAAACAATAATATTTTCAGTTAGAATTAAGTACAAACTGTTTTTGTATAGTTTGTAAGTTCGCAATGTAATTTTAATGAATAAAATTATTTCTTGTTTTCATTTTATTTTAAAAAAATTATTTCAGATTATACACCTAGGCATTATATTAAAATAGGCAGTTTATTGCAGAAAAAAAGACTAATTTTTAAAAAGTTGATATTTTTAACAATTTTCGAAATAGACGCCTAGGAGTTATATTCGGGGGAAGACTGTTGTCGTAGAAGGCATGCGGAGATGCATGCGATTTCATCAGTTTTATAAAAATTAATATTTTAAGATATTCCTGAAAATTGACAAGGGGGGGATGCCCCCCATTAAAGTTGTTTGTTGATAAACAAATTAATTTGATAAGGGAAACACTTGCTCTTTAATAATATTAACTATGTCGAAGTAGCCCGAATTTTTTACTGAATTGTACACGGTGTGCGGGAAGTCGAAAAAAGTTGGTCTAAAATGCCGAAAAAAACTAGCGTCATATATAAATGCAGCATGCTCTACAGTGTCATAATCCATTAAACAGAAAATCGTACCTGATCATTTAACAAAGAAATCGCGAAAAAACGCGATTTTTTTAATTTTAATTGAAAATATCATTTCGGCGGCGAATTTAAAAAGGAAGAAATTAAAGATGATAGAACTTTTATACTTTTTTCTTAATCTGTATTCTTTTATCTACAAAATGAACCCTATATCAATATTTTGCGATAACTAGGTTTTGTTTTACAACCAAAACTACACTAACATGCAATGCCGAAAATCAATATACTCCGCGTAGTTTGCTTGAAACAATACTAACTCAAGGTCACTGTGTACGGAAAGGTGAAAAAAATTTGCCTAACAATTTTTGAGTTGGTAACGTGGAGGAGAACTGCCTTCAAAAGGTTTTTGGAGGAATCAATAGACAATCGCCAATCTTCGGAATTATATGCATGGTGCATTGTGGAAACCAAACCACGTACATATATCAGTGCAAACAGCGAGTGAATTATTCTCAATTGATTTGAAAAAATTCGTTAAATGACGATTACGATTTATTGCTTCATAGATCCGAATAGGGCTTGCATTACCGGTAAACGGTAAATCCGGCAATTTTTATTTTATTATTATGTAGGAATTATTTTAGAAATTTATGATGACTTTTGAAATGACAATAAAGTAATTATGCTAAATATGCATTTAAAAGCTATTGATTTACCGGTAAATTACCGGAGCGAACTTTTATCATTTACCGGTAAATGAAAAATTCGGTAAATTTGCAACCCCTAGATCCGAACATATGGAGCCAAAATGTTCACTTGTTTTAAATCCTTTGTCAAAGGAATGGATTGCCGCTGCGGTAGTTTCAGGTGTCGTAGCATAATATCCAAACGATTTTGAGAGATTTCAATGTGATTGAATGGCGCAGTGACATTTGATGGTTGAAATATTGAAACAGGTGTTTCTCATCAGATTCAAATGTTAGTGGTAAATATTCTTCAGTTGGGTTTAATCTTTCCGGAACAGGAATTTCATCTGAATGCGGCAGCGGTATATGAGCATAATGTCGTTGCATTGTATGTCAAAGTACCAATTTTTTTCTTGTTTGTACCGAGAATATAATTCACGCACCCATAACATGAATTGGATCATGTACTTGTGGATCTATCCATATGATCGTGACACCAAATGACATTGCGGCTTCAGGTTTTGCCAATTATGCAGATGGAAAATGCTTGTCGTACAAACAATAGACGGCGTCTAATTTACACCACTAGTAACATTTTGTGAAAAGTATAGTCGATATAAATCAGCGGTTTCATCAATTATTTTGCGGCGATTGGTCATAATTTTAAATCTTTCACACATGTAACAACAGCATTTGAGTTTAAAACATCTATTCATATTTCATGAGATTTCACAAACCGATTTTCACTTCATTTTTTGTATTCTTTTGTCACTTAAACCTAAATGAAAAGCTTAATATTAAATTCTTTTATTTTTAATTTTATATTGTAGTTCTTATTTCTTCCTTATTGTGACAATTTTTTTAATTTTTTTAGAAATATCGATTTCGAGGATAATTTCTTCTTCGGTTTCTTTTTTACTACTATTAGGTTTTAGGTACATAATTTATGTTGAAGCTGCTTATCTACTGTTGCTGTATGTTGTTGTTTGGCACATCCTTTGTTTTTAAGTTATGGATAAAATTAAGTCGTAATTTTTATTGGGTTTGGTGTTGATTTTGTCGTTAACTACATTGTTGTTGTTTTTGTTTTTGTATATTTCCAGCTTTTCTAGCCTATCTAATTTCGGTCCTTTTTGATTCTGGGTAAAATGGTTAAATTTTTATTGAATTCAGTATACCTATTTGGCAAACTTTTTCCAACTTTCCGTATCATGCATATAATTCCGAAGATTGGCGATTGTCTATTGATTCCTCCAAAAACCTTTTGAAGGCAGTTCTCCTCCACGTTACCAACTCAAAAATTATTAGGCAAATTTTTTTCACCTTTCCGTACACAGTGACCTTGAATTAGTATTGTTTCAAGCGAACTACGCGAGGTATATTGATTTTCGGCATTGCTGTTAGTGTAGTTTTGGTTGTAAAACAAAAACTAGTTACCGCAAAATATTCATATAGGGTTCATTTTGTAGATAAAAGAATACAGATTAAGAAAAAAGTATAAAAGTTCTATCATCTTTAATTTCTTCCTTTTTAAATTCGCCGCCGAAATGATATTTTCAATTAAAATTAAAAAAAATCGCGTTTTTTCGCGATTTCTTTGTTAAATGATCAGGTACGATTTTCTGTTTAATGGATTATGACACTGTAGAGCATGCTGCATTTAAATATGACGCTAGTTTTTTTCGGCATTTTAGACCAACTTTTTTCGGCTTCCCGCACACTGTGTGTAGTAACCGTAAATTTAAAATGACAACGCATTTTGTTTTGTTATTTGAAGTTTTAATTTTGTAGAGTCAAATTGGCATTTAACTAATAAAAAATGGTGAATGATAATTTAATCGGCACGCCACCTGAAATTTATGAGATAGTCGAAAATATAACAGACCAGCTGCTGCCCCAAAAATCGAGGGATATTTGTATAAAAACATATGAAAAATTTAAAATTTGGTGTAATAATAAAAGTGTTAATAAAATCGCATTACATCTAGTGATCATTTTTCATTATACCCAGTTGTACTTTGCGTGATCAATCGAGAAAATTTGTTTGAGATGGCACGTTAAAAACATGAAACAGAAGTATAAAGCATAAAAATAAAAATCTTCGGGTTTTGGGCATCTCAACTCAAGCAAAGATTAGAGCGAGAGAGATGCCTTATATCCCCGCTATTGATGTCTGTTAACTTATCAAGGAAAGTACTTATCCGATTTCCATGAAACAAACGCAGACTTATAGACCTTGATCAGATAAGAAAAAAGTGGTATGGCTAAGATCTTTAGGTGGTCGGATTTCAAAGTTATAAATGCGTAAAGATTTCCTTAGTATGTTAAAAAATTTTGTTGCCTATGAATGAATGAAAATAATTTTATTTGAATGTATGTATATAAAGTACACTGCTCAAAACAAATGAAATAACAAGATTACCGAAAAGGGGATATTGATATATCTTCATCTTTATTTAAATCAAAATCAAAAATCAATCTAAACGGCCGGTACTCTATTATCGAGTATTTCCTCCACGAGCTCTGATCACATCTAGCATTCATCTTGGCATACTGTGCACCAGGTTTGCAACGTACTCCTGAGGTATCATTTCCTATTCTTCCTGCAGAGCTGATTGAAGATGATCCAAAGTTTCTGGAACGACTTCTCTTTGCCTTAAACAACGCTCTAGCTTGTCCCACACGTACTCAATGGGATTAAGGTCCGGGCTGCGAGCGGGCCAAACAATTCGGTCAATTCCCACCTCATCCAAATAATTATTGACAACGTTTCCAACGTGGGTTTGGTTTTTGTTTAGTGAGCGGCCATAAAATTGGACTCTTGGGGATATGGCACATGGCGCATATCGCTCTCCAGATCTCCGCCATACTCTCTCACGTCTATCTGGTGATCGCAGACTGAACCTTGATTCATCAGTGAGCAACACGAACTTCCATTCGTCCGTAGTCCAACTGACGTGGTTACGGGCAAAAGTTAAACGGGTTTTCGATGGGCTGGGAGATGCTCTCGCCCTGTAGCAGCCCTCCTAGACTGCAATCCATGTTCGTTTAATCTTCGCGATGCTGTGTTGACTGAAATATTGACGCCACGTACCTGTGCTAATCGACCAGCGACGATTCTAGCTGTTTGGAAACGATCTCGCAGTACCATTGATACCATAAATCGATCGTCCCGCTCATTTGTTGCTCGTTTACGACTTGAGCCAACCCTTCGCTGATACTGGCCAGTTTCGCGATATCGTTTAATAGCGTGGGCAGCAATATAACGCACGCTACGGGTGTGGTGACAAAAGTGCCAATTCAAAAGTGCCAATCATAAAAGTGCCAGAATTATTAAATGCCAAAGTTATTAAATGCCAAAGTTATTAAATGCCAAAGTTATTAAATGCCAATGTTTGATGGGGGATCGATATAAAATATTGCAGTGTCATTAATAGATTCTATATAATCCGCTCCTACGTGCGGCACGCAGTGCGACATGTTTGCTTATCCTGGCTCCTAAGTTAAATTAGAGATCTCCATTTTCCAGAATATTTTAAAATTAATTTAATTTTTTTAATTTTTAATTTATTTATTTATAAATTTGTTGCCAGTTAATTATTTTTGTCGCCCAAAATGTTTATTTCGATGTGGCATTTAATAACTTTGGCATTTAATAACTTTGGCATTTAATAATTTTGGCATTTAAGGCTTTTGGCACTTGTGGTCTTTGGCACTTTCAGTTTGGCACTTTTGTTCTGGCACTTTTGAATTGGCGACTACTTTTACGACATTTTCTGGTCTCATAATTATAATATTGTCTAATAATAATTACTAAGCACTGCTTACGTAAACTGTAATAATAATACCATAGACAATCATAATAGATTTCTCATTTGACTAAAAACACAAAATAAAAATAAAAAATTTCCATTCAAATGTTATCGGTGTATTGCATATACGTATTATATTTGCAACGCATTCTAAAATCATTGCCTTATAAAACAAACAACACAACGATAACATTGGAATTATCAGAAGTTTTTTTTTTTTCTTTAGTTATAATGAAATGAGAAATCTAGTATGAATGTCTATGATAATACTAACAATAAATGCTACTTTTGACGTTTAAAAACAATTGATTGATGCTCATTTATTTAGAAACGTAACAATCCATCCACAATCCAAATTTTAAATATTTTTCATTTATTATTGTTTGTTGCTATGATTGGATTTAAAATAAAAAAAGACGGTTTCTGTTGACATATTTTTCGGTTATGTACAATTTAATATGACAGTGCTTTTAGACAATGCGTAATTGCTTTAGAAATTGAAAACTTATGAAGAAATTCAAGTGTCCGGAATTTTTTGACGAGCAGTGTAGTATGCATGCAAGTCCAATTATTATTGTTGTCGTTATTGTAGGATTGATGCCTAATGGTATATGTAGATATTATATAGACTACATTGTTGAGATGCGGGTAATGCGATTACATCTTGTAATGAGTTTCCTACTTTTTTAAATTTGTTTTTCATAGAAGTAAATTACAACGTTCGCATTATTTTCGTTCTTTTTGTACGAAATTTAGTATCAAGTGATGCTCACGGTGAGCTATAAAAGAGCATCATCGTGATTGATCAATGATCGCTTTTGGAGCACTCTATCGTACAACAAGGTAGTGGTCAATAATAAAATATTATTAACCACTAGCCGAGAAATTTTGTTTCAGGCTAATGAAACACATAATAATGACGGTCGGTCGTTGACGTTCGAAGAGGAATGACGTGTTTTTGTCGTCCTCTTAGCAAATTTAATTTAGTTTTAATTGTTTTAATCATAAATAAAGTGTATTGTTTTATATTTTGTGTCTATTTAATTAATTAATTAATTGATTAATTAGTGTGGTGCTGTTTGTAAAATCAGTGAAAGTTTGTGAATATGGAAAATGCAATCCACCGGAATGCATTTGTCAGGTTATGTTTTTGGATTTATAGCGAAAGAAGTCAGATTTTTTGATCTATCGCTTAATAATGCATGATTTAATGTTTCTGTGGTCCGTGCATAAAATTTAAATTTCAAATGTTTAATAATTATGTAGATCTAATTAAAATTAAAATCGGGAAAATTGTATAAAAGCAGTTGAATTTCTGTTCATTTCATGCACGGACGCGTCTTATTTTTTATTGTGACCAATACTTGCACGTATTACTTGATAATGGGAATCAAAAATGGGAATATTTGTTTGAGTTTTGTAGAGTTTTCTTTTAATATGTATGAATATCTATCTATATACATGCAATATACATAGTACATAATTTAATGTGTATAATTTCACATTCTCTGTGTTCTATGTATTCATGAACGAGACAACTGTGATGTTTTTGTTTGCCGACATGAGGTATATCCTTCTCCTTCTTGATCGTGTTTGTGTTGTTATGTGTGAATGGGAAAGTTATATAAGTGCGAGCGCGAGGCAAAGAATACAGGAGATATAGCATAGTAGGTCCTTCTCTTATCGTAAGGACGTGAACATCACACATGGCATTTGGTTCTTATGATTTTTATATGCGATATGGATGGACATGTATAGCTAAACGGGAAATTTCGTTTAGTATTGAGTGTACTATGGGCTGTCTCATTTACGCAATACCTATTGGAATTTGGTATAGAGTAAAGAGGGAGAAAACCAAAATGGAAAGTATGTACATAGTGACGATCGTTTTTTCTGTCATGACAGTCTCGCGATATTAATATACGATATATGAATATTTTGTGTTGTCAAAATGTACATAAATTGTAAATTTTTAATGGCATAGGTGATATGGATGGCGGAGATCATTAAAATAGGTGGCTGATACTAATTGAATTTAATATATTAGGGCGTCTCTGAACCTGGGTTATACTATACATATAAGTTTCTTGAATGAAATTTTAATTTGAAATATAAATAATAATGATGATTACTATCTTAGTAATAACTGATTAATTGATTTAAATTTTCAGTGATATTAATAAACAAGATGATGAATTTAATCAATTATTTATACTATAGCGAATTTTAACTGTGCGAATTTTAACATGTATATAAATACAAATGGGAATGGATTGGAAGGATTTGTTGTGATGAAGGAAATTATCAGATAGGGGAAAACTTGATATCTGATTTCTATTGTGGCCTTACTTTGGGGCTTTTTGCAACAATAACAATAATGTCGTGTATTTCATGCCCTTTGGTAGGGTTTCAAACCAAGTTTTGTTGGTAGAAAGTTGTGCGGGCAATAATTTTGAAATTTTATTTGTATTTTATTTGTTTTAATTTGTTTTAATTAATTTAATGTCAACTGATGAAATAAAATAAATTAATTTCGTTTTGAATTTTGACCGTAAGTTGCATTTGTATTTTTATAACAAGTGCTGCTCCAGTTACCAAAGTAAGTCGGCTTATACATACAGACATAATATTTTGGTTTTTGCAGCATGATGGTTTAGAGTTTTGATGATGAAGTATATGGAAGTAGTTGTTTTAAGTCATAAAATGACTGCAGCAAAAGTATGGCTTGTGTCATCTTTATCCTTATCTAAGTTGTTTTGTTTTATTTCGTTTTATCACATTTTTGTTACACTTTTATCACGGGGTGAACTTCTGTAGTTCTGTAGCTTTGGTGGAAGAGTAACGACTGTATTTTTGAGTTGAAATGGTGTCTGATGTAGCGGGGAGCTTTTGAATGGGTGAATGATACTGTTCAGATTTACTATACTAGGTTACATTGGAGCTGCTTTCTATAGGTTTTGAATGTAGTTTGACTTAATGATAATCACCTACATAGAAATAGCAAATAACTGATTAATTTTATTTAGATTTAAATTTTCAGGGATATAATTGACCATGATCATGATGATGAATTTAATTATTTACTTATGCTATAACAATTTTAACAACTAGACCACGAGTATTTCAGAGATGTAATAATTTCTAGTTTATTTTTAATAAGTAGTAGTTAGTGATAATTAACTAATTTCGATCTTGACTTTCAGGAATTTGTGGAGAAACCCAAAGCAGATTACCAGAAACTTTAGGCATTCAAAGGTCAGGCAGCGGATACTAATTATATCTATTAAAATAATCTGATTCAGCAACTTAAAAAATTAAGGTTTCAGAGTTCAAATAATTTTTAGTTTATTTTACAATAGTAGTTAGCGATAAACAATTAATTTAACCCTTAACCACTTGTATGCGCCGATGCGGCTATTTCGAATGTAAATATTAAATATTTCCTTTATTCTAAATATTACCACTCGAAGATTTTAAACTCTTCTACTGTAGATTTTCTGATTTTTATTTGAAATAATTGAATTAAACGAGATTTGTTTGTCGGATTTTCTAAAATTACATGTAATAAAAATCATAACAGTAGTTGAGGGTTAAACCAAATTTTAAATAGTTAATGGAGTTTCACCATTGTTTGCTGAAAATAACGTAATTTATTTTCAGAATATTATACAGTTCCAGAATTAATCATGTTTATTAAATATTTAATTTAACCCTGACTTTCAGAATAAGGTATATTTTGACACGTCTCTACAAGATCAACAAGAAGCTAAAACTAGTAGTTTAGAAATTGTGATGTCCTGTGCTAACTAATTTAATATATTTATTACTAACAAGTTTACTAACTATCGACTGCATAGGTGGCTGAAACCGGGTCGAGTCTCTAATACTAACATTCCTTTCCTATCCCTCGGTTTTGTTTTATGTAAAGGGTGTACGGTGGATCCGGCGTATCCGGGAATCTTGCTGAGGCTTGGTCGTACATCCGTATCAATCAATCAATCAAAGGCTAATAAAACACATAATAATGATGCCTTCTACGACTAGTAGTGGAAAAAACGTTGTACGTTACACGTATAAGTTAAATGATCGTCACAGTACTCGTTCAACGTCATATATAAACGTCGAACTCGTACTGTAATAACTCATTTACCGCCCTTGTGACGTAAATAACTATTACAATACAAATTTTCAGTTCATATTGAAACAATGAAATGGGATTCCCCGTTATGGGAAAAAATGTTATTAAAATTAATTGGTACTTCCCAAGTATTACTACTTCAATTAAATGATTCATTTTTATGGAACTGAGCACAAGTTTGAGTTCCATTAAATTATAAGATTTCCTATGAAAAGTGAAACAAAAATACTAAACCGATGGAACTTGATATATGGGGGTTACGTAAGTTTCATCGATAATTTTGATAAATGGAAAAAAACTTGGAACTTATGAATGAGTTCAATTTTTGTTATACTTGGGTTGTTAACAGGTCAACACCTATATCACTCAGGCTACTCAGTTACAAATTTTAGCATCTAAATTGGAAATATAAGAAAGTACATAGCGTGACGCCGCACACTGTGAATTATATAATGTAGATTCCAGTGCTATGTAGATCTATTCTAATGTAATTTTGTTTAAAGTAACTTAAGTAGCAACTATAATCACTTTTTAACCCTCTAAACGGGTAGTGGACATTTTTGCCCAAAACCAATTTTTAAACCACATAAACAAAAATAGTTGTGTGAAATTTGTTTTGTCCAAAAATGTTTATTTATAATTTATAAAAATTATTTTCTTTTTCTCTTTTGAACTAATAGCGAGTCTCTCTCATAAAAGAAATAAACGTGAAAAATGTTCGAGGACAAAAATTTCCATTAAAAAATTTATAAAGAATACTACTTAGATAGCAAATCCTAGTAAAGTAATTATATAAGAGTCATTAACTATAGAGCCAAGTCAAAAAAAGTCACAAAGAAAAATGATTGATTAATTTTTGTATGAGGTTCTAGCCATACTGTTCTGCTTTGGATTAGAGATTATCGTCTTCTATTGAAAATGAAATCACCGAACTTGAATAAATATTTTGAAAAAAAATTAAATAGTTTTTGCTGTTATGAAACAACATCAAAATGAAAATTTATGCAAATTGCAAAATAAAATTAATTCTTAGAAGGTGTGTTAGCAACAAAAAGTCCCTTATTTTATTGTCCTTTGCAATATATTCCCTGACACATAATAAAAATGCTAATATGTATATAATTTCTGGACAATTTACCATCGTGTCCCATTGTCGTATCACGTATGATATAGGTATATTGTGGTGTCCTTAAATTCCATTCAAATTCCCACAGATTTGACATTTTATAAAGTTCATTTAATAATTTTGTAAATACACAGAGCCCCGACAAGTAAATTACCAAAAAAAGGATCACAATAAGATAAAAAATTTAATCTCTCTGTTTAAATAATCGGTTTAAATTATTTTGGAATAAAATACTAAATATTTTTACAATAATAAAGATTAAAAAAATAAATTTAAAGAATTACAAAATCTATGTATTATACCGTAAAAACCGTAACATATTAAATTTCGGATTTTTTTTTTTTTTTTTTTTTTGTTAATAGAAAACATATTTTCATTTAAATGAGAGTATTAACATAATATCTTAACTATGTATATGGTGGATGCTGCATACTCGCAGACCATAAAATTGACCTACGGTTTATTATTAGATGCACACAAAAAATCCAATCACTTTCAACATGTATATAAATTAAAGGAGTTTGACACAATATAGAATATACCATATACCACAACGGTACGAGTATATCTATAGACTTAAGCATAATAACATAAATTTAACGTTTTTATGTTGTAAAACATTTATAATTGAAATACAGCACAGATGTTATTGTATACCGGAGATAAAAATGAAATTAACTGAACCCAAAATGTATTTATTAAACTACGCTGTGGCGGTATGTCCATCGATTTGAGAACAAATGCTGTAGTCAGTACCCTCAAAATACATCTTTTCGTATTACAAAATTAACTCTAAAAATAGTCCGATTACCATATACCCACAGTATTGGTGACAATTACTTGAAGGGGAATTTTAAGGATTTTTATCGAAAACGTATTTTTAGACCAAATACATAAACATGGAGGGCTCAGTATTTAGTAATTTATTTACACAAGAGTAAATATAGTATACCCCGGAATTTACGTTCCCTTCGAAATTTTTATCGGCGACTATTAACCAGGTTAATTGATTTTCTAGAAAAACAGTTTTACATTTATTTTTGGTTTTGAATGTTTAGTTGGGGTGACCCAATATTATTACACAAAGATGAATATACATATACTAATTCTATACTACACTATAGTAAGGTAGGTATTAGAAAAGTCTGACTTTTTGTGTCTGCCGGCACTCTTCAGACGCTCGATCAATCAGAAATTGTAAATAAGGAATACTCTCAATTCCAAGCAAATCTGAAAAATTTGAAATATCCAAAAAATGTCATCTATCATCATCTCAACATCCTCCAAACTATGTATGCAACTCAATTATATGCAAATTTCTAAGAGCTCAAAAACGAATAAACTTTTATTAATGACTAATTCTTGTAAATTTCGAGGAATATCGTGAAACAAGAATAATCTAAAATCTCTAAAAAACTAGAATAAATTTAAAATCGTATAACAATCTTGAAAAATCGAGCAATCCCTAAGAATCGATTAATCGGAAAAAAGAAGAAATCGCGATCTCGAAACTATTGAACAATGGTTATAATTTTGATGTCATAATGCTAGATTTGAAATCTAGAACTTTAGATAAATCCAAAAATCTGAATTTAGAATCATCTGTAAAATTATAAAACTGAATATTACCCTCAATTTCTAAGCTAAACTCGAATAACCGAAAAATCTATAAAATCCTATATAATATGTATACTACATTACACTCAATGCCAAACGAACCTCGAATAAGCTTAAAAACCTCAAAAATACCCTAAAATATCAAAATCTCGGCATGACTCGAACAAACTCAAATAATCTCGAAAAGCACGAATACTCTCAATATTCTCAAGAAAGAATTCTATAATAATTTGTAATAAATGTTTTAATCAAATAAAACCTTTTCTCGAAAAAGTTATTTATTTATTTATTTATTTATTTATTGTACTTTAACAATAATTTAGTATTAAAAGGAAAAGCACAGATGGAAACAGAGTAAACGGAACAAAAGAACAAAAATAAAATGATGAAGCTGCTTCCATTAGGCAGAAAAACCTTTTAAATTTTTTCAAACAATTTCCATCTCATGCATACACATTCTATTTTGAGCAATAGCTCATTTACAATAAAATGTACAGCAAGAGGTGAAATAATATTAAAAATTAACAATAATAACAATAACAATAATATTTTAAAAAAATTTAATAAACTACGTATTGCCCTTCAATCACGCCACTCCAAAAATTTTGACTTAAATAATTTGGCCGATCCTAAACTCTTAATTTCCAATGGAATTGAATTCCAAAGAGAAACTCCCCTAACGTAAAAGGATTTGTTTAACGACCTACAACTATTTTTGGCCGGAATCAGGCGGAAGTTTGAGGAATGAGACCTGCTAAAAAGTAACTTCCTATAAAGATAACAAGGCTTCTTAGCTTTGAGAAGTTTAAAAATAAAAAGACAAACGCGAAATTCGTAAAAGGTAGATAAACTACATCCTAAAACAAGGCTAGAGTAGGCAGAAATATGATCGAATTTCCTAATACCAAAAATAAACCTAGTACATGCATTGAAACATCTTTGGAGAACGTTCATATTTTCCTGAAGCATACCGAATAAAACTACGTCACCATAAATAAAATGAGGAAGAAGATAAGACAAAAACATTTTTTTCCTAAACTGACTATCAGAAAATCCTACTACTTTATACAAACAACTAAGCATACCAAAGACCCTCTTACTAATACTAACTAAATGGTCACCCCAAGAAAGAGTTTTATTAATAACTAAGCCTAAATCTCTAACAGTATTTGAATACCTAATTAGCGAACAATGCAGAAAAATACCAGGAAAGGACGAGGTGTCTAACGATTTTTTATAAATTATGATCGACTGAGATTTATTCGCATTTAAAACGAGCCTATTAGAGACCGACCAACTAGCGGTATTACTTAAGTCTTCATTTATCAGAGAAATACTCCTATCAATAGAACCCTGATCTAAACGACTATTTTTATAAATTTGGACGTCATCAGCGAAAATGTGAAATGAACAATGGTGAATAGAGGATTCTATGTCATTAATGTACATAGAAAACAATAGAGGACCCAGCACAGAACCCTGAGGAACGCCGGAAATTACAGGAAGGAAATCAGACAAAGAATTGTCGAAAAAAACTGCCTGAGAACGATTAGAAAGATAGTTAAAAATTAGTCTGGCAGCGGAAACCGAAAATCTAAACTGAGATAAGAGTTTGTTAAAAAGAATTCTGTGATTAATAGAATCAAAGGCCTTAGAAAAATCTAACAAAGTTAAAGAAGTCAATTCCCTATTATTTATATTACGCCTAATATCATCACATACATTTAATAACGCAGTAGAAGTGCTATGAAATTTTCTAAACCCAGATTGGAAGAAACTAATTAAACTATTGCTATTTAGATGCGATTGAATTTGAGTTTTAACAACTATCTCGAAAGCTTTAGAGAGAGAACTTAAAATGCTAATTGGCCTCAAATGGGATAGCTCTGAAGGATTACTAATCTTTGGGATGGGTATGATTTTACTTAGCTTCCACTGATCTGGATAGGAAGAGGATGTGAGAATAAAATTAAAAATATGTAACAAATATTTTGAGACGAAAGAGAAAACTCGTTTAACGAATTTTAAATTGACGTTATCCAGACCAGAAGATTCCGACTTAACATTCCAAATGGCAGACTGTAAATCCTCGAGAGAAATATTTGAAAACGAAAACGAATTAGAGGACGCATTAGAAAACAAATCGATGGTACTACTGCCCGAGTTCAAACTAGAGCAAAAATAACTATTAATATCATTGGGCTTAAACACCCCACTAGAACTACTCTTGCATCTGCCTAGGCCTAAATTACGAACATTACGCCAAAAAACCTTGGGAGGAAGGGAGGGGTCTAACTTGTCCTTAAAATAATTACGTTTAGCAATCCGAATTAACCCTACAACTCTATTACGAGCCTGCTTATAATCTAAATGAGACTGACTATTAGGATACCTTTTCCATAAACGATATTTACTAACTCTAATACTTATGGCATTCGAAACTTCCTGAGACAACCAAGGCGGAGATTTTGCTTTGAAAGTAACCTTTTTAAGCGGAACGCAACTATCAAAGACCAAACTATTATAAGAGTTGAAAAATTCTACTTGGGTAGTTGACGAACTAAGGCAAAAAATATCCTCCCAAGGAACCGAGTCACAAACTAAGTAAAGGCGGGAATTATCTATACTAGCAAAATCTCTAAAGCTAAAACTGTTAGGCTTAGGTGGAGAGTAACAATTCACAGAAAAAACTAAAAGATCATGATGGGATCCCATACCGAGAGACAACTGATTGAAAAAACAAATAGAGTTATCAGTAAAAGAGATGATATGGTCAATAAGGGAATAAGAGGCACCGCTAGCGGTTGGACAACAAAACGTCGGCGCCACAGTGTTGTGGACGGATAAATTAAGACTATTTAAAAGATTCAAATAATCACGAGGGAAGCCGGAATTTTGGAGTATATCGAAATTGAAGTCACCTGATATATATATTTCATCGAATCTACAAGAGAAATAACTAAACAAACTTTCTAAGTCTACAAGGGATTTTTTAAATTGGGCATACGACCTCTTACTAGTTTTTGGAGGGTTATAGACGGTACCGAATAAGATTTTACGACCACTAATGAAAACGTTGACAAATAAAAACTCTAAATCCGATACTAACGATTCCGAAATAGAAGAAGGTATGGTAACTAATCTAGCCTTAATATGATCACCTACAAACATACATAAACCACCATAATTAAGGGGAGGTACCGTCCTATCTTTCCTAAATATATTAAAACCTTTGATGGCAAAAGCTGAATTAGGGATATTTGGATTTAGAAAGGTCTCAGAGAAACAAAGTATGTCCACTGGAGCGCCATTAAAAATGTGACGAATCTCGTCAATATTTGGGACTAGACTTTGGACATTCAAACTAACTACATTCAATAACGACCTATCAACTAACATGGATTTTAGAACTATATTGGAATAACTAAGCGACATAACCAAACTCAAAATCAAAATTTAGCGTACACACGACGTGGGCGTGATTGATACGCAATACTTACAAATAAAATTAAATAAATTTTGCTTCGCCCAGCTTTAAAATAAACCCCAATCAATGGAAATCTAAAACGAGAAGAAACAAAAAAAACGATCCAAAGTAACAAGTGCTAAGAAATAGTAAACAAAGAAACAATACTTAACCGTAAGCCCCAATTTTTGCCCCAAAAATCGATAATTTTTTTTTTTTTTTTCCGAACAGACAAAAAAAAAAAAAAACGCGACACTTCTGACTAAGGCTACGTAAGCTTTTAGTTACTAGGGGACGCCAAGTAATCTTCAAAAATATTGAATAATGTTGATATTTTCGTATAACTTCAACACTAAGCAACTTAAATTTAAACCCGAAAACCTACAAATTTATTTCAAAAATCTGAAAATCTCTAGTTTCAATAATGATACGCTTAATTCAATTTAAATATATAAAATTTCACCGAATAAGCTTATGAAGCTCGAAAAATTACATAAAGCATCGAAAATATCGATAAGTCTCGAATAATCCTTACGAAGACAATTCCAATTCCAATGTATAAAATTAAACTTTATTGAGGAAAAAAATGTAAAACCACCAAACCCGAAAATTACGACTGGTCGTGAATTATGTAAGTATTAAACGAGTCGCGAGATTTTTTTCAATATTGCGACAAAATACGATTATTAAGACAATTTGAGACCACGTAACGCATACTTACAATTGTAACGTTGTAAATTAAGTTCTCGAAACTCGGACCTCGAAAATCGACAGTTACAAGTACAAGTACATAATCGGCACTCAGAGGTTACCCCCTGAAATTGAAATGTGAGTAGGTTGCAATAACTGACAATTTGCTTGTTGATTCTAAATTCTTTTGAGAATTTTTTTTTTCACAAAATTTAATAAATTTCCGTTTCTATTTAGAGCAGGCGAAATAAAAATTGCCGCCCCGGTGGCAAAGTTGTTAGCATGCTTGCTTTAAGCTCCGGAGGTCCCGGATTCGATTCCCGGCGGGTGATGAAAAAATCACGGCTGGTTTAATGTAAGGATCAATGAACTAATCACTCATTATCCGTTGTAAAAATGATTACGAAACTTCAAAAAAAATTAAGCGGCCAAATCCCTCCATGGGATGTAGCGCCAGCGAAAAAAAAAAAAAAAAAAAAAAAAAAAAAAAAAAATCAACATTTCTACTTGTTGGAATGTTTCAGCCATTATACGAAAAAAAGCGAACTAAAAAAATTAATTAGATTTAGAACATTACGTGAAAATTTAAGTTAGCGCCCGCCACTAGGGCATCCAATTCCGGAATTCGGAATTCCGGTATTCCGGAATACCGGCCCATATTTTGGTTTCGGTTATTCCGGAAATAATGAATTTCTTTTTTCGCACTAATTTAAGTAATTTCAACATAATTTTATGTAAATAAAGGCCCGATTTTATAATCGTTGCTACAACTATAACTACTGTTATAGTAACAGTTTTCGTATTTATAAATCTCACTATAAGATTTGTTTGTAATGTTACAACGCTTATAGTGATCAAAATCAATCACTATAAATATTGCTACAAAATATCCAAAAGAAGATAGTAAATTCGGAACTCGTATCGAGATTAGTTTAGCAATAAAAAAATCTACTAATTTGATAATTCATAATTAGGCTAAAAACGAAAATTTTCTTCCAATGTAATAAAAAATTATAAATAATATTTCAGAGAATGACAAAAAGTGATTAATTTAGAGAGCTGGTCAAAATAGGGAGGTGACTACTTTTGGAAGTTCTAGAGTATTTCCCTTTTGCCTTCACTTTTCTCGTCCCTAAAAATTACCTGACGCATTTACATATTTAGTTTTATCCGTCTCTAAAATACACCTAGCAAATACGAGGTGTGTTGTTTCGTAATATTTAAACTGAAAAAGGTACTTAGTACAAAATAACTAGTATACAGCCTCATATAATAGTCTGGTTTCGGACTCAAACAAACAAATTCAGAAACTTTGTCGTCGTCCAATTCGGCGATATATAATTGATAAATTCAATAATCTTGCCCTCGGCCCAGAATGCTCATTGCGGGAACGTTGTTTCAAAAAAATTATGTTTTTATCAGTTGTTGAAAAATGGAAATAATAAACAAATCGCTGGTGACGATACAAAATTGTATCTACAAAATCGTTTTATTGATTTCGACGAGGAGGAGGAAGGAGCTATGATTCACTTGCCTTGCTTATGTCCAGCACTAGCACGCAGAGGGATAAATACTTAGATAAGTTCAAGATGGACAACCTATCGGATCTCGAAAACAGTAAAGTGCGCGATGTTCTACGCTACCTAAATAGTTCTAAATGGTTCCAGTAAGAGTAGAGGTGATACATTCTGTGCCATTCCAACTTACTGAATTTTTAGGCTGCATAGAAATCATAGAAATAATAAAATTTTTAGGATTTATAGAATTTATTTGATTTATAGAACTCAAAGAATTTATTGAATTTGTAAAATTTATAAAAATTAAAGAATTTTTAGAAATACTAAAATTTGTAGAGTTAATCGAGTTTATTAAATTTAAAGAAATTAAGGAATTGTTAAAATAAGCCAAATTTGAGTTTGTAAAATTTATAAATCTGACAGACTTGAACAATTTAGGTATAGAACGGGTTAGGTTCTTGAATCTATAAAATTTAAAAAATTTATAAAATTTATAGAATTAATGGAATTTATAAAATCCTTAATATTTATAGGATTTAGAGATTTTATAAACATACTTACTAAAATTTAAATAATTACAGTCTTTGAATAACTTTTAAAATTTATAGAATTTATCGCATTTACGGAATTTTTAAGACCTAAACAATTTGTTTTGCAAAACAATTTGCAAAGTTTTTGACATTTTGTATATAAATTAGAACAAATAATAGAGAGTGAAAATGCTCAAATATCAATCGCTGTTAGTCGTGTGTTTGATAACACATTGAGTGGTGGGAGTGATAAACGACTAAATATAATTTGTTTTTTTATGGTTTTTCGAAGTGACTAATACACCTAAAAATTACACTATGTGTATCTGCGTATTATCAAAACGAGCAGGCTTTCTAGACAGAATTTTAGCAGGTTTTGACAAAAAATCACCTCTTTTGAAGTTTCACTTAAACTTACACGCCGGAACGCATTGGAACGTTTTCGTTCGCTCGACTACTTTGTGCAAAGAGCGTGCAACCAACGCTTGCAGGACAATAACTATACTACATTTTTTTAGAGAGGGGCGCCAGGCCCTGCCCCTTTTCTGTTTTTCGAGAACTCCCAAGTGAAATTTAACTTGGGCCGAAATCGTTCTAATGCGACCGCGGGGAGTAAAATTTGCGTAAGTAGTAACTGCGATTTAGCATCGTTCATAAATATGAACATTAACGCATTGACTCGTACTGTACACAATTGTGTACATAAACTTTAAACATATTTTTTGGGATTCAATGCACTAATAATTGATTTTTTAAGTGTTACTTTGTTGGTTCTTAGTCTTAAGCTACCAAAAAAGGTTACTTAGCGCGAGAAATATTATAAAATTTCAGAATTACTCAGATACTTAAGCAAAACAACAAGCGTTTTAAAATAAATGATGAGTCAAAGGGTTAATTATAAAACGAAATAATTGTAAACGAAGAAAAAAAAAATTGTCACAAAAATTGAAAACTAATTAAAAAATGAGTTTCATTAAAAATAAAAAACTTTGTGTTTGATTCCGGAATTCCGAAATCGAGAACATTCAAATTCAAAAATTCCGGAATTAGTTTTTCGGCCAAAAATTGAATGCCCTACCCGCCACTGATGAGATACCTTGTCGATAAGCAGGTGATTGAAATATGAATGGATAACAATTAACTAAAATTTACTTTGCTATTGAAATGCGTTTAACATTAGAGCGTTCCAAAATACCCAATTCAATTAAAAAAAAATTTCTAAATTTGGGCACACGTTGTCCAAAATCACAATTGATCATGATAATATAAATTCCCTACCACCAAGCTACCAAATTGTGTCAGTACATACAATATATTTTACTCTTTTCGGTAGTTGTCATATACGAGTGTGAAAATTAAATAAAATAATCAAATACAAACATATAAATTAATTAATTAAAAATATAGAACTTTGGTTTTTTCTTTGTTGCCAATTTTCCAATTGGCCGAAAAAATGCCAATTGGAAAATTGGCAACAAAGAAGAAACCTACTTCTTTCATAATTGGTCATTTTGCAGAACTACATCTAAACATCATTTTGGTATCCCGTTTTTTGAATTTTAAATTTATCTAAAATCTAAATAGATTTATAAATTTTTCAATTTGACTTAAAAATGCGATTTATTAGCAACGTCAAGTGACACTAGTTTTGCGCCGTTTGAAATACTAAGTATATGGATAAGATTTTGCCTGTGAGTCTTAAATTGGTTATGACAGAATGATTTTAACAAATGACAACACCAAATTTCTTGTTAACCATGATGTTTAAGTGTTTCGCTGTTTTGAAAGATGGTAACGTATTGAAATTAGTTAAAGGTCTATTCGGATAATTTTACTTATGAACTTTCGGTAGACCGGATAGGTGCTCTTGGTTTTATCATTTTGTTGCTATATATTTGGTATTTGTTCTGTAAACTTTTTGATGTGCTTATGGCGGCGTTGGTGTCTCTATGATACTTGTTTGTTGGATCGTTGTGCAATTTTTGAATATTATAATTCGCGATGTAATCTAATATTTTAAGGTTGTAGTCGGAGATTAACATTTTTGCTTCTAAAAAATGTATTATTATTACAAACGATGTTAACTTCTGACATGGACCAATTTTTCATTGGATTATTCTCATTTTTGTTGTTGAATTCAAGTCCTGATATCTTCTTGCTAGTCCTTGTCAGTCCTCAAAAGTATAGAGGTTCTTCCAATTTGAGGTTAGTTTTCAAATTTGCCGCCATATATATTTTTTGTACTAGAGTATCATATGATATTTGACCGATGACAATAGGTAGAAACATTCCGGTTATTAAAAATGGAGAGACTATAACATCGTGTATTTATTATTAAAAATTATTTTAAATTTGGTAAATGTTATGCAAAAGTTGTAAGAAAATCAAAATTTCGTACAGAATATGGAAGAGAAAATTGTCCGTCAATTGTGGCCATTCGAAAAATGGTTGCAAAATGTGTGGAAACTGGTTCGGTAAAGGATGAAAAAAGCAAAATATACCATCGTAGTGGTCGTTCAGAAGAAAATATTGCTGCTATAAGTATAGTGTTAATGAAACACAAGTAAAAACACAAGTACACATTCCACCAACCACTTTATTCAGATTTTTGCAAAAAGATCTTCAGTTGAAGGCATACAAGAATCAGATAACTCAAAAAATAAAGTCATCAGACTTTGGATTACGCTGTAAATTCGCTAATTGGACCATACAAAAAAATGCGAATTGTTTTAAAACAAACAATGTAAAAACCGTGCAACGCGCAAACTTATATTCGGCGACCGATATACTGAAAATGAAATGAGGATCGGAAAGGCAATAAAAAAAATGACCCACTAAATAATCGGCTTATAACTGGGCACAAATAAATGTATTTATACATTTTTTTTTACTACAAGATGACGACAATGTACCGTTTGTATCTGCTCTTTGCTTTATGCCCTTCTGATCCACGACTTTCATATGCCACGTATCTTGCATTCTACCAATAGGGTCGCCTAAAATGAGTTAGACAGAAAAGGGAACAGTTAGCAACCCGCATATGTATTCTACCACGAATATAGCGCGATGATCCCTCTCGACAGGCAATATATAATAATATAACAAATTGTTGGGCGCCACTCTGGACTTCCAGAGAGCCTGTTTGTGCGTTAACGGATGCCCGCGTTTGCTCAGTCGAGCATTTTACTCTGGTGCAAGTGTTAGAGAAGAAGTGATCAATCCGCTACATAAATCAAGATAACAAAAAAAAGGAATGTGTGTACAGAAATTGTGACGAACTTACCAACTGTTTTCGGAATTTCATGGCCTCTCCAACTTCTCAATTATCAATAACGCTAATGGATGGGGAACTTAAGTAATTGCAGCTTTCTGTATTCGCTACTGTGCCACGCTTTTGCCTGATCCTCAAGACAAAGCGTAATGCTTACACGCTTAGCTACGCTCAAAACTAATCGACGCTAAAAACAAACACCCCATTTTGCTATACAAGGTGTGCGGCACCACACCAATTGCAATACACACTATTGCTTATAGTCAAATTGTTATGCACACTCACTAAAACACTCTGCGCACAAAATGTTTACACCTAGATCGTTCTATCTGGGCGTTCTATAAATTTCCACTAAGTAGCGGCACACACTAGAACACATAAACAACCTTCACATAAAGTTTTGGGACAAACACCAAAGAAACGATTAAGCACTTCTTGTATTCACTATCATTATTATTGATATTATTGTTTAGATTCACGGTACGTTTACATTATCACCTCTAGTGTCAGTGAATTTTTATTATTTTAAATCAATTAAATATCGTGGTATTCATGCACATTAAATTCCTCTGTGGAAATGTATAATTTAAACATGTTCTTATATTTTTTAATAAATAAATAGTATATGGATGCATAATCCAAATATTATACTCAACACATAAATTAATAATTTAATTCAACACACAAAACAAATAATACATTCAGAAAGAACATTTACAGACACACTTTTAAAGTTATGATCAAGCAACCATTTTCTGTTGTTTTGTTTAATTTTATTGCTGGCGAAACCGCTCGTACACTTCACTACCGTTTTCTTTCCAAAATCCAAAAAAACACTAACTCCCGAGTCAAGCGGTCGTTCACCTTTTAAAACTTTTTATTTTTGTCTTATTTGTGTTGTCTATGTCGATGTCTCTGTCTATCCTCTCGTTGCGTCTACCTCTGGGGTGCCACGTTGTACCATTACTTTCGATGCGTTTTCGATAGTATTTTGTCTATTGTAACAAGAACAATATTGTACGCTATTTCGCTTTTTCAATTATGTATTTTCTAAAGCTATCTCTGCGTGCTCGATAAAGCAACATTCTATTTCTACTTGCATTCATCACTCTTTATTATCCAAATTTTTGTTTGCGATATTTTATCGATGTGAAAAAAAGGAAAAGTATACAGAAGGCTGAGATCGCATTAGAAAAATTGTAATGAAAGAAGAAAATAGCGTACAATTTTGTTCTTGTTACAAGAGACAAAATACTATCGAAAATGAATCGAAAGTGATGTTAGAACATCTTAGCACAGTGCTGAGATGTTCTAACATCACTTTCGATTCGTTTTCGATAGTATTTTGGCTCTTGTAACAAGAACAAAATTGTACGCTATTTTCTTCTTTCATTACAATTTTTCTAATGCAAAACAAAATTTTTTGTGATAAAGAGTGATGAATGAAAGTAGAAATAGAATGATGTTTTATGCGAGCATGCTGAGATCGCAATAGAAAAAGCTTAATTCAAAAGTCGAAATAGTATACAATTTTATTCTTGAAAAGAGAGACATGAATACTATCGAACATCGAAAAAAGTGATGTTAGAACATCTCTCAGCACAGATTTATTTCTTTATTTAACGATTTAAAATAAAAAACCAAAAACTTTCTCTGCTTGCCATCGGTCGTGTTTATAACACTTAACTATCTAAGCTAATGCTGTTCAGAACGTGAGCTTGTTGTATGATGGCCAAAATCGTCACAATATTTACCTCTATTTTTCACTTTATGTTTTACCAAACATTTGCGGTTCAGGTGGAACTTGAACCCCATTCGTTTTTTTGTTACACAGTTGATTTTTTGAGTCACTTTTTTATTCGGAATTTTAATTGATTAACCGGGATTTTTTCATCAAACATCAATTAGAAAAAGACGTATCGGCAAAAAATTCAGCAGCGAACGAAATACGAAATTGGACAACAAACAGTATACGATTTAAGAAAAAATAAAACCGAAATTTTAAATTTGTTTCGGAAAGTGCTTCCTGCAAGGGATTGAACGTTCGTAAAACATTAAAAGCGAAGAACATCCACAAGTAGATGTAGCAACCAATGAATGGCTTCGAAAACAGAGGTTTAGGGGTCTACCTATTTTGGGGGCAATATTAAAGGAAAACGCCAAATTTTTTTCATGCAGACTTTAAGATAACCACTACTTGTCAATATTCCCAAGGACGGTTAGTCAATTTTAAAATTCGGCATGGAACACACAGCCTCAGATCATTTGGTGAAAAAATGTCGACAGATTGCGAAAGTGCCACATTATTTGTGGAAGAACTACCAGATTTAATAGAATCAGATCAATTATCGAACGATTAAATATATAATGCTGATGAGACGGGCGTTTTCTGGAAAGCCTTACACCGAAATACCCTAGTATCCAGAAATCAATATTCTGCAGAAAATGTTAAGGGAGCTAGAGAACTGACTGGTCTTGTATGTGCGAATGCTTCAGGAACACACAAGTTTAAATTACTAATTATTAAAAGGTGAAAGAATTACCGATTATGTATAAAGCTAATAAAAGTGCTTGAGTAGCCAAGCTCAAATTTGGATTATTTTGATAACAATTTTGTTCCTGAAGGTAGAAAAATCTGTAAAGATTAAGACCTAGAGGACAAATACAAAATTTTGTTGTGACTAGATAACTGTTCTTCACATCCAGATGTTACTAAATTCATACAAAAAAAATGTCATTGTAAAATATTTGCGCCCAAATTGCACCTCTTTGATATAACCAATGGATCAGGGTGTCATTAGAAATTTAAAGTGTCATTGCCAGAAACAAATGAGAAGAAAAATAATAAACTTCAACACGGAAGAACAAGTGATAAATTTTATAAAATCATTCCACATAAAAAACGTAATATGATGCCTTTATCGTACCTGGAGTAACGTGACCAAGAAAGTTTTGAAGAATACGTTGCATAACATTTTGTGATGACGACGACACTTCAAATAGCTCTAATTGAGAAATGAACAACGGTACTGATATAATAATGGATGAATTAAATGACATAACAAATCGGATAAATAGAGAAGACTTTTTAAGTTGGGTGGACTCGGATATTGGAGCACCAATATTCACCACACTAACGGACAATGAATTGTGGGAATGGTGATAAATCCCAGTAATAATCAAACTCAATTCAGCATTGATCGGGAGACTGATCAGGAAATTGTACCAAATGTCAAAATCTGCGAAGCTATAATGCATGTGAAACACTTAATAATTATTTTAGACAACCACCTAGTTGAACAAATAAACAAGTATACAACAGGCTGAGATCGCGTTAGAAAAATCGTAAGAAAAATCGTCGAAAGTGATGAAAATATCACCCCAGGCATCAATTTTAATATGGTATTTCCAGATGTGCGATTTCATAATTAACAAAAACCTTACAACAGCTGGTAACGTACAAGGTAGAGATTCAGAAAATTAGAATGTTATTCAAGGTTGGAAGCTTAGATATGTATATATGGAATTTTTTTTTTTTTTTTGTGATCGGACAAACTAATTATCGATCTGATTTTCCCCTCTAAACCTCCACGCCATAAGCTGTCTTGACCGCCGATAACACTTTTTTAATCAAGAGACTGCTCCAAAAGACCAGGTTACAACCGATACATCCCCAGAAAGAGATTGTCTGGTGTGGTTTTGGGACTGGTGGAGTAATCAGACCGTAATTTTTGAAAACGAAGCTGGGATTGCTGATACTGTAAATGGGCCTCGATATCGGGATATTATTCCGAATTTTTTGTTTTACAAATTGGAAGGTATGGATGTCCAGAATATGTGGTTTCAGTACGATGGTGCCACATGTCATACAGCAACAGAAACCATTGATCTTTTGCCCGAACACTTCGGTAATCAAATAATTTCTCGAATAGAGAACATTAATTGGCCGTCTAGATCTTAAAATCTAACATCCCTATTTGTTCCTATATGATATTTGAAGGCATAAGTCTATGACAACGATCCACAAACAATTAATGACCTAAAGGTGAATCATTAATTGTATTCAAGAATGGTAGCTTACCGTACCGTAGCAGGAGTTCACTTACAACACGTTATTTTCCATTACTAACTCGGAACCTTTGTACTATCGTTTGAAATAAAAATTTAGATGCTTATCAAATAATTTATGTGTTTTATTAAAAATTTAAAAATTAACCTCAAATTGGAACACTCTGTAGCGACTCACGCATTGATTTATAAAATTAAGTATTTATTTGTATAAAATATAAATCGATATACGTTCGCCACCACATACACAATTGGTTTACGCATAAGATATCTTTTTGCGTAACTTATATGCATTTGCCATCTAGCGTAAATGACATGGACATAAAATATAATGGAACACTAAATTATATTTTGTAATATTAACTGCATGTCGTTTTAACTAGCTATCTCAAATTCTGTTTTGATTTGATATTATTCTGTTTGACTCCATCTCGTTTTGGTTACAACAATGATTGGCATGCGATTCTTCTCGTATGCCAACACCAATAAAATCATGTAGCAAAAATTATGTGGGAAAAATAACGAAATTAAATTAAAAGGCGCTAATAATATCACTGTAAACAAGTACAAACGACTCAATAAAGCAAAGATATTAAAAAAATATTATCTAATAAAGCAAAGATATTTTATAAGCCATATTTTAAATTTAGGCCAACAAATATTTTTTTTAGAATTTAAAAATGTTTTACTTTCGCCTAAACTCTCGTAAGTTAAATCAATAAATTAAGAACAAAATAAACGCCAAATTAAAATATCTCAATAGTTTACTGCACACTCGTGCGGAGTTGCTAGACTCCCATCGGGCGCGTCCCCAGGTGGCGGATAGGGGAAAACTCTCACTGACTTGTCGGGCGGGTAAATGGGAAATAAAATACCATTCGCGGACCAAAACTAGCTAAGGGTGGTTCCCTGAAAATAATAACCAATATGGGGGACTCGAAACGAGATAACCTTACGGCGCAGGGAATCGGATACCCAGTGCCGGCGACTTTGAGGGGTGAGCAAGCGGGCTCCCAGTCGTCGATATCCAACGACCGCAATACTTCAGAGCTGATGAACTCTGACCCATTTGGAAGAAGTTCCATAGTGCAAAGATCACCAACATCATTAGCTAGAACAGTTGAGATAGAAAATGCAGAACTACGCAGACAACTATGTAACATTGAAAAAATTACGTCGGATTTAATGAACGAAGTAAAATCTCTTAAGTTAGAAAATGAGAAACTGAAAAATTCTTTACAATCAAAGGAACCTGAGGAACAGGATGCTTCAGTTTTCCATGAGAAAAATGCTTTGCAACCCAAGAAGCCAGAAGAACAGTGTGCTACAGAGTACCACACTGACGAAGAAGAATTAAGAGAAGAAACTGACTGGATCTTAAAAAAGAACAGGAAGAAAAGACCTGCGAAAAAACGGAAGGCAGAATCTTCTCCAGAGATTGTAGCTTCAAGCCGCACTTCAATAACAGCTGTATTAAATCAAAATCAGCAAAATGTACCAGCTCAGGAAAACCAAACTGCCAAAATTAAGGAAAAGGCTCCACCACCAATCAACATTATTGGCGTAACTGAATATAGTACTATCCAATCGTTAATGAAATCGGTGACTACAAAAGATTACAGAGTTGTAGCACTGAACAACAATATTTGGAAAATCAATACAACAGATATTGAAAGTTATAGAGCCTTGGCTTCAAAGCTGACAGATGACGGCAAGGAATGGTACACATATGAGGACAAAAATGATCGTCCGATTAAAGTGATGGCCAGAGGTCTTCATCCAACCTGTGCAAAGCAGGATATAATGGAAGACCTTAAACACCAAGGCTTCAAAATAGAGGATGCGGTAAATATCCTAAAGAAAGAAAAAACTGTAACTGATCAAGGGATTAAAATGAATAAAAGGGGGCTCCCATTGTTTATGCTTACTTTTAATAGCACGGAAAAAGTGGAAAAATTTTTCAATATTAGGGCAGTCCTTAACATGAGAGTTCGAATAGAAGCGTTAAGAAAATCCACAGGCTTGATACCTCAGTGTAAGAAATGCCAAGGATATAATCACACGCAGAAATATTGCAAACGAGAGCCTAGATGCGTGAAATGTTCGGGAAAACATCTCGCCCAAGATTGTAGGTTCACAAAAGCTACGCCTCCAAAATGTGTAAACTGTAATGGAGAGCATCCCGCTAATTATAGAGGATGTGAAGTAGCCAGGGAACTTCAAAATCTGAGAAATAAAAAACAACAAGGCCCGCTAAACCGTGGGATGTTCAATAATAAGACAATATCTAAAAATCCAGTGGTAGAACTACCACTAACAAGTGCAATAGCAGGCCGAAAAACATACTCCCAGATTGTACAACAGCGGGAAGTAGTAAGTAACAACGAAGACGGTCAAAGCCTAATTCTTGAAAAAATTTTAAAGAATATAGAAGCATTAAACTTAAGGCTACTAAAACAAGAAAGAAGCCTGGACGCTTTAAATAAGCGGTTAAATAAGCAAGAAACAGTGAATGAAATCACTTCTATGATGTACTAATCTATGAAGATGAATAACACATTCAGAATCGCCAATTGGAATGCAAATGGGCTGTTGCAACAAATTCCAGAGTTAGAAATTTTCCTAAATATAGAAAAGATAGATATATGCCTAATTTCAGAATCTCATTTGACAAAAGATTCATTCGTTAGAATTCGAGGATACCAGTGCTATCACGCCATCCACCCGTCAGGAAAAGCGAGAGGAGGTTCAACCATATTTGTGAAGGAAAACATCAAACATTACGAAGGAGTAAAAATTGAAGAAGAAATTATGCAAGTAGCCACCATTAATGTTCGAATAAATAGTCAAAAGGTAATCAACATATCTTCAATATATTGCCCTCCACGTTATAATCTGACTAAAGAAAACTATGTTACGTTACTCAAATCGCTCGGTTTTAACTTCATAATCGGAGGCGATTTTAATGCTAAAAATACATATTGGGGATCAAGGCTAACAACCCATAAGGGTAAGGAGCTATTTGCAGCTGGTCGGGCACTAAACTGCGAGTTCCTGTCTGGAGGTAAACCAACATATTGGCCAGCGGATACAAATAAGATACCAGATTTGATAGATTTCTTTGTAACAAAAGGGATATCTGTAAACTACGTATTACTCGAAAACAGTGAAGGAATTTCATCTGACCACACATCTGTCATTATGACACTCAGTGATACCATTATCAAAAAAGAAAATTTACCTAGGTTAACAAATAATAAAACAAACTGGGACCTCTTCCGGAAAATAGTCGAAGACAATACGGAACTACAAGTACCAATTAAAACTCCGGCAGAACTTGAGGTTCAATTGGAGCTGCTGAACAACAGTATTCTGCAAGCAGCATGGCAGAGTACTCCTCCTACTTGTAATCAAACGGAAAGTTACATCAACTACCCAGTAGAAGTGAGAGATCTGGTTAGAGAAAAGCGGAAAGCTCGAAAAATCTGGCAGAGGAATCGAGCACCACAAAGCAAATCACGACTTAATTATTTAAGCAACAAATTAAAAATGCTTATCAAAGAAGTCAAGAACAAATCTTTTAATGAATACCTGGCTGGCCTTTCTGGCAACAAAGACACTAATTACTCCCTTTGGAAAGCAACTAAAGGTCTTAAAAGGCCTAAAGTACAAATAGCTCCTATCAAGAATGACGATGGAACTTGGGCTAGAAGTGCCAAAGAAAAAGCTGCATTGTTTGCAGACTATCTTGAAAACACATTTCAACCCCTCCCAAGGCAAACAGCTGAAGAAAATATAATTTCAGTAAATAAAGTGGATAACCTAAACATAAAACCTGTAACACTACAAGAGCTAAAAGATGAAATTAAAAACAACTTAAGTTCAAAAAAATCCCCTGGTTATGATTTAATCACTGGACTTATAGTTAAAACTCTCCCAGAAAAAGGAGTACGAAAATTACTGCAAGTAATCAATGCAGCCTTCAGATTAAAATACGTTCCATACCAGTGGAAAGTGGCAGAGGTGATAATGATTATAAAACCTAACAAGCCGCCAAACAAGAAAACATCGTACAGGCCGATTTCCCTACTTCCTATAATTTCAAAATTATTTGAAAAGTTACTACTCAAGAGATTAAAATCAGTAATAGAAGACAGAAAACTCATTCCTCCTCACCAATTTGGATTTATAGAGAGACACTCTACCATAGATCAAGTGCATAGAATCACAGATCTAATTGAAAATGCTCTGGAAAATAAAAAAATATGCTCAAGTGTATTCTTGGACGTATCTCAAGCCTTTGACAAAGTATGGCACCGAGGCCTGGAATATAAACTACACAGAGATCTGCCGAAGCAGTTTTACCTGATTTTAAAGTCATATCTAGCTGATCGACGCTTTCGTGTGAAACATGAAGAGGAATACTCCGAATTAAAGAAAATATCGGCGGGAGTTCCACAAGGGAGTGTTCTGGGGCCGATACTCTATATACTTTATACGCGAGACGTGCCAAGCACAAAAGGAACAAATATTGCAACATTTGCGGATGATACTGCAATCTTTGCAACTGGAAACAACATAGAGGAGTCAACCAGCAAATTACAAAACGCTGCTAATTCATTGAGTAATTGGACGAAGAAATGGCGCCTTCAACTCAACGAAACTAAATCTGTACATATAAACTTTACCAACAAAAATGTTCGACTGAATTCACAACTTATTCCACATGCAAACACGGCAAAATATTTAGGAATGACCCTTGATGCTAAACTCAAGTGGAAAGAGCATGTTAAAAAGAAAAAAGAAGAGTTAAACATCAAATATAGAAAAATGTATTGGCTCATAGGAAGGAACTCTGAGCTAACATTACATAATAAACTGCTATTATATCGGCAGATATTGAAACCTGTATGGACGTATGGTATACAGCTATGGGGCTGTACCAAGAAAACTAACGTAAAAGTAATTCAAACTTTTCAAACTAAAGTCTTGCGTAGTATGGTCAACGCACCATGGTATATAAGGAATGATAACCTTCATAAGGATCTAAAGATGGAGTACGTCAGTGAAGAAATTAAGAAATATGCTAGGAAACACGTACAGCGCCTCAGTCAACATGAAAATGCGGATTTGCGTCGTATGCTGAACAACCAAAATCCAGTAAGACGGCTTCGAAGAACGAAGCCCTTAGAACTAGGACAGATAAATTAATGAAGTATCCAACCTGGAGCTAACCGATGTGTTATTCTCCTCAAACAGTTAACATCATTTAATATAGATAAATTACTAGATGAAATTGTATTCAGTTGTAATATTTGTTAAATAAAAAAAAAAAAAAATAAAAAAAAATTTACTGCACATTATTTGAGGATCTGGAGTTCTTCTAGAAAAGCAGATTTTGTGATTGTTATTTTAATTCGTTAATTCGTTAACGTATGTGCCTTTACCAAAAATGAAACAATCCACGTTGTGACATTTATCTGATTAGGGTAAGACAAGCATTAAAATTCCTTAAACTATAAAAACGTAGCAAATGCAATTCTACCCCATTTATGCACTTGACCAACAGTTTTAATGCTATTATATGTTTGAGGGAAATGTTGAATGTAAATTTGATTATTAAGTGTGAATTACAAACCGCATTATTTGACCAAAATGGTAGATTACAAATCGATCTCGAATTACCATTAAAATACTATGGATTTGACCAATAGTAAAGGTAACAAAATTTGCTTCAATTCTGAATTGGACGTAATGATTGTGAATAAAATTTTAAGTAAAATAATTAGGTAAAATTTTTAATTTATTTTAGAAATGAAGTCAAACATGAATTTTAGTAAAATGTTGAGTGCCACTAACGTGAGAAAAGTCAACATAATGTTTGTGAATTTCAGCATATCGAATATAAAATTAGAATTTTGAGCAAAAATCTGAATGAGAATTTGAATTCCCAAATGTAATTGAATAAATTCTTGAGTAGGTACTAAAATTAGATTTACAAATTTAAAAATTGAATTAGAATTACAAATTAGATTTTAACAACATCTTGTGTTTAATATGAATCAAAAGCTAATCATAGTTTTCAGCAGAAATTTAGTTATAAATAGAGTTTGATGAATCTTTAAATAAAAATTCCAACCAGGGCTTGACTAAATATTGAGCGGATTTAAAAAAAAAATCTCCGTTGTTAAATCCATAAATTTTCAGTTTGAAATTAAACAGATATAATTTTAATTGAGTTACAATTCGAACCACGACACCACCAAATTTTGAGTGAAATGTAAAATAGAAATTAAGAAAATATTTCTGGATTAAACTACTTTTTGCATAGAATTCAAATAGTACAAATTGTTGTACATTGTTACTTGGGTTAAAAATTGATTTGGAAATTAAGATTAGAAATTGATTAGGACATTCTACTTGATTTTGAGCAAAAATTTGAGTGTAAATTTGGTGTTCCAAATTAGATTTAAACATAATTTTAATTGCAATTAGATAAGAATTGGTTTACAATACGAGATTTGATCTCAAACAACCAACACAATTTCCTTTGAATTTAGTTTAGAAATTTTTATCGAAAATTTTAAGTGAAATTTGAATTAAGAATTTTAAAAAAATGGTTTTGGCATTCCAAACCAAATAAAATCTTTGATCGAGTTTTGATTTCACAAAATTTTGAGAGAAATATAAGTTTACATTGCACAATAGATCTACCGAGTGGAATTTCAATTAGGAAACAAAAAAATGAGAGCGCAATCCAAAATATATATTTTGAAACTAATTTGAATTGGATCAAAAAATTATACTGGAAAAGAAAATATGTAGTTTTAATGAATTCGAATAAAACCTAGGAAATTGCATCCAGAATAAAATAAGATTTAAATAAACTTTGAGTGACATTTTAATCCGAAATTGAGTTAAATTTTCAAACTGTACTTGAATGTTGCTTGTAATTTTGCTCACACTCATTGAATTGCATAAATTGAGATAAAAATTTGAGTGAAATTTAAAATTTTAACAAAGTTTTAACAAATAATTAGGTATTCTACTAATTATTTATTGTAATTTTTCTTTTAATATGTTAGTGGTGTGAGGTATTCAGACTAGTAGCTTAGTTTAAAATCAAAATTGATTCAACAAAAATTAAGATTTCTAGTCAGAAATTTAGTTCCAAGCTGCTTCCGAAGTTCAACAAAATGAATTTTGAACATAAATCTAGTCTAAATTGGTCAACTGCATTCGATTTTGAATTTGAGTGAAATTTTAAGCAGAAATTGTCTTCTTTATATTGCATTTGGGAAACACATTTTGAAAACAATTTTAGCAAAATATATAATGCACTTTATGTGACTGAGATTAAATTCTAAATACGATTTCAACAAATTTTTTGGTCAACTAGAAATTCAGGAATCGAGCAAAAATCTGAATTCTTTCTGTTGTATAATAGCGAAACATTTCAATTTTAAACCGTAATTGAATAAAATCTTAAGTAGGAGCTTACATTAGAAACAGAGTTTTAATTACAGTTTGGTTTAAGCAAATACATGAGCTTATAATAGCTTATAACTTGAGTTTGGAATCCAGACAGTTTGAGTGAATTTTAAAAATTTACTTAAAATTATGCGAGCAAAATTTTTATTTAGAACGGGGTAAAACAAAATTTGAACATAGTTTGGACTAAAAATTCAATTTCAATCTAATCGAGGGTTTCAGCAAAAATTAGGATGCAATTTAATTAAAAAATATTTAAAAATTTAGTTTGAATTCCAAACTTAATTAACACATTGAAATTAAGCTAGAAATTTTGTAATATTTTGTTTACAAATTAAGTAAAAATTCTAACCTAGATTTGTCTAAATGTGCTTGATCAAAAATTTGGACTACAACCTCAGCTTTACTTGCAAATGAATTTAAGAAAAATTTGAGTGTAGAAATTCTGAATTAGAGTAGAATTTAAACTCTAGTTTAGGGCAAACGGTTTATTAAATTTGTATTAGAATTTTGAGCAGAAATCTGAGTAAGTATCGAAGTATTTGAATTTTAAGCAGTAATTAAATAAAATGTTGAGTAGAAATTGAATATGAATAATAATTTTAACTTGAGCAGTAACATAACTTGAGTTTCTATTTCGAATTGAACTGTTAAGAGAAAAATTAAACATTAAGTTACAATTATAAAATAGATTTGAGGAAAATTTTATGTTTAGTGAGTGCAAAATTCTGAGAAAAGTTGAGTTTGAATTCCAAAATGTTGGTTGCAATTAGATAGAAATTGTGTGATATATTTGAATGCAATAGGCTAAGTTCCAAACTCGATTGAAACAAAATTGAAGAAGAAATAGAGTTATAATTTTGAGTGAAATTTAAAACGCAAAATTTACAGTTCAATTTCAGCTTTCATTTTAAAGTGATTCGAGAAGTGTAAGTTTGATAATCCAAACTAAATTAGTAAAAATTGCAATACGAAACATGATTTCAATAAAACAACAAAATTTTTTAGTATCAGCACGATGTATAAAAGAAAATGAATTCTAAACTGTAATTGAATATAATGTTGATGGCAACTTAAATTAAAATTAAGTTTGAAATACAATTTGATTGAGCAAAAATACGAGCGTAATTTAGCTCTTCTTACGTTCTTTTTTTGCTTTAAAAGCAAAGTTATCTGATTGAGTATAACAATGAAAACTTTGAAAATGACCGTCTAGAAAATTCATTGATATCATGGCATATGTATGCAAGGTAATGTATTAAACATTTGCCTTTCTTAGCAGCTGTCTTGATCCAGAAAGGACACCACCAAATTCCCATCCCCAGACTGATTGCGAGCAAGCCGATCAAATGATGCAGGTGGACAGGTGGTGACTGGATGGTCTGATAACGCGTGACTGCCAGGTATACATAGTTTTACAGAAGTACAACCAATTTGTCTTCAAGCTTCTGCATTTCCCTATTCGTCTAGAATTTAAAGCTTTCGCAAACTCAAGGGTTGAGCAAAACCAGTATCCTAAATAAAAACAGTAATATTTACCCGGAAAACACCGGGTACTCCGTTAGTATCACATAAAACAAAAATTTAACACAAAGTTAGTTAAATAAAAACATAATACAATAAATAAATAAAAACCGGCGACATATTTTGTCTACCCCCATTGTATTCTGGTAAGCGCCTCCAAGCAATAAAAATCACCACCTGTTTGGACTATTAATAAATTAAAATTCATTCAACCAGCATCAGTAATAAAAAAAACTACAGATCTTAGATCCTAGTAATTTGATAAGTCCAATTTACACAAACAAACGGCAATAGGACACTGCGACTTTACTAATTTTTGTTGTGATTTTTATTATTATTTTCATAATTTTATGGGTTTTGTACATCTACCATTTTTTGGATGATGTAGATTAATAATTTTTATGAGCACCATACCGTAATCCTGTTCACACTAAATTTGTCTTGATTTTTTTGTCTTATTTACGATCCCTTTTATAGTATTTTAATTCCTAGATTAGAGATAAAGAGAAATTTCGTTGTTTTGTTGAGTTGTACAGTTTCTAAATTTCAATCACGATTATGATTTCTATAATTCTATATCATCATTTTGAAATCTTCCCATATAACACACACACACACACACTATTATAATACACACAAACCTTTATCCTTCTCACGTCCTTTTATTTTTATAATTTTATTACTTAAATAAAAGCATTTCTTGTTCTTGTGTTTACGTATATGGACGTGCTTTTACCATTTAGCTGTCGATTTATGGCTTTTTCTTTTGTTTTGTTGTGTTTTGGGCAGAACAATATAACTGCATGAAGTCATCAATTGTCAAAATGTATGTACACATATTCTGGGTGCATGGTTTTGTGTGAAAATAATATACCCAGTCGATTTAAGACCAAACAAAAAATAAGAAAAGTAGAAAAATCCTTTTACGTGACTTTTTCATGCAAGATCTGTTTTATACTGTACTACCTTATTTACTATACCGCATAATCGATCAGTCTCAGTGTTTTCTGTATATAAGTTTTATAATCATAAGGTTCTTTGATGTTGTTGTGAATTTTTTAATTTTTTTTTTTTTTTTTTTGTTGATAGTGTAAATTGAATGGAGATGCCGTAAACCATTTTCATTCAATTTATGTGCTGTTTAACCATATTTGGATATTACTCTGCGTAAATAAATACAACTACAACAAAAAAAACTATAACAATAAAATAAAGTTATTACTGTTCAATGAAAAGTTGAAATATAAACAGAAAACCGAAGAAGTAAAACATGGAAATATTTTAATTTTTTATTATGGTTCGACAAATTGGATCACGTTTGATTCGTGGAATTTTTATGCGATATTGTAATTGGTATACGGTTTATTGGAATTGATTTTTTTTCATTCATAAAAAAGTAGCAACTGATTTTGGATCTTACCATTCCAGAACTAAAGAAAACTAACCAATAAACATTCTGACCCAGCCATTTACTGATTTGTGTTTTGCATGTGTAATACACACATTAAAGGAAACGCCTGAACGAAGAGCTAGTGGTGGTTTCCATTTGATTAAATAAGGAAGTTTCCAAAATAGGTTGTATCTTGTCTTGAGACGCGATTCCGATTCAGTGATAAAATAAAATGATAAATTTGATTCAGTCTAAATAAAGCAATGTAAGCAAACATTGTGAAAGATTTTGTATAGTTTGCGTTTAATAAATGGTGAAGTATCAAAATGTTTTTGAAGGTTGGTCCTTGAGGATAGTTTTTACTCTTGGTATTTACATCTCAGCTCTATCAAAACCATCCTAATTGGCCAAATAACCACTAAAGTTTGATTGGATTAGAGCGCGAATATAACTAGAACCAGAGTAACAAAATTTTTCTCGTAAACCAACCATAACTATAGGTAAATTTTAACTAATTATATTTTTTCTTATCTTGTAGTGGAAATTAACCTTAGACCCGTGTGTAAGTTTTACAACTTAATCCCGTGCTATGGGGAATAGAATTTCCCAGTACAAATTTGCATTTTCTAAATTTAGGAATAAAGATAATATTCAAAAAAATTTCTGTGGCCAATATTAAATATTAAGCTCTGACACTGCTTTTAAATAAAAGTTCAATCAAATACGAAGAGAATGAGGCCCATAACATTTAAAACAAAGCAACCTAAGTAGAACGGTTACCTATCGAAAAGAACCTAAAATCACTCAATTTCTTAACTTTAACCCTCAGGGTACTGACTGGGTTACCGTAACCCAGACAGATTTTGAAAGTCGCGCCATTTAAAAGGAAGTGGAAGATGGGGGTCCGGAGTGGGGGGTAAAAAATCATTGTGGTAGTGTCTGTGTAAGCCGTGAGTGGCAGCCTCAGTCTGCGCTTGGTGCTCGAGTGGTACGAGTTAGAAAGTTGACCTCGGGTATTTCTCACCCAGTCAGTACTAAACGTTACAAAATCCGTATTTTCGGGAGGAAGAAAAAAAATTTTTTTTTGGAGTTTTGGCTGGAGTAAAGTGTTTTGGTTTGTACAATTTACTATTTTTTATATTTTTATTATTAATTAAATATTTATTATTAATTAAAAATTTATTATTGTGTATCCTACCCTCAAAATTATGCTCTATGCTTATGTACAGTAGAATTCGCATTATTGTCATAGGACAAATAATTTTGTTCATTATAAACGTGTGTTCATTTTAACCAAAAATTTGGTTATGGAATGGAACTTGCGATGCAACTTGTTAAACCTGCGCTAGCTGCTAGACTCGCTACCCCTACGTTGCGAATAAAACTGCGCGGTATGATTGAAGATTTTTTGAAGGCGAAAGATTTACCAGAGGACATGGAGATAAGACATGAATTTGTTGATAACAAAATGGCTAAACAAAAGCGCTGCAACTTGTGTCCGAGTTCTCTCGACCGCAAAATATTTTATAAGTGCCTCAAATGTAATAAAGCTATGTGCAGAGACCATGTAGCCAAAATATGCTGCGAATGTGGAAATACAGTCTGATTATGTTTTTTTTTTATTTTGAACAATAAAATTTTCATTCAACAATCAATTTTGTTATTTATTTATATTACAGTTGTGCCTTGTTACGATAAATCAATCATGGAACGTTTTACCGCTATCCTAAAAAACGGGTGATTTCAAAGTTTAAAAAATATAGTTTTTGGAATGGATCAAAAAACTGATTCGGCCATTTTAAAGAACAACTTTTTAGCTTTAAAATGCAACAAGAAAAATTTCGGTATCTTTTTTTTTCACAAAGTTATGCAATTTTAAAAAAAAAGTGATTTTTCACAAAAAAAAATTTCAAAATGTTTAAACTTTTGAATGTATCTTTGTTTAAACATATTATTCGATAAATCTATTAGCACCCTCGTATTTGTGACAAAATGGACTATCGATTAAAAAAAAAAACGTTTCAATTGGCCAACTACAGCCCAAGATACAGCCAATCAAAGTTGCCGGGTTAGGCTAACCCATGTCAGTACTGAACGTGACTTTTTTATAGTCTGTACCCTGAGGGTTAAAAAATCATAACTCGAAAAGGGAGGGCCATGAAGGGGGTAACATTTTGGGAAACATAGTTCTTCATCGATTACTATTCCTGAAAAAAAGTACAGCTAAATCGGTGAATATTATGAAATGCATCATGCGCCCGATTTCTTAAAAAAGTAATGGGTAGGCTCGTATATGGGACGTCTTACGTCAACTTGGCCACCCCTCTGTCCAAAAATTGACGCAACATAAAAAATTCGTTCTGGGCTTAAACTGCTCGTATAAGCATATGTTTTCGAAATTTGACTGGCCTTTTGGATAATTAAAGATAGCGGATTCAAAATGGCTCCAAAACTAACGAAACCTCCGGATACTCGAATAATATCATCTAGCAATTCTAAAGTTATGGAGTTACAGCGATTTTTGAGGTTAGGTTGTGCGGTTCTGTGACTATGAAATTTAGGTTTAGGCTATTGGGCTTATTATTTTATGTTACGGGGGTATTACAATTCGAAAGTTTTGTTATTTGGGCTTTTCAGTTTTAAAGCTTGCGTTAGAGGGTGTCTTAGGTTTTCCGAGGTTAGGTCAAGGAGCTATGTGCTTTTAAAGCATCAGTTAAAAGACTATGAGGTATTGAAGCATATATGACTCTAAATTCCCAATCAGCGACCTTGAGAACATACGTAATGAGAATTGCTAGATGATATTATTCGATTACACTTAGGTTTCGCTAGTTTTGGCGCCATTTTGAATCCGCCATCTTAAATTATCCAAAAGGCCAGTCAAATTTCGAAAGCATATGCTTATACAGGCAATTTAAGTCCAGAGCGAATTTTTTATGTTGTGTCAATTTTTGGACAGAGAGGTGGCCAAGTTGACGTGAAACGTCCCATATATATTTTATATTAAAATTACTTGTGTTGAGTGCAATAATTCTTTTCATCAATCATAAATTATATTTTTACGATTGTGAAAATAGTGCGGGTATCTCTAAAAAAAAGAAAAATCATTGGATGACCCTTATGATCAATTTGAAACTAGTAAAAAGAAACTCGCGATAGTAATTTCTAATTTACCAGCTGTTCCATTGAAAATTGATGATCAAAACAACCTCCTAAAATTGGCAATTGAGCGTCTTGACAATGTAGAAGGAAAATTTGCATCTAAAACGAAACGGGGAAGAATTAGTATCAAGGACTTAAAATCGAAATCACAGAACATCACATTGATAATTGTTACGTGGTTAAATGGGATAATTCTAGCAAAGTTGTTGTCAAGCTTATGTCACAGTTGTTGCAAAATAAAATCATCGAGGCTAAAATATATTTGATTCAAGTACAACGAGTAAACCAATTTTTATTATTGAAGCGATAACGGCAAAAGTGCGGGATCTATTTACAAAAGCGAAAGAATTGAAAACGGAACATAAATATAAATACCTGTGGATACGAAACGGAAACTTGATGGTGAGGAAGCAAAACGTTGAGCGTATTATTTTTAAAGACAGCCAGTGATTTTAAAAAAATTAAATAAATTTTATTTTATTTTTTTTTTTCTCAAAGTACAAATTAACAATACAATGCTTATTTTTATAACCGATCCTATAGCTGTTCTGAAAATTTGAGTAGTGATAGTGGCATAAATTCCCATGACGCAATAAATACCATAGACATAGAGTTTATACTTTATACGTTATGCATTAAAAATATGGCTTCCTTGAGGGAAAAATTTGATTTATTCTTTGTGAGTGAAATTTTCATTTACATGATTTTTATGCAAATTGTAATGATAATTATACATAGTTGGAGTTTATGTTAACAAGAATACTAACTTGATAATGAAGATCGTTAGGAATGTAACAATGACCACGGCTAATAGTTTACGGCTCTTTCACTTCTTACTACCGGCACGTTTTCTTCAAGAGTTGGAAATCAACGCATAAAGGACATTTTGGTGGCCGCTTCCTAGAATTTTCTCAAGAAAAAGCAAAAAATCATTTATTCATAAAGCATACACGGGTCCATTCAAAATTCGGGATAAAGTGGAAAGTGAGTTAAACAGGTAGGTAGAATTAAATATTTTAGAGCCTATGAGGTATAGTGCGTGGGCTAGCCCAATTGTGTCAATTCCTAAAGCAACCGGGGAGATTAAAGTATGTATCGATTGCAAGGTTACGATCAATAACTTTATTAGAAATGAACATTACCCTCTACCAAGGGTCGATGATATTCTTGCCTCTTTTGCAAATTGCAATTATTTTTGCGTTTTGGATTTGTTCGGAGCTTACCAGCAACTTGCGGTGACCGATCGGTCGAAAGAATTATTGACAATTAATACCCATAAGGGGTTATTCAGATTTACTAGAGTTAACAATTTGGTGTGAAAAGTGCGCCATCAATTTTTCAAAGTGTGATGGATATTAAATAATGTTCATCAATTATTAAAGTGTTATATTGATGATATTATTATTGGAACTGGTTCTTTTGAAAAATGTAAAGACATCTTGTACAGAGTATTAGATCGACGAAATGAACATAAAGTGAAAATTAATTTTGAAAAAAGTGTAATATTGGTAAGAGTCGTAAATTATTTGGGACATACAATTTTACCAAGGGAGTTCAACCTAACGAAGAAAAAATCGAAGCTATAGTTAAAGCACCATCTCCTAAAAATATAAAAGAACTTCAATCTTTTTTAGGTCTCCTAAATTAATATAGCCGTTTTATTCCGAACTTATCGACAAAATTAAAGGATTTATATAAATTATTACAGAAAGAGAAACCGTATGTGTGGACCACTGGTTGTGAAGAGTCGTTTGAAAAGGCTAAGAAGCTGAATAAAGAAAATAATATATTGGAAATATATGATCCAGAGAAGCCCTTAATTTTAGCTATAGATGCCAGTCCATATGGCGTTGGTGCTATTTTGTCACATGTAGTTAACGGAATAGAAAAACCAGTTCTGTTTGCGTCTAGCTCGTTATTACCAGCCGAGCGCAACTATTCACAACTTCATCGCGAAGCTCTTGCTATTACATTTGGCCTTAACCCTTTCAAACGCCATTTAAAATTGACTTTCTTCCAAAAATAAAATACGTAGCACGATTATGCACTGCTATGATATGGCATTGCTCATAAAACTGTAGTGTGAACATAAATACATAAGAGAACGATCGCACAAGATAAATGAGACAAAAATTAAAAATTACGGTTGGTCGAAGCGATGAAAGTTGATGTACAATATATTGTACAAGGCGTTTGAGAGGGTTAAAAAATTCCATAAATATTTATATGGAACCAAGTTTACCATAGTGTCAGACCATGAAGCCTTAAAAGAAATTTTTGATCCTAAGAAGTCAACTCCATCCGTAGCCGCATCGAGATTGCAAAGATGGGCAGTAATTTTGTCCATGTACAACTATACGATATAGTTTACAAAAAAGGATCACAAATGTTAAATGTAGATGCATTATCAAGGTTACCGCTGAGCCAAGGGATGTTTATGGAAGAGTACGATTTGTTCCCAAGGTATCATCTGAAGGAATTCACATTGCGAGGTCAAAGTATGGAAGCCCCTAGAAATCTTGCGGAGTATGTAAAAAAAAAAATAAGCAAGGTTTAGTCTTAAGTAATTTTCAACAAGGAATTGAACGGTGAGCTTGGTTGTGACCTTGACCTTTGTCTTCAAGGTCATTTTGAGGTCAAGCTTATTTTTTTATAGGGAAACTCCTATTTTTGACATCGGATTCGAAAAGAGCGATCAATTGTACGTCCGAATATGTACTTTCCATGACCTCCCTAGGTCACTTGAAACTAATTCTTTATTTTTAAAATTTTTATTTTTATTTTTTTTTTAATTTTCTTAGCAAATCAAAAGCTTTACAATTAAAATATATTCCTTCAGGTGACCCTGGTAGGTCATGGAAAATACATATTCGAACGGACAATTGATCATTCTTTTCGAATCCGATGTTAAAAACTGAGGATTCCCTATAAAAAAATTACCTTGACGTCCAAATGACCTTGAAGATGTCAAGGTCACAACCAAGCTCACCATTAAATTCCTTGTTGAAAATTACCTAAAAATAAACCTTGTTCGATTTTTTTTTAACTAAACTCCGTGAGATTTTTAAGGGGTTCCATACTTATTCCTCACCCTGTATATGGGCCTATAGCACAAATCTCAATATGCGGCTGATCTTCAAATGTCTACCACAGTACATGGATATCATGTCGAGTCGAAATCATACGAAACATTCATTGCCACTCAATGTTCTTAAGAGCCATTAATTATCAGAAATATTCATTTTCGGCTATATACATATATGGGCCTATAGCACAAATCTCAACATGAGGCTGATCTTCAAATGTCTACCACAATAAGTGGACATCATGTCGAGTCGGATTCTTACGAGACATTCATAGGAACTCAATGTCCTTAAGATCCGTTAAGTATCAGAAATATTCATTTTCGGCTATATACATATATGAGTCGAAATCCGAATACGAGACATTCACAGGCACTTAAGGTATAGCAAAAATTTACCGTTAATTAACCCTACATCAGACCCAGGTAAACTTGAACTGCTTCTCTAAAAATGCGACTCATACATTTTAATCGAATTACAGTTTAAACTGCTTATGCGGACAACAATGAAAATAAAACTGGTTTCTGTATTGTTACTGTCCTCTGTCCCACGTTTGTTACAATCGGTTTAGAGAAGCATTACACATTAAATCGAATTAAATTTGATTATTATATACACACAAACAATACCAAAATAAATTATGTTTTATCCATTTGAGCGAAATAATCGCTTCTATTATATTGTGGTGATTAAATTTGTCGTTACTTTTTGTAGAACTTACGGCCGATTTTGATTGAACAATTTGGCAATTTTTTTTTTTTTTTTTTTTTTTGTTAGGTTTTGTTCCAAGTAGATTTGGGACGTTTGGGCACATAATTATATTAAAAATTCTTTTGTGTTGCACATTACATTCGGTTATTAGGTATATGTGGTTTCTTTGTGCTCTAATGCTAATCTAATACATAAAATCTTAATTGTGTGTCTTTATTGCAGGACAATTCAATATATGTATGTTTAAAAGCAATTGTTGTGCGACTAATCCGCTTTGTCTTTGTCTGACCATTATCATTGTAAATTTTTATTTGTTTGTGTGTCTCTAAATTGCATTTTGGTTTGTAAAATACGTGCTCAGGTAGTCATTTCGGATATAGCCAAAGAATATTAACAAGCTATTATTACTATTATACATCGTTATCCATTTTACGACTTTTTGTGGATTTGGTTGCAGAATTATTCCTACCTTGATAGGCTGTTTCCATCCCATCTATGTTTTCTTGAAAATAAACGCAAAAACTGAGTAATTGAATAAAATATTTGTGAATAAGGGGTTTGCATTAGATTATATATACTGTGGTAACTTGTGTTCAAGACCGGCCGTATGTTATGATTTGCGCTGTGGGCTCATATGTTCATGATAGAAAAAGGATATTTATGAATTTGAAAATTTATTTATTGGCAATTAGGAACAATGAATGCCTGGAAATGTCTATGATTTCGACTCAACAGGATACCTAATTGGTTCGAATTGTGAACTTATTAAATATGTTACTCTATTAAATATGGGATCTACAACAAAAGCTTTTGATGACAGCGGTGAGATCAAGCAGTGAAACATGAGTTTGATTGGCAGGAAATTTAAATTAAATCTATACGGTAAAACTATACCTATTAATATCAGAAAATAATGGTTAATAATACCGCTTAATTCACTAACTTCCGTGCTTGCTATTTTTAGCAAGTGACCTTTATAACGTAAAATTCCATAACGTGAAATATATCACACGACTAAAATACTGACTCTAATAATTTGTTACGTGTTCTCAGTAAAACAGATTCCACAGGTTCTAATATTAGCACCAAAACAATAAATAAAATTTCGATTTAAACTGACCATATAGTAGGTATACCAAATAATCCGAATATGGCTGAATTAAATGTTAATCTTGCTATTAATTCTGATGAAATATTTTGAAAACCCGTCTTAAAGGCTAAACTTATGAAATTATAAAGTAACAAAAATTTAACATATGGCATGGTTCTAATCGATCATCAGAAGTAATTCGTGTAGAAAAACTGTCATTCAAATTAAACGACAGCACTTTACTTGCAGAAGGTAATGGTGGCATACGAAATTTAAATGGCCTAACGGCTTTACGCGTATTTCAAGAAAGGTTGATAGAGTGCATCAAAATTATTGTAAAAGCGTGTCGTTTTAGTATAATCTACAAAATGCTGATACTCGTGCATGTGACGAAGAAGCCTTAGCTTTTACGACCTCAGCTAAACCAACAACATCATTAATTGGCTATAATAATCCACACCAATCTAGGTCCATACATTTAATTAGATGCCAACTATGCCACGAAAACGCGCATAGTCGTTCAACTTGTTATAGTTTATGTCCCCGAAACATGTCATACAATACCTCTCGAACATTTCAACCAAACACACTTTATCAAAATCAATCAGGATCTGCATTCTAAAACAAAACGATTACAGCACAAAATGTTATGGTATTCGAAGTGCTAACCAATCTTGAGAATATTTGACATCAATAAATAATAATAATAATTCTAATAGTTCCCAATCGATTCTCTCAGGAAAACTCCCAAGGACTCGAAAAGACCAACAACACTCGTTTGAAAGGCCGCGATTTGCAAAAATAGAGTGTTTTAACGAAACTCAAAATATAATTGTAACCGTTTCACAACAAAATAATAATAAAAAGTACCTCAACACTTGGTTTAGATTTCTTAAACAAGTTTAAAAATGTTGATTCAATATCATTAAGAGCCCTATAATTATTTTAACATTCATGCCAAAGACCAACAACAGAGACATCTACTTAAGTTGTGTTTCATATCGCGTATTCCGGGCACTATCAATTCAAAAGAATGGGCATGAGTTTGAAAAATGCACCATTTTGACGGCTCATGAATAGTGTATTAACTGAGCTTACTGGTTAAAAGTGGCTTGTTAAAACTGGTTAAAAGTGGAGGAGTTTCACAGATCATAATAATAAGCTTAGTGAAATTCTATCTACCCTGCGAAAATTCAATTTAAAATATTATTACTCACGAGGGCATCAAGCCCGATCCATCAAACATTGACGCCATTATGTATTATCCTACTCCAAAAACAATAAAAGAGGAGCGGGGACCACCACCTCCTCCATCATATGATGAAGTGCGGAACGTGATATCGCAGATGAAAAATTACAAGACACCTGGTGAGGATGGTATCTGCAAAGAAATGCTCAAATATGGCGGTGATTATCTGTTCTACAGCATGTTTGAGCTAATATCAATAGTTTGGTCTAGAGAAGAAATCCCAGTAGAGTGGAAGATGGCTCTTATTTGCCCACTTCATAAAAAGGGAGATCGATTGAACTGAAACAACTATCGCGGACCGCGGTTTAGCTTTGCTGGACACAGGCTAAAAGGTTTCGGCCAACGTAGTCGATTATCAAGGTGGTTTTCGTCAAAATAGATCAATGATCGATCAAACTTTTACGCTGAGGACTGTGCTGGAGAAATGCTATAAAAAGGACATCCCTGTTCCCAGTCTATTCATAGACTTTCAACAAGCATACGACAGCATTAAGAGAAATACGTTATGGAACGTATTGTCCTACCTGGACATGCGGTCAAAATTGATTCCAATGTGCCAGCTTTTAATGGATGGCACAATATGTAAAGGTGCTAATAGAAGGCAAAATTTCGGATGCCTTTGAGATAACATCCGGAGTGCGACAAGGAGACCCAATAGCTCAAACTCTTTTCAATCTAACATTGGAGTATGTCATTAGTCAGCTCAACATGGTGAAGCGTTGCTGCCTGTATTATAATTCAACCCAGCTATTAGCGTACGTTGACCATATTTGCATTCTGGGTCGCAACATCATAATTCTGAAAGAGTTCATCCTCCCATTGAAATTAATAGCCCAACAAATTGGCCTTCAGATCAATGAAACGAAAACCAAATACATGGTGACCGCACGGAAAAAACTAGAGTTATTAAAGCATTGCCCCATGCACAAACAGCAAACCGGCATTTCAAACCGTCAAATCGAATTATTGACAAAATTGTTTGTTTTTCAACATAAAAATTATTAAAAAATAGTTTGATTCTATAAGCTCTACCTTATTCGTAAAAAATTTTATTAAAATTGATTTAATTTCATTCAAAAAACTCCAATTTTATATTTTGACGGACGGATTTTTGCTTGACGGACGGCAAAACATAAAATTGGGACTTTTTGAATGAAATTAAATCAATTTTAATAAAATTTTCTTAGAATAAGATGGAACTTATAGAATAGAACTATTTGTTAATAGTTTTCATATTGCAAAGTTAAGCAACTTAGCCAAAAATTGGGTTTGACGGTTTCAAATTCCGGTTTTCCGTTTTGCATGGGCCAACGCCTCTACCACGAAGAAAACGGATTTTTAATTGAAGAAAATGTACTTTTTCTCCATTTAAAACCTAATTTTCTTATTTCTTTCGCGTTTTTCTTCATGTAAGATTTTTGTTTCTTGAAATGATAAAATAATTCTTGAGTTAAAATTTGTTGCTTAATTGTAATCTGAGATTTAGTTTCTTGCATCTATAACTGCTCAACATCCTTGATTGAAGAAATAAAACCAACGAATGGAGAAAAATATGATTGTTTTGTTTCCAATTTTTTTTGCAACTAGAAATTGACTCTTTTTTCAAACTATATTGTCCAATTTTCTTGGAATTGGTTATTTTAAAAATAAAAAATTTTCTTGATCAATACAAATGCAATATCTTGATTCAAGAAACTATTGAAATGTTAATGATAAGATTGAATTTTTCTTAAATCTAGAAATAGAACCTTTTCTCAAAATATAGGTATTATCCAATTTTCTTGAAATCATCCATTTAAAAAATTTAATGTGTACATATATTGAAATAAATAAATGAATTTCATAAAAGTATTTTTATGTTTTTATTCAAATTTAATTATTTATGGTTTGCAAACATTTGTGGAGAGTACTGTATGCAATGAGAGATTAGATCATTTTGTACACATTCTGCTAACTTTGTTGTTTTTTATAGCTGAAATAATTGGGTTACAATACACTACTAAGTTGGGTGTCTAGAAATTTGATTAGCCGGTATAATAGTATGGTTCAGAATACGGAATAATTTGAAAATATAGTACAGCATTCCGAATAATTTAGATTATAATTGATTAGGTGGCACAACAAGGAAAAGTTTATTCTCTCTTCGAAACAACCAATTTGTCTATGTTATTCTTGAACTGGGAAAGAATCTTCAATTGAAGAAACTATTCCTTAATAAATTCTATTAACAAGAAAACTATGATTTTACGTCTCTCAGGACAAGAAAACATTTTCAACTCTTAAACGATCTTATTTAAAAATCGCATTTTTCACTTGAACAAAAATTTCTTAATCTGAGAAAATATTTTTAATACAAGAAATTATTTCATAATATGAAAAGCTTGTTTCTCAGAACATTAGAATAAAGTATTTTAACTAAGTATTTTAAATTATCGTTAAATTGTTATAATTGTATGTATATACCATTATATAATGGATGTTCGTACGAAAAAAAGCATTCTATCGCGATCCTTAAACAGTGAAAAATGAAAAAAGAAACTGCTAAAAATTATTGGCCTTAATTAGGTTGGCACATAAGTAGGCAAAATCTAAATTTATTACATGTAAAGACAAATCTAACACATTCAAATGATTTGATTTTCACTTCCAAATGGAATTAAAATATTTAAACTAAATTTATTATCTATTTAAAATCTACAAATTTGTTTGATTTAGTGATACTTTTTGTAATAATGTTTGATATTTAAATTCTTAGTTAAGAAACAAAAATTGAAAGTCTGAACTTAACATCATATTACAACGATTATAAGCTTAGTTCTATTGACAATTATTTATAAAATTATAATTATTTATATTTAAATATAATGTATTTAAGTATTTTCTGTATCTGATGGTGAAATAAAAAATACAAAAATAAATTGTCATATAATTGTATTATTTTAAACAACCATTTCACAAATTGAAGAAATATTTCTGAAACGAAGAAATATTCCGTAACCACACCTGAATAAATATTGCATTGTCACAAGAAAAGCATTTCTCTAGTGAAGAATATTCAAGTTCCCTGCGGAAGAAGAAAATCGATGCATACAAGAAAACGCAAACAATAGATTTATAAATTGTTTTCTTTAGTCCAGAAATAGGAAGTTTCTTTTAAGAAATAAACGGATGCATACAACAAAATCCAAACAATAGATTGGTAAATTTTTACTATACTCAAGAAAATATGTGTTTTCCAGCAAGAAAATATTTGTTTATTTACAGAAAATGCTACTTAAATAAAGAAACGAGATTCTCACGATAAAAATTTCTAGTTTTCAATCAAAAGAATCGGTTTCTACAAACAAACCGATTTTGTTAAACTTAAGAAATAAGAATTAACCATGAAGAAACCATATTCTCTATGTAATCACGTTTTCTTGAATCAAGAATTTAGTTGTCTCATATCAAACAAATAAAGATTATTTTAATATTTTAGAAGAATTTCAAATTGAGAAACTTAAAGTTTGTATTGAGAAAAATTTCGTTTAGCTGAAAAATGATGTACAAATTTTCTTGAATTAATCCATTTTTTCTTCATATTAGAAATTATTTTTTTCCGTGCGCGAGAAGGCAGACTCGTGGGGACTTCATTTCAAGAGATACTCAATATGAAAAGGTGAACGAGTTCAAATCAGTTCAATATGAAAAGGTGAACGAGTTCATTTCATCGAGGATCGCAGCAAGCTACCGAGCATTTTACGCCAATATCAAAATATTCAAGTCTCCTCATATATCGCGCAAAATAAAATTGGACATCTACAAGGCACTGATAAGAAGACCAGTTATCACCTTTGGTTGCGAGCCTTGAACACTGACAGCACAAAACATCCAGAAAATCGCTGTAAATGAGCGTAAGATCATAAGAAAAATTCTTGGTCTCATTAAAGAAGGAGCTATGTACAGAATGCGAATGAATCACAAGATCAGAAATGATCTCGATAAAGTCGACATCATCGAATTTCATAAAATCGATGGCTTGGGCACTTCATTCACAAAATCGGACCACTAAACGGCCTTGGAGCACCAACGAAAGTAGAACATCGTGGGGAACCACTTACCCGATGGATGGACGACGCTGAAAGTACACTCAGTCACCGTTGCGTTGGGGCGGCCAAATCTATTCATGGGATGTAGCGCCAGCGGAAGGAAGGAAGAAGACATTAGTCCCGTTATTAAATCAAACGTAATTACTATAAGCGTATTATGTTGCGAATAGCAGTACTCTTAGCTCAAACCATTGGACAACAAATAATTTTTTGTTGTTGCTGTCAAAAATAAGTAAACGAAATCAATTCGAATGATTTTACTTACTTATTTAAGATGGCGTCAAATAAGTCAGTAAGTATGAAATAAGTATCAGTTTCGAAAACTGCCTTAATCTAAAAATATCTTAGAGAGAGAAACCCTATATCTAAAAATATTGAAAAAAAATTTACTTATCTAAAAACGTTTATATTGGTCGTACACGACCAATGTCGATGGAAGTGCCCAATAGTAATGACTTGTTACGTACAATATGGTTTTACTATTGGTCACTTTCATCGACATTGGTCAAGTACGACGAATTTTAAACGTTTTTAGATGAGTAAATTTTTTTTTTTCAATATTTTTAGATACGTGAAAATGAATTGATTGAACAACAAGCAACACGATTAAGTTAATTGTATGGTGGTGGTTCATTCATCAATTCGTTCAGAGATTATTTTAAGCTATCATATTGCTCAAAAATTACCATTTTTTCTAGAAAATATTGGTCGGTGTTGAGAAATATTTGCTGTGTTTTTTTATAAGTCTCGATAGATCTATTCAGAGAATAGAATTGTGTTTATTTTGACAACGCTACGTCATTGTTGTTTTCATTATACATATTTTGTTTTTCCAACAGTATAAATACATGAGGAAAAGTGCGAATACATTTTATTCATATATAAAAATGAGACGGACATACGAAAACTTTTTTTTTTCTTTCAAAATGTTACTAAGATCTTTTAAATTTTGAGCAACTTTTACGAAAAATGATAAACAGTGCTGAGATGTTCTAACATCACTTTTTCCGATGTTCGATAGTATTCATGTCTCTCTTTTCAAGAATAAAATTGTATACTATTTCGATTTTTGAATTAAGCTTTTCTATTGCGATCTCATCATGCTCGCATAAAACATCATTCTATTTCTACTTTCATTCATCACTCTTTATCACAAAAAATTTTGTTTGCGATATTTTATCGATGTGAAGAAAAGGAAAAGTATACAGAAGGCTGAGGTCGCATTAGAAAAATTGTAATGAAAGAAGAAAATAGCGTACAATTTTGTTCTTGTTACAAGAGACAAAATACTATCGAAAACGAATCGAAAGTGAGTTAGAACATCTCAGCACAGGTTCACTTTTCGATTTTTCCGTACATTACATCTTCTGTCTTAAAATAGAGCAAAAGATTAAATGTAAATCAGCCACTAGTTTCCTATTATGTATTTGATAGATTTACTAAAAATTGACTTTAGCATGCTTCCATGCTAAAATACAAATTTTTAATGTGTGTCTTTACTCATAAAAGGGAAAATGTGTAGTCTCGATAAAAAGCCAGATTTTCATGTACAATTAATAAGTTGTGTAATTCAAGGAAATGAATTAAAAACGATAAAATGTAGCGTAAAAAGTTCTATAGAAAGATAGGGGTAATTTATAGAGATCTAGAAGGCCACCATGAAATGAAACCGACTTTATTGTTACTGAAAATGAAATTTTGCTTACGTTGCTGAGACTAAAAATTATGAATGATCTTTGAACATGCGGAAAATCGATTTTTTTGCAATTTGCGCCACTTACACCAATTAATTTTAGATTTACCAACATAATTCGACATATGCAAACAAAAATAGACATTGCAAACACAACATCGGACGCAAACAGTACAACTATTTCAGATTTTTCGCTAAAAGGCATAACTAAACGGAATGGGAAACTAATGTGTCTTTCATAGAAATTTTACTTTGTTACCATTCATCGTGTGCAATGAATTACTCAGTTATGTTTCTGGTGGTTGTGTCAAAAGTATATTTCTGGATCCGGGCATTTCACCAAAATACTCGTCTATGGAACTATTAAAATAGCTGTTGTTATTACGAAAGTTCTTAGACCACATTTAAAGGATTTGGTTTTACAATAGTTATTTACGTCACAAGGGCGGTAAATGAGTTGTTACAGTACGAGTTCGACGTTTATAATTTTGAACGAGTACTGTAACGATCATTTAACGTACGTGTAAGACCGTAGACAGACACAGAGTTAATCGAGATTTGCAGGTGCCACTTTAGTCAAAAATCGCGTTGTGGAAACAAAATAATCCGGTTTAGATGAAAACCGTGTAATGACAGACGACTGTAATTACACAATCTTCACAAAAAACTGGATTATTTTGTTTTCACAACGCGATTTTTCATAATTGGGATAAATGAAAATCGCGATTAACTTTGTGTCTGTCTACCGTATAACGTACAACGTTTTATTTCATACTATATGGGAGCTTAATTCGATTTCTTCATTTAAAATTAAATTTTAAAGTAAAAACATGAGTTTGAAATTTAGAGAAAATTAATCCAAATGATTTTCAAATTATCAAGTTACCCTAGTTATTTTTTTTTTTTATTTTGTTTTACAGTCTACTCTAATAGCTCGTTTTCCGGACACTTTTGTTCTCTGACGTAATGATTCATTTCCCGGACTGAAATCAATCACGTAAACATTGATTTTCGGTAGTATGAAATAAAAAATGCAAAGAAATTTGTTTAATATTAATTTTAATTTTTTTTGTCCCCTCAGCAACTTTGAAAATCTAGCATCGCTAATTCGAATAGATGGAGATGGTTTAAATATTAATGTAGCATATAATGGAAATCATATGATACATGTGATTTTGTTTAAATTATATAATTACACTTGCACATACAGCCTTGGTCAGTATTAGGCACCCTTACAAAACACTTGAATCGTAAAAAATATTAGACACAATAAAAAACTCTTTATACAAAGTCGTAAGCAGTGTTGTCAACCGCCAATCAAAACATAGATAATCCTGTTATAATGGTCATAAAACATCTGGCGACTAAAACAAAATAAACGTAATTTTTTTTTTAATAATTCGAATGTTTTGCCAGTCTTTATTTAAATAACATTCGCAGTCAATAGGAATTAACCTTACAAGCTTAAATAATTGAATTAAACAAAACAGATTTTTAAATTTATAATCGAATAGTTTCGATATACTGGATTAACACAAAAAATGCAAATTTCACAAATCGGAAACCCATATAGCACTAATCCAAGACATTTTTAGTTTTGGTAAACCAGGTGAATTGGAATATAAAAATGAATAAAACTTCTCAGCCTTTTCCGGACCTCTGCAACAACAGTAAAATTCAGAAAATTTGCAAATCCAATTTTTAACAGAACATATCGAGTAAACAAAATTCCAGTGGAGAACAACCAAGCGGTAAGTAATCCTCTTAACCATCGCTCTATATTAGTGTTTTTGCTGGATTAAAAATTAACATTCAGTGACCGGAATAAGTCTAGAAATTCTTCTCAAATTATTCAAATTTAGACAAATTTGCATAGCAAGAAATTTACTTAACTACTACATATATTAATTCACTCCCTACTTAAACGATTTGGATGTGGTAAGTAAGATTAGATTTCGTTTCGTGGACATGGCCAAATAAGTCCGTGTACAAAGTGAAGGCAACGCAGAAGATTTAGCTTAGCCGAACTACCAATTTATACACGGTACGGACGGCAGGCTTCACGCATCTAAATTTTAAGACACAAAAGAAGAACTAAACAACGAATTTTTTCCTATAATTTAAAATAGATAGAAACAAGTAACGGAGTTAACCGTAATTAAATATTTGAAGCTGAAAATATATTTACAGGAACTAAAACCCCAAATTAACCTTAAAGGACAATTTATATAAATCATTGATTTTGTCACTCACCACATTAACAAAATCCTGAAACGATATAATTCCTGGTCCTCCTGGTTCTTTCACTTTTACAGCAAGTTCATAGAGTATTTCTCTTTTATTTAAAGGCACTTGAGTTTGTAAATCTGACAATTTTAATACTTCGATAAAATCATCAGCAGGTATTTCACCAAAACCTTCTGGATCAATCTAAAATTAAAAAAAAAAAATAATAATCAAAATAAAAATTTGCATCGGCCGGGAATCGAACCCGGGCCGCCCGCGTGGCAGGCGAGCATTCTACCACTGAACCACCGATGCTTATGTTTTACACTTACAGAATCAAAAACCGTTCGCCATTTCTAAAATTAAAAAAATTAACCCATAAATTTAATTTAATTATCTACAAAAACAAAAACATTTAATTAATATTTACGTCATTCAATAATTCACGTCGTAATTCCGCCTCATCAAAATCTGAATTTAAATCAGTATGATCTGTATCATAAACCGGCTCATCGATACACTGTAATAAAATAAAACAAAATTCCAAAACGTATAATATTAAGCCAGCATTCAGGCGAATTATTGTATAAAAATTACCTGTGATAATGTGATCGATGCCAATGATCCCGCAATTGTTGATATATTATGTTCACCTTCCGCAAATGTTTCGTGTTGACTATTCGTATCTAATCTGGTACTGGATCGTTCCAGATTACTACTAGGCCACATGATTTTCGAAAAGCTCAACTTAATATGAATCACAAATATTCCGCCATCATATTCTACCTTCAGTACAATTATTGATGATTTTTATTGAATTTCATTAATGATCATGATAATGAAATTATAAAATTTCCCTCCATAAATGGTTTTGTTGTTGTCATTTATAAAATTGCACTATGAAAGTACAATAACAATACATTAAACACAGTGTATAGTGTGGTGGATAAATTTCATCCCTCTTCAAAATGAGAAATATTTTGTTTGTTGTAAATACCCTTCGCACATAAAACACAAAAATATACAAGGGATGAATGTACTTTACAGTTCACGTGTTACTATGGTAACTGAAATTGTGTGTACCAAAAATAGTAAATTTTGGAAATTTTATAAAATCACTTTACACAAATTGGCTCCAAATTAAAATTCAGAAATTTCCGCGATACCACAATATTTATCCTCGGAGTATTTACACTAAATACAAAAACAGCTGTTTATGTCCGCCCGTCGTATATACAACAAAAATAAAACACTTTTCATTCATAATCTCATATGATGTAAGCGCGAGGCAAAACAACAAAACTAAATGTCTACTCCATTAGGTAAAAACAATCCTTCGCACATGTTTTAGAACAAAATTGTTTTGTACACAAAAACATTTTTAACCCAATTTCACAATAATATTATTTGATTATAATATTTGCAACAAAATTTAACTTAATATCTAATTTAATAAACTTAACTAAACATAATTTTTAATATAGAAAAAAGGAAAAATTTGAAAAGCAAAAATAACACGACTTGAAAGTGAAAATGAAAATATTTTTTGTTTTGTATTTTCCTTTATGAGTTGCCAAAAACTGTTTGTTTTTATGCGAAGGGGGAAGTATGAACTTGCGCAGATATTTATTAGAAGCGAATATGTCGTTCGTGTGTGAGCTTAGAGAAATGCATATTGGAGATTCATACAGAATTCCTTAAGATATTCGAACAGATTTTTTTTAAAGACAGAGGGTTAGTGTTATACCTTATATTGAGCAATAGTTTTAATGTTGCTAATTATTTTGTTACTATTGTTCCTTTCGGCATACAACAGCCTCGCTTTTATCCTTTTTATCAATTGATTTATACTCGTACTTTAGTAGGTCGTATTAGAATTGTTTAGGAATAGAGAAGTTCAAGGACCTAAACAAAGTTATCGCACCTGAACGCACCTGAAAAAATTGGTTTCTGTTATTCTATTACGCCATTAATTTTACTTATTTTATTCTGACCAAACTTTAGCTTCCTGTCTTGGAGATTTGATATTTGCCTACGATCCTCATCAGCAGCAGCACTATCGAATAAATCTGCTTCTTCTACAATCACGCCATCAACTCATTAAGCTTTTCAGATTCCAATTGAATGTTACGGCCAAAAAAACACCTACATTTACCTAGCTGCTGCATTGGTGAAAGTTTATATCGACAGAGCTTTACTCTGTTGAGCAATAAAATCTTCTGCTCATCAAATTATCGATTCGAGAATTCGTTGTTGCAAATCTGGCTTCAGCATCCTCTTATTTGAGCGCCCAAATTTTACCAAATATAATACTCAAATTGGAGATCTACTAATTGGAGCCTTTGTTTATATTGGCTTCCAAAAAGAGATTAATTTCGGTTTAAGGTAGCAGAATTTGATCCTGCCAAATCCGTTACGAAGAAAATCTTTCTCTCCGAAGTAGTGCGCATTTCTGATCCGCTGAAATACAATATAAGTACGTATAGCCCTTTATAACACTAGGAAAACTCTTCTTCATACAGGATATGTGGAAGCTAAAAATAAATTGGGATAGCGCTTTGCTCCACAATCTGTATTCAAAGTGGCAAAACCTTAGATATCAATTTATGAAATTTAACAATCTTTCTAGCTTTATTCAATACGATCAATACTCTGAAGTTCAAATTTTTGGATTTTCCTACGTTAATGGAGCGGCAACGGATCAAAAAATATACGTTCGAAGCTGCAGTGTGACAAGAAACTCTTAACGGGCCGAGCCATTCATAAACTAGCGTTTGCTAGCAACTCAAAAATGGCAAACAAATCAACAATCGTTCTTATCTATCGTGTTAGAGGCTCCAATTTTAATATTCCTTCATAATATTACAATATTACTAAAACATTTACATTTAAAATGTCCATATACAGGTCCCCAATCTCTGCTGGCAGCTTCTCGCCAAAAGGTTGTTAATCAATGCTTACTGAGTTCATCCGAAGAACAAGATTCAATTCATAAGGCAACATCCATTTAGCCTAATATTAATGCCGCTACGTTCACCAAAGGCTGTAATTACAGCGGACTATTTTATATCCACCACTACAAGCTAAGAGGAAAAGGCCCACCAAAGCATTTGTGTATCTATGTGTGCTTTGCCGCCAAATCCGTACATTTGGAGCTTGTGACGGAATTTACGACATCTCCATTTAATGGAGCCCTGAAACGCTTCATTGAACGAGAGCTTGGTAAAAGTCATTTTGTTAACGCCAACAATGAGCGGCGTCAACTATTGGGGGATATCCGCCAGCCAATGCCAAGATGTTGGGAAATCTTGCGGGTAAGACAAAATTATTTGGTATTTTGGTCCACGATATTTTGATGGAATTTATGAAAGCTGGGTGACCTACAGGCGACTTTCCATTTCCAGTAACTCGTAAAAGTAAAATCAAAACGGTAAACTGGGAAGAGTATACGGAAGTGGGACTGTCCATCGAAGTCTTTGGGTCCCAATGCTACCGTCTTTCTAGCAGAAGAAAATAATATAGTAAACATCTAGGAGGGAGAGCAATGAGCCCAGATAGTATGTATCGCGTATCGACCGGCAGTATTATCAGGTTCATTAAGACCTCGAATATTGATTGGGCGGATAATTAAGCATGGTCCAAGTACAAAAGGAGCTGAACAAATAGCGACTTGCAAGATTTCACGCCTGGCCATATTCTGAATGGCCGCATACCGCTTTCCTTCCTAGCTTGCAAACATTAATTAGGTGCATGCAAGGCGCGTAGATTTACGAATAAAACATTACTCAAAAGTAGTACTCTACATATGCTGAATGTAATTTGTATTATTTGAATTGTTTTGACGTTCGTCTTCTAAGTATAGCTCCACAACTTGATACCGTACGTCCGTATAAGTTTCAGAATTTACCGATAAAGAAACAATTTATTGTGGATAGTTAGCTCTGAGTTTCGCTCAATATAGCCAATATCTACAACTTTCTGAATCTAATTATCGTCTTACTTTGGGAATTTTACAACAACAATGCCATGTATTTTCATTCCGTTGGAATAGTTTCAAACCAAGTTTTTGATGGTATAGAATTATTCTAGCAGTTATTTTGAAAAATGTTATTTTGCTTAATACTTTTAAAGTCAACTGATAAAAGTAGAAAGGAAATTATTTTTGTTATTTTATTTTGAGCAAAATTTGAATTTTTATTTTTATTCCCATTCCGATGCTAAGTAGTAGTTATCAAAATGTTAAGTTCTTCCTTTTTCTTTTACACCTGTTCTTTCCACTTTAACTTATCGTCAAGATTCATACCTTGTCATGTACATATTTGTTTGTATTGACATACGGAACCAGTTTTAAATTAATTTCTATTGGAATAACCTTTCGATTAGTGAAGTAGATGTGAACGGATTTCTTTTCGTAGAGATGTAAATATTCGCCACCGTTTTGTCCAGTTACAAACCTCATTAGCTATTATCTGTAGCTTGCTGGTTGCCTCTTCAACATTATATCCAATTGCCATGCTCGCTGTTTCATCAGCAAATGTTGTAATAGTTCCTTCTCTTGATGTTGTTGTAAAAAAATTAAATTAATATGTATGATCTACCCACAACGAAATTAAACAGATGTTTTTTCAAATGGAGATAAGAATTTTTTAATCTCACTCCAATTCATCGCATGAAATTTGTGGTCTCATTTGTTTTTGGTTAGATCTACTACACGCGCTGGATATAATGCACTTCAATTTTGCGATACCCGTAAATAATTTTGAAAACGAATGATCGTTAATCTGACCATCAACAGATTTTAGCCTTTAAGATTTAATCGATGAAAAATTCAAAAGCAACGAAAAAAAACCTTTAGTAATGTATTATGTATTTTGATAATTTGCAATATTTAGTTTCAATAGTAAACGGGATCCTTTTAAAACATTGGCCCATAATGTTTAAATAAGACCCTCCGTTCCCTCAAAACTAAACCAAGAAGGTATCGAGCAATTAAAAACCTTAAAGTTCATAAAATTTCAAATGTAAAAAATAAAGCCTGTTCAACTATTTTGTAAAGCCAACTGTACAATTATTCTTGTTACCACCTTCACTCTGATTCGGAATTTTTTTTATCGAACTGTCAAAACAATCGAAACGTCAAAAATATCTTGTTTTTGTATGTGAAAATTGTGCAAATGAATTTAATCCGTCTAAAATAGGCGTTATTAACGTTAAATATTTATAAAAAGTGGTTATAATTTTAAACAAATAGTTTATAAAACAATATAAATGGCGGATGATGCATTATTTGATTATTTACATTCCGAAATAGTTGAATATTTATTGAGCGAAAAAAATGTTAGTTCAAAATTTTTATTTTCTCATTGGAATATATTCTAAAATATTATTTATTTTACCAACCTGTTTAGGAAAACGATTTATCAGCATTGGAATATATAGGATATTCAACTGGTTTTCGGATAATCGAGCGCCTCACCAAAGATTGGCCACGTTTCAAAGACGAACTAGAAACAATGAAATTTATATGCACCGATTTTTGGACAGCAATTTACAAAAAGCAAATCGATAATTTGCGTACAAATCACCAAGGCGTTTATGTACTACAAGATAATAGTTTTCGATTTCTCACCCGAATATCGGCTAGCTCTCAGTATTTGGAATTTGCACCAAAATATGCCGCCTTCACATGCGGCCTGATACGTGGAAGTCTATCTAATTTAGGTATTGCAAGTACCGTCACAGCTGAAATACAAACTATGCCTTCGTGTAAGTTTCATATTCAGGTGAATCGTGTTTAATACATGTTCGTTAAATAAAAGAATAAATAAAAGCTTAATATTAGTTACTTGTTAATGTCGAGTTTTCTCCTCTGATATTTGTTTATAATTAAAGAAGTTCTGCGTTGAAATTGGTTCAATGCGTGAAAGCGCAACATAATCAATTATTGCCCCCGAATAACTCTGATACCCCCAAAATAGCAAATGAAATTTCTTATTGTCCGAGTATGTCACAACTAATTCACGGTCGTAGGAGACGGGTATCCTTTGTTTATCCTTATATTTTGCGCTGAAGAGAACCATAGTGGCTGCAGTTCATTGTTTACTCGTTGAAGGCGAACTGCAGTGTATGTTGCTTGATGCACATAAGCAACGGCTTACGACACACCTTGAAAAGAAAGAGGAGGAGAGAAGTAAGTTGTCATCAGCTTAAGTATGTATTGGATTGAAAGTCGCGGATAAAAGATCATTGATGAAAATTAAAGAAAGTGTTGAGGGCAAAACAAATAGCTTCCACCACCACTTGGATTCTGAGAAAGAAAGAAAAGTTCTCAATCCAAGAGATATTGGAGCTTCTCGTGCACTGGATGAAAATTGGCTGTTTGCCAGATAGAAGAGAAAATGCCAAGATTCGTGAATTGGTAGAACAGCACAGGTAAGGTATTAACCGAAGATTTGCAACATATAGCACAAATGGAAGAATACAGTTTGGACCAGGTAATTTGTTAGCAACAATGACTCCAAGAAATTTAACAAGTAGGCCTGTATTTATTAAGACACGTTGAGCTAGCAGGCGTTAACAAAGTCAGGGAGGTTAGGATTGCGGCAGATTTTGTGGCCAGGAAGTTTGGCTTTTCTTGGGCTGATGTCTGTGTTGATTCCATCTTAATATGCTAAATTTCGTATTATCCAAAAACTTCTGCTCTACCTTATGAGTGTGCTTAATCTTGCACATATGTATGACCTTTTTTAATCTTAGAAATTGTTGTCGAAACGCCAACGTTCTATTTCTAGTTGCCCTTTTAAAAGCTTATTTTTCAGTCATTGAATCTTTTAAATATTTACAAAGAGAGCTTTACACTCATGGTTTCGTTATTGTGTGACAAGGTTTTAGGGAAGGCTGAACGGAATGAAATGTTCCATTGCCGTTAGAATGACACTCAATGTTAGGATTGCCACTACATCAATTTTACCGAAGAGAAGTGCGGGAATCGAACACCCGCAAGAAACGGTTTATTCCTATCTAAGCGGCTCTCTTATACAGGCCAATAATACCACCGTTTAGGTTACGATAGAGGAATTTCCGCTGATTTAGCCGATGATCGGAATTCTCAAGTGGGGAACCGTCAAATACGGTACTTCACTATTACCACAGAGATGGCGTTGGCCATTGAACAAAAATTTGAGGTGTGGCTAACCAAAGGTGGAAGGTTTGAAATCACGGAAAACCTGTACTGAATGTTTACAGAGTTTTCCAGACATTTTCCACCCTTGCTCATAGAAGGAGCGCATGCCAATTATCCTAGAGTGTTTTTGTGATTAAAACTTTAATTCTTTACATCGGCATGCAATTTGAAAACACCTTTGAGCCGTACGCTCTGCATGAAATGACATTTTTCTCCATATAAAACATATGGAGTGGAGAGTGAAACTATCGGAATTAAATTAAACTCTAAGCTCTGCATGCCAAATCATGACAGTCCAATCGTCAATAGGTACCTATGCAAGTAGAAACTCGGCTCTGAAATTGGTTGCATTTCAAACATACTTTAACGCATCCAAATCGTCCGCCATTTTGGATATATTTAGCTTATTCATTGCTGATTTTATGACAAGTTTCAGTCATTTATACAAGCGGTAATTTCGTGTGCATCAAGAGATGGATGTCGATAAGCAATATTTACGCCATTGCATTCTATTCTGTTTTCAAATTGGTTAATTCAGCTCTGGGTGAACATTCTGTGAGGCAGTCAACAGTAGGCGTGTTCGGAAATAGATGTTGAGTAAATTCACAGTAAATTTAGGCCATTAAATTAGACCATTATAGTGTAATTTAATGGTCGAAATTTACTGTGAATTTACCCATGGTCTATTTCCGAAAACGCCTAAGTAGTAATAACTAATTTTAATCTTGAGGACGATCCACGTCCAGGTGCAGTAAAAAAATTTGAAGACGAAGAACTTAAAAAGAGCTTGCAGAACAGTTAGGAGTTACTCACCACGCAACATCACTTCGATTGCATGCAATAAGAAAGATACAGAAGGAAGGAAAATGGGTTCCTCATAATCTGACCGAAGAAAGAAGAGTTGACATCTGCAAGGATTTGCTTTCTTGGTAAAAAAGAAAGAATTTTTTGCACAAAATCATTACTGATGATGAAAAGTGGATTTTGTATGACATTATCCTAAACGCAGAAAAGCATGGGTTGATCCAGGACAACCATCAACATCAGTTGCAAAAATGAATATTCATGCCAAAAAGTGTTACTGTGGGATTGGCAAGGATTCATTTACTACCAGCTTCTGGAACCTGGTCAAACTGTTACAGCTGAACGTTACCAGGCCCAATTTATCAAATTAAGTGAGAAAAAAGAAAAAAAAAACGGAAGGTGATATTGCTGCATGACAACGCTTGTCCACATACAACATGCGTCGTATTCTACAGACTTGGCTCCCTCTGATTACTAGTTATTCAGATCGATGTCATAATATGTATTTGAAAGACCAGCGGTTCACGAACGTTGAAGTTAACACCATTGCATTCCATAATGAGGTTTCTCATTCAAGACGTCAAACCGCTGAAAAAAACTATCATATTATTGGAGTATTTATCCTATGGATTATCCCAATAACAATAACTGTTCATATGCAGGCATGATAGGGTAAAGTGGGGTAGTTTCGCCATCGGGGCACTTTCGTCAAGCTATGTTTAGCTACCTTCAAAGCGTTTAAAAAATCTGAAAAAAATACTGAATCATGCCATTATTATTTCAAATGTTTCTCTGTACTTTGACAGTCATCATTGAAAACGCAACTAAAATACACGTATAATCGTGTTTTTCCCCAGTATTGTGTAATATTTGGTTTGTATAACGTAAGATTTTTTATTAAGCATTTTTTTTAGTTTTGTTGAGTGTTTCATTGAATATAGTTAGATAAATCAATTATCTTTAAAGTGTTAGTGTGTGAATTAATCAATAAAAACTAATTAATTAAATTTCTTTATTTAGTATTTTTTTGCTACTTGGGGCACATTCGCCAGGTTGTTATGGGGCAGTTTCGTCTTTGACAAATGCCCTTATATATAAATTTATAAAATAAAAGTGGGTCAAATAATCGAAGTGGAAGCTAAAAACTCCTACATCGAAAGCTTCTTGCGCAAACATGCTAGAAATCAACTATTTGTTGAACCAAGCAAAGAAGACATTTCATTAATTTATAGAAATTATGCTTGTATGAAGCTGCCAACACCAGAGCATCCTCCTATTCGTTTAAGTCTAAATTTAATATTTTATTTCTTTAAACAAATTATTTTATTTATAATGTGTATTACTAACGATTCTACTAAAATAGTTACGTTGACGAAAGTGCCCCTTCATTTGGCGAAAGTACCCCGGGCCGGGGCACTTTCATCTTTTTATGGAGTTCAAGCAGAAATTAAAAAAAAATGGTTTGTAATAATAAGGAAAAATCCTTACATTCACAATTGGTTCAGAACATATGGAAGTATTTATTACCGTTTACCGATTTACAAAAATATCAATAATAATTTTTCTACCGAGATTTTACTAAAAAGTGGCGAATCTGCCCCACTTTACCCTACCAAACCGTTACCAAAATCAAAAATACACAAATTCAGAGAAGCAACTGGCGTATACTAAATAGAGGATTTAAAAGAAGAGAAGTGTTAAAATAATATATTAAAAACGAAGTACGAGTAATACTTTGAAATCTCTTTACTTCAAAACTTATGGTGCAACAGTCAGTTGGAGAAGCAAAAAGTAGGACATTGTGGCTATTTCTTTCATGGAGTCTGAGTTCATTGCTTTATGCTGGAACCGCTAGGTAGATATCTGCTTTAGCATGTATGGATCGTGTGGAGATGTCTTCCGTCGTTTTTACTTCCAGCACTTACGCAACAACTATGTTATTTAGTTTAACTAGCCGACAATACAGAAACTATTCCATTACTTAGGAAAAATAATAAATATTAATCCTAGTAGTAGGATGAATCTCTCAAGGACTGGATAGATCAAATGCTAAGAGGCAGGATCATAAGTGCCAGTCTGGGGAAATCCTCCGCTAGAAGATTTGCAAGCAGAGGCACGCCGCAGGGTGGCGTACCGTCCCCCCTGCTTTGGAACTTGGTCATAAATGATTTGTTGCGGAGTCTGGAGGATAGTGGCTTCAAGGTGGTTGCCTATGCGAATGACGTCGCTAATGGTGTCCGTGGCAAATATCCCGGCACACTTAGTGAGCTTATTCAAAATGCTCTGGGCATTCTTTCATTATGGGCCAATGGTTGTGGGTTGATTGTGAACCCACACAAAACCGAATTGTTTCTCTTCTACAGGAGATATAAACTTCCTCATATCGATCCTTCCACTTTAAATGGGTTCAACTTGGGTTTTATAGATGAAGCAAAGTTTCTGGGTCTCGTTTTGGACAGTAAATTAAACTGGAAACCTAATATTATGGAAAGAGAAAGAAAGCTACTGTAGCGCTATACTCTTACAAAAATGCCATTGGGAAAGGATGGGGGCTCGAGCCCCACATGGTCCTTTGGCTATACACTGCAGTAGTCAGACCCATTCTTCTGTATGGGGTAATAGTCTGGTGACCTGCTCTGGACAAAACTGTCAACCAAAAGTTGTTGACAAAAGTTCAGAGAACAATCTCTCTGTGGATCACTGGTGCACTGAGGAGCATATCCACTCAGGCACTGGAGAATCTGCTATTTCTGACTCCTCTAGATATCTTGGAGAAAAAAGTGGGCAGCTTGCACTGCCATACGACTAAAATCCACGTTAATGTGGGCCTGCAACAATACAGGGCACTCATCTATACTTTGTAACAAAGGGCTTCCCAAAACCACGGACTATATTGTCCCGTCACTATCTGTTGATAGAAAGTTCCGGACTATTATCCCATCCAGAGAGGACTGAATGATGAATGCAGTTTTGCAACCAGGTGTTTTAAACTTCTTCACCGATGGTTCAGAACGGGATGGAAAAGTTGGGGCTGGGGTGTTCTGCGAGGAGTTTATGTTAAACCTCTCTTTCTGTCTTCAGGGAGAGACAGTACTTCATCTTCTTTGCACCTGTCCTCGTCTGGCTCGAAACAGACTGAAGTTCCTAGGGGCACCCCTCTTCAACGACCTGACGGAACTCAGCAGGATGGACGTCAGGAGTATCCAGCGCTTCGTAGCAAGCTCAAAGTGGTTTCATTGAGTTGGAGGAAAAATTGTTAAGTTGTGGTACGGCTACGGACCTTTTTTTGTCTATGCCTGGGCCTAGTGAACCGCCAGATAAACCTAACCCTAAACAACGTTATTGTACGATTATTGAAGAATTATTTAAACGTACATATTACAACAGTGGCGACGAGAAAAATACAACTCCCGTGCGAACAAAAAATTAATTGATTTGAACAACGCTGCGTAAGAGGCAACATAACCGTAAATTAAATACGGGAAATCTATAGTGGAAATGCAATTGAATAACCAGCAGCATCAGGATGACCCCAGTAAGACTTGTAGATATCTGAAAAGCAAGAATACTCGATCATTAAAGATTTGTCCAACCGTTGTATTAAAGCGAAACGAGTACATCGAGAGGACAGCAAGCGTAGGCACTAGGCGGGATTTTGCAATCCAGCCAGTACGACCACCAAGTCACCGGAGAGGTCTACGTTGCAAACTCAGATCTGAATGTTTTAGCAGCGATTAGATGGCGGTACTGAAGCTTTTCGATGTGTGCCTTTATCAGCAGTCTGCAATAGTATTCACGCTGAGGATGCAATATCATTTGGCAAAAGAGGTTAAAACGAACAACGTGAAAGTGTCACTTAAACTGAATCCGGAGACGAAGCCGAACTTGTGCCGTCAGCGTCTAGTACCTTTCACAGCTGCACAAGTAATACAAGACGAGTTGCAAAGGTTGAAATCCTTAGGGGTGCGAGTGATTCCGCCGATTCAATATACCGACTCAGTAGCGCCTATTGTTGCTGTCAGAAAGAAAAACGGAGGGACTCACATGACGTCCGACTACTTGGTAGGGCTCAACGCCGCGCTTGAGCCAAACCAGTAACCACTGCTCGTAGGTTGCACTACTGTCTTCAGTAATATTGACCTCTCGGATTTCTTTCCTCCAGTTTGGGCTCGATAAAAACGCCAAGAAGCTCATGGTGATCAATACGCATGTCGAACTTTTCCAAGTCAATCATTCGCAGCCCGGAGTGAAAACAGAATCCGGTATTTACCAACAGATATCATTGTGGCTGGGACGAGCGAGCAGGACCATCGAAATAATCTGCCCTCTGTCCTCGGCCGCATCTCGAACTACGGGTCCACTCTTAACCTCGTAAAATGTTCTTCCGACCAGAAGTTGGTTAGCTACTTACGCCACATCATCGAGGCTAATGGGTTGCGCCCCAGCAAAGCCAAGATCGAGTTATTTCAGCAGTTGCCGGCACAAACGGGCATCTCAAAGCTTCGTTCTTCTCTGGGGGGTGGGGGGCCATTGGACAAATTATTGCGGGATGATGTTACGTTCGAATGGTCTTTGGCCCGCGAGGAACCATTCATTATACGTTAAGAAGTTCTGGTAGCAGATCTCGCATTGGTGCATTACGACCCAATGAAGAAAATCTTTGTCGCTGCCGATACCTCAAGTTACGGAATGGGCGGGGCGGTACTACTAATGGTTCGGAACGCCATTTCATCAAACGTGATTAGCCGGAAAAAAGGATATATTTCCTGCTTCGTACGTCGCTTTCATTGTAGCAGTGTTTTTTTGGTGACAGCACGCTGTTAGCGCGAAGCAAAGTTTACTGAACCGGAATTGACAGCGACATGAAGACCCATGTCAGAAGATGCAGAATTTGTGAAACCAATTCGAAGGCATCCAGAAAATGCACGCTGCAACCGTGGCCGATGTTGAAAGGTCCATGGATTGCTCATTCACATCGATTACGCCGGCGCCCGTCAATAGTTTCTACTACCTACTTACGTATTGTGGATGCATAACGATGCGGTATGCGTATAACTAAAGTATGCAAGAGAAGTTCAACGATCATTACGGGCCAAGTGGAAGGAGTTCAATGTCGAATATGCCGTTTATTTCAAATTCGTGCTTCGCAACAATAGGTTTGAATGGCTACCGGAGAAAATTGAGAGCAGTGAAGGAGCCATAACTAAGTTGTAATAGTCGAACGGCAAAATAATCGCCTTGTTCGAGCATACGCAAAACAGCTGAAGTGCCTATTAAATTTGTATTAGCGCCGGATTATGGTATTTTACTGTTGTTATTGTGCACAACCAACTTAAACGCTGATTCTTTTTAATTTTACTTTTTCACCCGCTCAACAAATGAAACACGTGTTGTTCTTTATTCCGGCTGTTCACACGAAGTTAATACTGCAACACATCATTTCCTCGTTTCTTACGTCTTTGTCTATACACTAACTGGAGGGGAAAATATTTGTTTGTTTGTTTTTTCGTTTTTTACGGCCAGATCTTTCAATCCATAGGGCCAAACGATTTCTATTTTATGGCATATGTTTCTAGAAACTTCTCAAGGGAAGCTCTAGAATGCCTAGATTTACCGTTTTATTTTTTTTATTACGTATTATTTTTCATTTTTTTTTATATAGATTTACTGTTTTAAATATTGAGTCGCACTTTGTGATACCACCGAACAGCACGGATATTATGGGCCTTATACATTAAAAATGCAGTACCCAGTACCACTATCTATTTTTTTAAACTGTTATTTATGATACCCTCGCTTTTGTACACGATATAACGGGTCTTTTACGATACTGCGCAGTACCCGGGACCACCAGCTTAAAAAAGATGTTTACAACACAAGATCTATATTGCGACTGAGGGGAAAATATTCTTGTTGCACTTTTTCAACGTAAATTTTAGGTGAAGAACAAGTTGCAACTCACAAACACAAATATAAAATAATGGGAAATATATATTGGATATGCTGCGAGTCGAGTCGAGTTTAATCCTAGTTTAACTCTCACTATATACAGAGTCGAGTTATAAACATTTGTTTTACAAATGTCTTCGTATTTAGGATTTTCAACTTGTCTACTTCGATATCCCACTGCAAAGGATAAATCCGGCCTAGTTTTTCTATTGCTTCTCTTCTCTATAAAGAAAATTAATCTCTTTTTTAATATCTACTTTCTCTTCAATTTTACTCGGCAATAATATTGGTGTTTCAGCGATTTGAGAATTTGTCATATTGAATTTATTTAATAATTTTTTAGAATAGGCGCTTTGACATAATTTTATTCCGGTTTCCGTCACTTCCGTGCCTAGAAATGATTCTGGATTTTCGGTTGATGTCATTTCAAATGATTATTGTAAAGCTGATAGTAAATTTTCCATATGCATTGACATACATATACCGCGAAAAACATATTGCCATCTTTAGTTTTAAAAATACACCGGTCTGTCTTCATCGGTGTCAATGCTCTACTGATTAAAAATTTGTGAAATTTTGATTCCAGTTTAGAGGCGCTTGTTTTAATTCGTATAGTGCTTTTTGCAACTTGCATATTTTAGATTTTTCAATTTCATACCTGAAGTTTGAATCGCCAACATTCAAATATCCGTATATTTGTGCTAATTTAAAATATGGCGGCGGAATACCTAACTGGGAGATTTCCTCGTACTTATAGCGATGCCACATGGAGATATATACTAAAGATACATGTTAAACCCAAAAGTGATTGACTGAGTTATGACTGAAAGTGATCTGACTGAAACTTTGGGTTGGTGGTTACATGGGAATTTTTTATTTGATCTGAATTGACATTTTAAATGTCACTTTGTTATAAAATTATATTTAAATTATTAGAAAATCATTTAAAATAATTTAAAAATCATTTCAAATATGTATAAAACCTTTTGCCTGTATGAAAAAATCTGTCAGTTCAACTAAATTATAGTTTACATGTTTAACTCAATTTAGAAACTGACTCAACCAACCAAATTTAAGCTGACCGAACTCAGACTACTTTCAGATAACTTTCAGCCAAGTCGCCGTTTACATGTTGAATTTAACTCAGACGTTTTCAGTCAGATCACTTTAGGTTTAACATGTATCTTTATAGCTTTGCCACATGACAGAAATATCGACGACGATCTAACAACGAATATCCAATTTTCAATTAAATAAAAAAATAATCTTGATGAAAATTGATGAAATCATCTACCAAATTTCTCCTATTAGTAATTACAATTAAAATATCATACAAAATATTAAGTTTTAATTAATAATAACAAATTCTGAATTTGAAAGAATTTGTCGGCGATATTTTACTAAATGGTATAATAAAATTCGTGATCGAACTCTTCCAAAAATAAACACGATTTCCGCATTTATTCTAAAATTTCGACGAATTTTTTTTTCGTTCTGATTTAACCTCATTTCGTTGGGCTGGGTTGTCAAAAGTATTGAATATTATTATTAATATAAATAATCCCTTTTGAACGCACCATGATTTTTAATTTTCAGACTACTTATCAAATTAGAAACTGAAAAACGCTAAAGCCAAATGTTATTTTGTTTGTGTGACGTCAATTTTTATCGACGATATATCATTTCTCATGTGGCGCATTTTTGTATAAACGAACGAAATCGTTCGTTTTTATATCTCCATGTGGCATCGCTATTAGTAATAAAAACGAACGATATCGTTCGTTTATACACAAATACGCCACATGAGAAATGATATATCGTCGATAAAAATTGACGTCACACAAACAAAATGACATTTGGCTTTAGCGTTTTTCAGTTTCTAATTTGATAAGTAGTCTGAAAATTAAAAATCATGTTGCGTTCAAGAGGAATTATTTATATTAATAATATTATTCAATACTTTTGAAAACCCAGCCCAACGAAATGAGGTATCAGAACGAAAAAAAAAAATCGTCGAAATTTTTGAATGAATGCGGAAATCGTGTTTATTTTTGGAAGAGTTAAGGGTCTATCACACCAAGCGCGGCGCGTCGGCGGCAAATTTAAATAAATTTAAATACACGTTTTTTTGCTTATCTAGTGATAGTAAATCATAGCTTGAACAAAAATAAAATTATTATTCATAAAAAAATTTACAAACTTTATATTTTTAATAGAAAAATTACAATTTTAAGTAAATGGTATAAAATGAAATTTCGTCCGCCGCCCGCTAAACCCAGCGGCAAAAAAAAATCGCGTTTTACGCTAGTTTATATTTTTGCACAAGCTATGATTTCCTATCACTACATTAGTAAAAAAACGCGCTTGACGTGATAGAACCTTCACGAATTTTATTATACCATTTAGTAAAATATCGCCGACAAATTCTTTCAAATTCAGAATTTGTTATTTTTAATTAAAACTTAATATATTGTATGATATTGGTGGTTTGGCGTCTATTGGAAGGGGCTCCGTAAACTTCCAGTAGGCGCAGGTGTACGTACTGCCTCCTCGTGGCAACCACCGGTAACTGTAACCATTAGGCTGAATGTGGCCATTGGTGACAGGCTAAAGTACGACGCTAAAGGAGAAAACCTTGACAAAAAATTCCTAATCTAAGGTGGAACAGCATATGCCGATAGATGAATGGCTGATAGGTTAATCAGTCTATATATGCGGACTCTGGATACCAGGCACCCTCCAGTTTTATTTAGCCTTCCTGTAGTAAACCTGGGTGATCTACAGGCGACTTTTTTATTCCCAGCAACTCGCAAGAGTTAAATCAAAACGGTAGACGAGGCACGGGAAGGAATACACGGGAGTGGGTCTGCCCTCTCAAAGTCCTTGAGTCCCAATGCTACCGCTTTTCTAGCAGAAGTAAATGTTATTACATCTAGGAGGGAGAGCAATGAGCCCAGATAGTATGTAACGCGTGTAGAAGTACTTCCTACAGTAAACATTTAGGAGGGAGAGCAATGAGCCCAGATAATATGTATCGCGTGTAGAAGTACTTCCAACAGTAAACATCTAGGAGGGAGAGCAATGAGCCCAGATAGTATGTCCCAGCAACTCGCAAGAGTAAAATCAAAACGGTAGACGAGGCATGGATAGGAATATACGGGAGTGGGTCTGCCCTCTCGATGTCCTTGAGTCCCAATGCTACCGCTATTCTAGCAGAAGTAAATGTTATTACATCTAGGAGGGAGAGCAATGAGCCCAGATAGTATGTATCACACACCGGTCGGCAGTATTTCAGGTTCTTTAAGAGCCTGAATATTGGCTGGACGGATAATTAAAACATCTAGGAGGGAGAGCAATGAGCCCAGATAGTATGTATCACGTACCGTTAGGCAGTATTATCAGGTTCATTAAGAGCTTGAATATTGACTGGACGGATAATTAAGTAGGGCTTAATGCACAAAAGATCTTTTAGGTCGCAGTGCGGGGTGGCTTGAGCCCCCACAAGGCCCTCAAGTAATAATAATTGTATGATATTTTAATTGTAAATACTAATAGGAGAAATTTGGTAGATGATTTCATCAATTTTCATCAAGATTATTATTTTATTTAATTGATTGAATTAAGTTTTGCGGTGGGGCCCAACATTTGTAGTTACGCCACTGCTTCCATGCCTAGAATCAATCCTCTACTGATTAAAAAATTTGTGAAATTTTGATTCCAGTTTAGAGGCGCCTGTTTTAATTCGTATAGTGCTTTTTGCAACTTGCATATTTTAGATTTTTCATTTTCATACCTGAAGTTTGAATCGCCAACATTCAAATATCCGTATATTTGTGCTAATTTAAAATATGGCGGCGGAATACCTAACTGGGAGATTTCCTCGTGCTTAATACTATTTATTTATCGCCTGACAATAAGTTAGAACGTTAATTTTCAATTTGCTTTAACTTTAACGATAAATAAAAAACACTTTATTCCCCGTTAGTCAGCCATTGTGGCCGACAATTATAGGAAACAGGTAATGTATTAGATCCAGTGTACCGTCCACCCCGAAATTAATTACTTTTATCACATTAAATAATATATTTTAATAAAACACGCTGGAAGATATATTCCATATTTATAAAAAAAAACTTGGCTAAACACTTACCTGAGGAAATATGCTTCAAATATTGATGTTCACGTACCGTTCACCTTCACACTATGTATTTTTTATACAAAAAACACCGGCATAGTTTCACTTTCACTTCAAAACCTTTGACTAGACTACTAACATTTTTATAAAATCATTAACCGTTAGATGGAGTAGATTTCTTGATTAAGAGTGAAACAGATAGATCAGTTTATATTTATATAGTCGTTTCATAGCCATAAATAGCAAAACATATGCATACTACATAATATTTTCAAACGGTTTTATTAAAAACAAAGTGGTCAAGCACTGGGGATAGCCGAGCCGGACTTAGGTGCTTTTACCAGGTCTCACATAAATATATTTTTTTTTTTTTTTGTCAGACCTCAATGCACTGGATGCGCCTATTGCCTATAAATACATACGCTAAATAAAATATAAAAACAAAACCTGTGTTATCGTCAATCTATATACAAAAATAAAAATACCAACAAAATTCAATGAGCGAATAATAAAGTCTTGTAAATAATTTTAATAATTCTGTAAATTGAATTTATTTTAAATCATTTTTATAATTATTATTATTTTACATCATTTTAATAAACGATCCGGATCAATAAAACATTAAACGTACAATAATTAATAAAAATTGTCGAGTTAGAACTTCGTGTAACGTCTAGTTTATTAATTATTTTACATTTCACACAACTAAGGTTACATAAGTGTTTTGGTAATTGAATAATACAAATTAATAAAGGGTCTTCTAGGCTCTAAAAAACCGTACTACCCTTACAATATATTGCCTACATATCGGACATTCGTTTAAAACTTTACCACAGTTTGTGCATGTCACCATATGGCCACATTCTAAAATAACGCATTCAATCGGAGCATCCATACATATTTTACACAAATCGTCGGTCGATAATTTTTCGACAGCCGGTGTTGATTTGTGATCTCGCCACAAACGATAGACCCGTTCGAGGAGTTCAGTTTTCTCGCAACATCCCTTAAAATCAACTCGATTCAACATCAAAATCTCTTTCAGCTGTTTTACAGATAAATCCTTTAATTCCGATTTCGATGTAATATCAGTCAATTTCATACGACAGCTTGGCCTAGCACCTTGGAATTTTTTATTGTTGGAATGTTCATCATACATAAAATGTATTGTCGGATAAATATAAATACCTTCATCATCATTATCATTAGTCATATTATTTAGCGGGCTGGATGGACTTATTGGTATGGCAACTTGATTATTTTGACTACTTGATAATATCGGACAGGTGGAGGGATTTTGCAGTTCAATAAATTCTAAATCGGGTTGGTTATTAAACGAACAATGATTTTCAATCGATTGGATAAATTGATTCATCCTGATCGCTTTGTCGTGGTCGCTTAACGAATTCATTTGGCTTCCATTAATCTGATGTCGAAAATTACGAATAATTTCTTTTAAATCGCTTCTCGTTTGCGAACATTGACAACAACCTTTTTTAAGCCGTTTATGATTTTGCCTTAGGCAATTATCAATCCCATGATTACTTAAATTCACCTCCGAATCTGAATGGCGGCGATGCAGCTTATTTTTTTTACTTAACGTTAACAATGTATCACTTTTTTCATCACTATTTGAAGTGGTTGGAAGATTTATGGTTGAATTAATTATTCGACTAGATTTTTGTATAAATTGCCAATTATCTGTTATATCACTACTGTTTGAGGTGTTTCCCCCAGCGAAACTACCTCCACGATCCCTGCCACTACCATCATCATTACCACCCGTTTCAATAGAGAGCGCTGCGCCTAAATCTTCAAACGATGATGTTGAACTGGATAAATCATTTGGATTAAAGCCGAGCCGATTGCTCGTACCACTATTATTTTGTCCGCTTGGGCCTGGCTGCTGATTATCTATCGAATTGAACTGTTCTACATGATTAGCATCCTCTGATTTAGGCGATACGGTTGAAATACTGTTGGTATTTTTATTAGGAAGCTGTGCCTCTAAATGTGACACACCCGATGATGATGTACCTACAGATGGTGAGCCCGAAGTTGTTCGACCAATGTGGTTTCGATTATTAGTCGCACTATTGTTTAATTCGTTTATTTTTTCGGTAAACGACGAAAATATATTTTGGCATGTTAGTTTTATTGTATCGAATGGATCCTGTTGGCTTGTCGGGTTCGTACAATTATTAGCCGGATTGTGCGAGAAACTGTACGTGCTTGAGTTTGAACTAGAATATATCGGACTATTTAAATTGCTATCCGTTGAATTAACATGAGCTATTACTAAATTGACTAATTCTTCTTTTTCTGAAAACAAATAATTGATAATATTTTAACTTTAGCAAGTGTAGGGTTTAATCGGATCTAACTCACCAACACATCCAGTGGTTGATATATGCTTTGATTGTAAGAAGAATATTAAATCTTTTGGTTTCAATTTTAGTAATTCGATTTTAGATACGGGCCGACGTCTAAATATAACACATCGCTGACATAAAATACAATTTTCTTTCCTTTTTATAAGACAATTACCGCAATACAATCGCCTGCAATTAGAAGAAGTGGGCAATCATCATAAGAAACTCGACTCGATTCACTTCATTTAGATTTCAATTAACAATAGTTGACACCTACCTGCATTCTGTACATGATTTTTTTCGTTTAAAAACTGTAAATTGTGTATTACAATTTTCGCAAGGCATTTCATTGGATTCCAACTATTGTAAGAACAATTCAATAAAAATTTTATTATGAATGACACAAAATTTGACGTTTAAATGTCAACTTTAGATAAATCATTTTTCAGATCTTAATAATATCTACATGACGGTTTATGAACTAAACAACATATTAATTACATTTATGATTCAGAGATGCTGCTATTCATCCATGGGGTGGTGGAGCTGGTGAAAATTGAAGAAAAGCTGAATGAACAGCTAAAAATTTTATAGGAAATGGAAGCTAGGTAGCTACTCAAGAGTCTTAACAAAACATTTTGGATGCTACATTATAAAATACATCATTTTATTTTCATCAATAATTAACAAAATGTTTTAATGAAAATAGTGAAACCTTCTTCCGCAAATTGCCCACCGCAAAATATTTGCCTCCCTTCGAGAAATTAACTAGATTTGGATTACCCAAGCGCGATTCCTGATCTGGGAAATTCATGAATGTTGTCATCGTTGGAAAATGTATTAATTTCACAGCGTTTTCCACTTCATTTGAACAGATCGCCAGAATTTCTGAAGATGGATGAAACTTTGTACATGTTATCGCGGTCGTTAAATTGAATATCCGTTTCAATGGTTCGGGAGCTTTCTTTTTCAAAATATCTTGATATTTATAAATGTTAACAACACCCTGTTGATTGCCGGATACAAAGAACTGTGAATTTGGGCTTATATCAATAGAAGACCCATTCAGACAACCATCATCGTACAATTTGTGAGATATTTTGTTCGCACGAATATCATAAACTGTTATCTCATTATTGTCACTATGCGAGAATATTTTCGTTGAATCGGGGGAGAAAGCAATTGCCGTTGTCTCGTATTCTTGTTTGTACGATGCTAATAGTTCTTTCGTTCTGGGATGCAAGATATGTATATGCCCCAGTTTTTCTCCAGCGGCAATATATTTTTCACATGATGATAGAGTCAATTGTCGTAAAGTTGATTTAAAGTTCTTTGGCAAAAATATACGATCCGTGGTTGCCGTTAATAAATCAAAAGTGTAAATGTATTTTTCAATCCCGCCAAAAATTATTTCTTCACCCTGTCGATTAAATTTGGCGGTGTGTAAACGAAAATTTTTGAACAACATCGAATGCAGTTTGTCATTTTTTTGACCGTCGATCGAAAATAGCGATGCAACACCATTATATCCCGCTACAAGCGCAATCATTGACGATGGGTGAAATTCAATTGCAGTCACCCTAGGTCCCTCATGATAAGAAGCACGGTTTAGATCTTTTAAATATTTGATCTGCAGCACACCTTTGCGCAGAACTTTTTGGGATCCAACAGTTTTTAAATGCCCTACAGTTTGATTGATCTCATCATCGGAATTTGGTTCGTCCTTACGATCTAAGTCCGCCCATATTGGCTTTCCCACAATTTTATCGAATTTCTTCTCGAGATGCTCTTTTTTTGTATTAAACTTATCGGATATGCTGTCGTCGTCTGAATCATGCCACACTGGATTGCGAACCTTGCTTTCAATCTCTTCATTGTCATTTTCAGTTCCTTTAGTGCTTACATCGCCTAGGTTTTTTATTAAGGTGTCTCGATCTCCAAATAATAAGTTAGCTAATTGCTGTTCTTTTTCTGATACTTTCCATGCTTTTTCTTCATCACTATCGTCGCAGTCATCATACTTAATTTTTTTACTTTTGGTTGGTGTATCCTCCTCACTGTTGTCTGAAGACTCTTTACTGCTAAGATCTCTTTCTGAACCAATATTTTTAAATTCCTCAGTTTTTATTAGATTTCCAAATACCAAGATTTCACTATCACTTACATCGGAATCTTTATCACTCATTTTAATTAATATTTTTCAAAGTATTCCGCTTTTATTTACTTTACGAATGTTAACCTTAAAAATTTTGACAGAACAACATGCTGTTGAATAAAGTGAAGTTGATAGCAATTTTTAACTTCATTTTGATAAAGAGCCACCTATTAAATTTATTTTTAACCAACATAACAATTTTCAATTGAGCCCTGCCCTAACCATTCTGCGCGGCTCCACCAGCAATCATATTCCTTAAGCTTAGGACATAACATCGGAAAAAAATACCATAGTATCAGAAAAAAAGACCATAGTAGCATTTTTTAGAATTTTTTCAACTAAATTATGAAATAGGCAGGCGGGGCTTATATCATTTAAAGTGATTTGGTTGGTAGAGAATTTTGTAAATGATACTATGGTATTTTTTTCCGATGTTATGTCCTAAGCTTTAATCAAGATAATAAGTAATAACGTTCGAAGCGTTGGGCGGCAATTTATCTATTGCGTTACGCCACAATTTTCATTGGAGCTGGTAATCGATTCGAGCGGCTCATCGCAATACTTTCACAAGGCTACAAACATTAATGTGGAAAGTTCTAACTAAAATTCAGAATAGAACATACAAAAATAAACTTCCACCTAAATTAATCCCGGATTTTGCCGAAACAGTAAAAACAAAAAATCAGTTGAAATACATTTATTTATAAGCTTCAAATGAAAATACAGCATTTAAAACTAACAAAGAGCATTAGTTTAATCTTCCTCTTCTTCTTCGGCTGCTCCTGCGCCACTTTGTCCCTTTTTAAGGTTCTTCCTCTTAACACGACCTGGACGTCCACCACCCAAAGGCGATTTCAATGAGAAATCAATATACTTTTGTGAATCAAGTCGTACAACGAATGATGGAATGTTGACAACTTGTTTACGAACCCTGTAAAATAAAAACAAAAGGTTCAATAAAATTTGTTGCACTTGTGATAAAAGAACCAAAGATTTTACTAATTTAAATAATACTTACGACAGGGATTTCCTGTCTTTATAACTAAAGGCGTTAAATGTATGCTCAATACAATACATTTAAGTGGTCTTTAAGATTCTTATAAATTTATTGGAAATCAATCAAAACGTTAAGCGGTTTTTAGTGCTTAAGTGGCTTTGAGAATATATCCTTTTCAAACATATTTAAATTTAATACAAAATTCTTTAATTTACCGGATATGCCTTTGACGAATGAGAACACGAGCATGATGAATTGATTTTGCAAGACCCAATTTGAATACTTGAGTTTGGAGACGACGTTGCAAGAAATCTTCAATTTTCAAACCCAAAACGTAATCGAGTTTCATACGAGATTCATCCAATACACCAACGCGCACTAAACGACGTAAAAGTGCGTTACCTGCAATGATAAGATAGCCATTGATTGAATTTTTTGTCTAGTATAATGCAATAATTATTAGAATATAAAGAGCATTCAGTTAATTTCAAACATATTAATCTTTATCAACACTGGCAATTCTGACAAGAGGTGTCAGTTAGTAGATTAGTTTTTGTCATCAAACGCAAAAAACGGGGTCAAACCAAGCAAAAATTACATTAATGTACATTGTATTACCTTGGAACAATCTCTTGTCATCTTTTTCATCTAACGTGAGCAATTCACGAGCAGCTTTACGAATTTTGGCCAAGGTATATTTAACGCGCCATACCTCCCGTTTATTTCTTAAACCATATTCACCAATGATTTTCAATTCTTGATCTAAACGTGCCTTTTCATAGGGGCGACGTGGTGTTACGTATGTCTTCGAAAAGACCGATGGAGTTCTACCGTTAACCATTTTGTATGGACGACTTTTAACCTAAAAGACAAATTAGAAAATCTCTTATTATTCCAATCATCATTCACCAAAAAACATTGAATTTATTTATTAAACAAATACAAAAATTCCTCAATAATTAATTTGACTATAAATTTGATAAAACAAAATATTATAATACTTTTTTCTTACTTAATCGTCCAAATGCGTGTTCACTCTTTGACAAATTGTACAAAAAAGAACAAGTTGATGAATTGTCATATCGATTTCCGGAATGTGGATTAAGATTTGGAACTTGGAATATTAACTGCGTTTACATGATATTTGAAAAGAATCGGGTCGAGTTGGGGTTAATGTTCAACTTGCTCATAATACATAAAGACTTCAGGTTTTTCGACACGCAATCTAGATACACAAGATAAATTTCTTCCATCTCTCTTTTGTTACATATTTATATTAAGCTACTAAAGTTTTGGTTGTTGTTTTAGTTTTGGTAACTTTTTTAGAATATAACACAATAAGACAGATGAAAAAAACTTATCTTTTTAGTGTAGACTGCGTGTCGAAAAACCTGGGGTGGGATGTTGTAACATCACTTCCGATTCGAATTCGATAGATTTTATGTCTCATGTTTCAAGAATAAAATTTTACTTTATTTCGTTTTTCAATTATGCTCTTTTCCTTGCTATCTAATTAATACAGACACTAATGACAGACACAAACTAGCTAATCGCGAATTCGAGATTATGTTGTTATGTTTTATAGTCTGTCACAACACGATTTTAATTTTTTCAGGATTACCGCGCTTCTTAATTTGATTATCGTAATCTAGTTGTATAAAGTCGATAAACATGAAATACAAAAATGAGAAAGAAGTGAAATATTTATTTTGATGTCATTTTTAAAATGAAGATGAAATCGCGATCTGAGATTATCGCGATAATTTTTGTGTCTGTCAATGGTATTAGCTTGCTCGAATACGATCGAGCAAGCTGAGATAGCAATAAAAAACGCAAAATTGAAAAGCGGAATAGATAGGACTTTTAATTAATAATAGAAATAGAACTTTATTAATAGAACTTTTTGGGTTTTGCTAGTTTTTGACATTTTTAAAACGTTTCTTGTGATGTTATCGGTGTTTACATTACGTATAAATGTAAACATAAAAAAAGCAAGTTTTAAGAAATGTCAAAAATTAGCAAAACACAAAAAGTAAAGTTAGTAAAAAAAATAAAAAAATGGTATCACTGTCGTGAGATCTCACATTTTTAATTTCATGAGACTTGAAACAAGAGATAAACTTTATCGAATTCGATTGAAAAGTGATGTTACAACATCCCACCCCTGAAGTCTTTTGGTATGCGTTTTGGTATACACACCAAGCAACGGCGACGGGCGACAGCCATATCTAAGAAGACAGCCAGGGCCATACTTAGATATGGGCAAAATGGGCAATCACACTGGTCCCGCGTTTTTAAGGGCCCCAGAATCAAAGCCAAAAGGAGAAAAGGGTAAAAAACGAAAAAATCATTTCATTCATATTTTCGCTCTATTGGTGATGTATCGCCCTGTATAAAATAAAGCTAAAATTATGTACGAAATCAAAACCAAATTTTACGGTTTAGGCATTTTTGATGGTTTTGCGCAAACATATTTTGTGTATGTATTTCCATTTGAATTTTTATTTTCTCATTTATTATGAATTTATGAGTATAACAAAACGATTTTTAAAAGTTGTTAAATATTAGCTAACCAAAATTATTGTTACTCTAGATGAAATTTAAAATTACCCACCTAGAAAGTAAAATGTGTGACCGGGGGGGGGGGGGGGGGGTATATTCTGATGAAATGATAATTTTTCGTGACATTTTGTTATTAGTACAAAATGTTGTCACAGAAAATTTGCGATTCTGACGAAATGAGTTATGACATTAACTACAGCAGTTGCATATTTCTAGTTTACCGCAGTTGTATTTTAAGGTTAATTTTAACGATATTTCTCATTTTAAATTAAGTGCTTGTGTCTTGCGTTGTTTATATACAAAAAATTAATGTTGATTAAATAAAATTATTAAAAAAGTTATTAATTATAAGATTTGATTAATTATTGTTTTTTTTAATGGATGTGTACCTATTAAACAGAAGGACAAATAGACGGATTCAAAGAAAATAAGTAACATTGTACACCTATGTATTTTGTGTATTATATAAATAAAATTATATACAAAAACTGTAACATACTACAAAAATTTCATTGTTAATTTCATTTCAGAAGACTGGCAAAAATTAAGCGTAATCTGAGAGATGGGAACGACCCATTTAACTGCATAACGGAAGCTCAATGTTTGCCTATGAAGAGCCTGATTCACACTCAATTATAGCTATACATTGCTTTATTTAAATTAAAATATAAACAATTAAATATAATTAAAATTTGTACATAAGAATTATTAAAAATTAACAAAATATACTCACACATATTTTATTTAAAAATGCAGCTTCAAAAGTCACCGAAAACCAAATCAATTATTGCATTTTAGAACTCACAACAGTCCTGCCATTTTATAGCAGTTTAAATTTTAGTACAAAGTCACAAAAAATTCTCATTTCCCAAGTATTTTTATATCCGACAATTTTTGAATTTTTCTGACACTTTGCTGATTTCATCACCGACTTTTTTCCGAAATAATGTCCGACTTATTCTAAGATTTACTATGAAAGTTGGGCACAAAAATCGGAAAATGACGACAAAAAAAGTGAGGTTATGTCGCACAAAAATGGGCGGGGCTTACAATATAAAATTTGGCGGGGAAATTTCGTTTTTATATACATACATACAAACAATCAAACATGGCTACTTAAATAAAAACAATTTTTTTTTTTTATTTTAAAATTTTATTAACACAATATTTTTTTTATTTTTATTTACAATTTTTTAAATTAAATCATAGTAAAAAAAACGAAACGAAACGAACAAAATAATCCAATTCGCGTTCATCTATAAATAAAAATCGATTTTATTATTATTATTAATTCGTACACACAAAAATAAAAATACTACAAACCCAAAAAATTTAAGCTAAATTAAAAACAAAACACAACCATTCATAATGGCGTCTCACACAAAACTAAAGTTGTAAAATTTGTAAACACAAAATAAAAAAGTACACACCAACGCCAGCATCTTTGCTGTGTTAAAAGTTGGAATTTGGAAACCCAACCCAATTTCATCATTTTCCGATTTTTTGTACCAATATGCTGAAAAAAAAATCATGTTTTCAGCTTTGTTATACTTGGGTTGTCACTTGTTCAGAATCTAGCCCGGGACTAAATATGGCGGTGTAAACTAGGTCAATGTGGAGTTTTAGAACACACTTTATACTTTTGGTTCAACCTGGGTTCAACTAGGTTATCTCTCGCTATAAACGGAGTTATCACTCGACTCGATCTTAAAAAGATGTCGAGTTAACTTAACTCAAACAAAATGCAATGCAAACGGAGTCGAGTTAAAAACCAACAACAAAAATTAATTCAAAGAAAACAAGTTTTTAATTTTCAAATGCGACTTTTGCTAATTTTTAATTTAATTTTCATATTTTGTTTGTTTTTTAAAAAATAATGGCGGCAGAAGTAAACAATTATGTATATTGTATATACTGCGAGTCGAATCGAGTTTAATCCTAGTTTAACTGTCACTATATACAGAGTCGAGTTATTTTCTAACCAACTCTTGGTGTATGTACTGCAGAGTTAAAAATATGCCGAGGTCAAATAGGATTGAAACCGAGTTAAAATAATCGAAAAAAAATTAACAAAAATCATTTCAAATGATCATCAGATTGATTATTATTTTTGTTGATCACCATATATGTGTAATTTTAATTTTTCCAGCGATATTATGTCTAAAAAATTGTAATTTTCAAATCCTTGAAAATTAAAGGAATATACCATATTTATGAATAATTTTTTTCGAAAAAAAAAAAAATATTATGCAAATTTATTAATTAAAATCTTATTGCTTAATGTTGTATATCGCTATCATTCTTCAATAACATAGCTAATTTAAAATAAAAATGACGAATTGGTTGTGTATGAATTTTTCTTTAATTTTGTTGTTGTTTTTTCAACTCTACTCTACTCTGCGTATATGTAGTGCATTTTTAGAGTAGAGTTTAACTCGACTCGATAAATTATTAGGTCAAGTCGAGTTTAACTCGACTCCGTATATAGTGAGAGTTAAACTAGGATTAAACTCGACTCGACTCGCAGCATATGTTAAATCAGTTTCAACCTCATTAACTCAATTGCAGTTTTAACTCTGCAGTATGAACGGTAAAAAAGATAACTCGCAGTTGATCCAAAGTTAACTACAAAACTCGACCCCGAGTATAAACGTGGCAATAGAGTTATATGTGATTTTGTGCTCGTTTTTTATTTGTATCTTTTAGAGACAGCGTTAAAATTAGCTTAGCTCGAGCTGCGATTTGAAGACCTTAATGTCGTTTTTCAGCTGCAACAATTTGACACATAAAAAAAACCCGGGCGAAAACGGAGCGACAGCAGCTGTCATTCGTGCCCCGGTAAAATTTTTCGGGGCGATTACTAACGCAATTACATTTATAAAATGTCATTCATACGTCAAATAAAAGTCAAGAAAAATTTATCGAAAAATATATTTGTAAAATATTAAAATAATTAATTCATAATTTTTATGTTTTAAGCAAAAATATTTGCTATGGGAAAAGAGGAATGTCAAAAAACTGTCTTTTTTCAACCCGGTTTCGCCCCGATTTTTTTTGTGCAACTGGAAAACCACGTTGAAATGTCATACGCAACTTCTACAAAATTCACCGTGGCGTAAACCCCACTATCGTGTGCGCATAAAATTACTTTGACAATTCACAATTGATAAAAGTATCACATTGTTTTCAAATAGAAATTGTTTTAAGCCAAAAGGAAAAGAACGTGTGTGAGGCATTGTCAGTAATTAAATTAAAATTCATTCTTAAAGTTAATATTTATTGTAAAATTGTTAAAGTTATAAGACATTAAATATGGTAAAAATCAAACAAATGAAGAAAACGAGTAAATCCAAACCTAATTCCATCATGGAAAATTTGTCAACGCATTATAAAATCAGCAAAACAAAAAATAAAAAGCCGAAAAAGTTATTAAAGCACGTTAAATTAAGTGTGGATTCTTGTAATTTAGATTTAACAGTTAATCCTTGTAGTAACAGTTTTGTTGCTTCTAGAAAAAAACTTCCACATGGTAATAATGACTGCAAAAATAAATCAGGTAAACCGTTACAGAACGATATTAATATGTCATTCAGTAAATTGTTCAAACAAAGTAAGGCACAACGAGAGAGACAACAAAATACTGAAGGAACGGGTGTTATTAAAAACCCAGAAAAAGCTATCAAAAAATTAACCTCAAAAGTTTTGCCGGTTCCATTACAATCAAATAAGACTACACAACAAAACGATAAGCCTGGAAATTCTGCTAAGAAAACAACTTTTCCAGTACCAATTGTTCCACCTCACACGAAGAAATCAGCAAAGACATACACTAGCAATCAAATACCTAAAGAACAAGCAAGCTTAGTGGTAATTCCAAAACCAAGCCAAAAAACGTATGAATCATCTAATGCCGAACCAGTTGCTCCAATTATAACCAAGAAGTCGAGAAAAACTGATGTAAGCAATGTAATACCTAAACAAACAGCAAGTTCAGTTTTAATTCCACAAGAAAAACGAAAAACAAATGGAACATCTTGCGCCATACCATTTGTACCAACTCGAACCAAAAAATCTAAAAAAACTGATGTAAGCAATGAAATACATAAACAAAAAGCAAGAACAGCGGTAATTCCAAAACCAAAACGAAAAACATACGAAAACGGTTGGACTGTTGAGGATATGGGAGAAACTTCAAATTTTACTGAGAACGAATCATCTGATAGCGATCGTGATTCATACCTCAATCAGTTTTTTGGTAATGATGATATTCAACAACACGAGCCTGAAACAAAAAGTGAAACTTGTTCCGCGAAAACATTTAAACCACTGAGATCTATGCTGTTGCTAAGCCGTTCACCCCAATCCTCCGAAAATAGTGACGATTCGAGTGAAGTTACTCAAACAAATTTAGTCAAATTGAAGAAGAAATCTAAGCGATTATTAGAGAAAGAATACAGCAGCGAAATGGTTCCATATTTTGATGTCGAAAACGGAGATGATGAAACCTCAGATTCTGAATATGATCCTATAAAAAATGGAGATGATGAAATGACCTCAGAATCAGAATATGATCCGTCATGGAATACTTCGTCTGACGATCAGTACGAAGGAATGGATAATAATGAGTACATTGAGTATTCGGCAGAAGAAGTGGAATTTGGCAGTGATGAGAGTGGCACAGAATACGAGTCAACTGATTCTGATTATTCGGAGAGCGAAGATTATGAATTCTCTGGTGAATGCATGTCTGATGAAGGTACGTACAATTCAGAAGACGATGAGGATTATGTTCCGGGAATCAATGATGATTTGTTTATTAGTCGAGGTGATGCTAAAATATACGATATTTGCGACAATAACATTTCATTCAATAGTGATGAAGGTGTCCAAATTTTTGAAATAATCGATAATGAAATTCAAGTCACATCAGATAATGAGAGTTGTCCGGATTTAGTACCAATGAGCCCAATAAAAGAGGCAGCACTAAACAATCCTATTCCTGACATTTATTCATCGGTGGTCAACGATATTTTGCAGGATTCAGAAAATGAGGAATTGAATAGCGACGATAGCGGCGATGATTTTATAAGTTTGATTTGCACTTCCCAAATGGAAGATGTTTCCATGGACACCAGTATAATAAATGGATTAGGCGAGGAAGAACACCACTTCGGTAGAAAATCCAAATTTTATAACTCGCCTGTATCACCTCATTTAGTTCTGTTGCATTTAAAAGAAGTTGTTTATTTTCATGGACACTTTAATGTTACCCTGGTTCATGGCTCGGCTACATCATTTGGATATGAATTCTTGTTGAATAAACCGATTGAATTCTACTCGCCCAATTGTGACAGCCTTCTATACTTGAGGCCAGCCGATTCTGGAAAATCGGGAAAATTGAATGTAAAATCCCTAGAGGAATATTTCGGCCAGGATATTATCAAAGAAATTGCCGAGGAATTATCAAATTCCAGTGGAGACGCCATTATGCTGTTGGAATATTACGGATCAAAGCGCGTCGATTCTATTCGATTGTATATGCGTGATGAAATATTTCCCGTGATACAAGAATACCATACCACAAAACCATTCCATTTATCTGAAATAAGGCTCAGAACTAATTTTATATTCTCCGACAACCTAAATTATTCAGGATATCGAAAAATGGAAACGGAGGCGGCTTGGTCTAAAATTTCAGTTCACCCAAATTCAAGGTTGATGGTAATTGGAGGGAAAAATGTTGGAAAATCATCGCTCATTAAATATTTGATAAATTCGAATATAAATCGAATGGAGAAAATTTTATTTATTGATTTTGATATTGGTCAGCCGGAACTATATATTCCGCAAACGATTAGTGCCACCGTAATTGATTTCCCTATCTTAGGGCCAGGATGTTTGCACAAAGTAATACCAAAGAAAGTGTTGCTGTTTGGCGATATTTCAGTTACGTCAGAGCAGATCAAGTATATCCATGCCTGTAATACACTCATTCAGTATTGTACGTCAAACGAGGAGCTGTCAGCAATGCCTTGGGTCATCAACACAATGGGATATAATAAGGGGCTGGGCGATGAAATTATAGCTGCATACATAAAAACAATAAAGCCAACCGATGTGGTACAGATAATTTCCCCGCGGAATGCCGATAACTTTAATCAGCTATTCACGCCTCAATTCACGAAACAGTTTCAGTTCAATATGTTTACTCAGGAGTTTAAAGATAACACATCAGAGTGTAACCATAATTTGATACCGTTAGAGGCTTATTCGAAGATGTACGAGCGTAATGTAAAGGGTTTATTGTCGGCCAAGGATAAGCGACTTATGATGATTTTAGCACATTTGGGTGATATTTTGGAAGTAAGTGATGCGAAATGGTTGACCGATGTAGAGGTGAAGAAGTGAGTAAATAATATTTATTTACATGAGGTTCATTTTATTATTGTTTACCCATTTTTTTCAGAATCAACTTAAACGATCTCCATATATTCACTTCATACAGTTTAGATAAATTTGGATGCACCGTCAGTCTGCTTAAGGCAGTTCTGGACATGACATTCGTATATCTGTGCAACAAAAATAATGACATGTCAACGGACACAACTGCTGATTGCATTGGCGTGGGCTTAGTGCGTCACGTCGATAATGAAATGGAGACATTATATTTAATAACGGCAGCATCAGACGATGATCTGGAATTAGTAAATGCATTGGCGCTGACGAACGTTACTATTGCAAAGGCCATTTTAGAGAAGCAGAGCGTATTGGTGGGTGGTGACATAAAAAGCATTGAATTATCGGATAATTTTATAGGAACACGTCAAGTTCAGGCACAAACCTATCGTCCTGATACAACTGTGAATACACGAAATAATTTTGTTAAGGAATAAATATGTTAAGTAATTTTTTCTGTGAATTTTTGTGATTTTATTTTCCACTATTTAATACAGAAGAGGTGCTGTAGTAATTGCTAATTTATTTTTTCACTTGTACATAGCATCTAGTTCTCAGTGTAATACACAAGCATTTAAAAGAAAACTACCATTTGTTTTGTTGAATTCGAGATTAGTATAAGTTTGAGCATTTTGGCTGTTCAGTCTATAAATTATACGATAAAGTACAAGAGAAAGGTTTTTCATTTAAAACAAAAAAAATGAATAACTTATAAGCCTTAAGATGAGTCTTGAACATTGCGTGGGGGCCATAACATTGGTTGAAGAAGGCAAAATTCAGTCTTACGTTGCACAATTGTTAAGAGAGGACCAATCCACAATATCAGGAGAATGATCAGTATAATCGTACTGGTAGTGGGAGAAATCGATGTACAACACTCGTTGAGGATAGGTATATTAAATCAACTTGCTTGAGAAAACCGTTCGTAACTGGACTTAGTATTAAATAAGACCTACTCGGATCACGAGATGCACCCATTAGTGACAGGACAGAGGACAGTGCGTCGACTAATCAAGGAATCCAATTTGACTGCAAGAAGGCCTGCCATGCGTCCAGAGTTGTCTACAGCAAACCGCAGAGTTCGTTTATCATTTGCTCTCGAACATGAAAACTGAACTATGGAACAATATGCCAATGTTTTGTGCTGCGACGAGTCTCGATTTTGCCTTGGAACATCAGACCATCGGATGAGAGTTTATCGTGGGCCAGGTGAGCGTTTTGCACCGGCATGTATCATTTCAAACGTGCTTTCGGTGGAGGTTCGATTATGGTTAGGAGTGAAATATCACTTACTGCAAGAACATAGCTTGTAAACATTTCTCCCGGCACCATGAATGCAATTAGATAAATCGACGAGTGCTTGGAACCTCATGTGATGCCCTATGCACCGTTTATCGGAGTTGAATTCATGTTTATTCATGATAATGCTCGTCCATATGTCGCAAATGCAGTAAAGGGATACTTTGAGGCTATGGATGTCTTAGTAATGCGTTGGCTCGCTTACAATCCAGACCTTAATCCCATATAGCATATGTGGGGCATAATCGGGAGACAAATTTTTGAAGTTATATTTAGTTGAGAATTTCCTTTATAATTCAAGCAAAAAGAATTAGGTATGCGTTTTTTTGTTCTTAAGTATATTACAAAATATGTATAGGGATAATAATAATAATACACAAAATATAAAAATTATAAGTTATAAGGTATGTAAAATAAAAAACAAATAAATGAAAATAATAAAATAGAATCGTATGTATACTACATACTATGGTATTTGATACTATCTAAATAGAAGTTTATCAATTTCTGAAATTTATACTGGACAATTTCAAGATGCACCAAGGCACTCAAATCCCGAATAAAGCACTAGCTCAGTTCAAGATAATTTGAGAGCTATAACGCGTATATCTCTTTACACAGCCTCTGTAATTTATTCCAAATAATCGATCTAACCATCAATGCATTGCTCATGTAACTCGTTTTATGCGAAGTCAGAGTTAAAACATTGGTTCTATCCGATAACGAAAACTTAAAAGTATTTTTGATGTATTTCGGTGAACTTGTCAAATGTAAGGCTTTATAAATATAATAATGTGATTCGATAATTTAAAAAAATTTTAATTGGCATTCCAAAAATATTATTTTTGAATTGAGAAATATGGTCAAAACGTCGCAGGTCGTAAATATATCTGAAGCAGCGATTGAATACTCTGGTCACTTTAAATAATAATAAGTGGGTGCTGTACATTCTCTGACAAATCAGACCAATCAAGTCATTTGAGATCACAAGGCCTAAATTTCTGGCCGAAGAGACATAGGGCACTACATCCGCTCCAACACTAACTGGAAGAAACCTTTTATATTCAATACCCTTCCCAAAGAAAATGGCTTGTGATTTGGCAGAGTTGAGCAATAGATCATTCGCAATAGCTCACTGGTTTATCGTGGTTAAATCTTTACTGATCAATTTCAAACCATCATAGGTAATTCTCTGATCAGAATTTGTTATTTCACTGAAAATCTGAACATCATCTGCAAACATATGATGATGTCCATGTAATGGTAAATTCAAAATGTCATTAATATATAATGTAAAAATGATGGGCCTAATATTGGATCCCTGAGGAACCCCAGCCGTTAAAGGAACTAGGTAGCGACGGTCTACCACTTGTCATTAAAACATATTGAAAGCGACCGGTTAAGTATGACATAATAAGGTTTCTAGCCTCCCTGGAAATACCAAATTGTGAGAATAGAACTCTTCTAGTGCAGCATAATTTCCCCTGTACACACAGAACCTCACAAAATCAGGTACGTTAGATAGTAGTTCCATTGTGCTATGAGACCAGACTGGAAATCAGAGAGTAAGTGATTAGTCTGAAGGTGATATTTGATTTGGTCAGCTGCACTCTCTCAAGAATCTTGGAAACTTCAGACAAAAGTGAGATAGGGCGCATGTCTGATGCTAAGTTAAGCCCTTTACATTTCGGAATCGCGTGACTTTACTAATTACCACTCTTAAGTATGATGTAATTGAACAAGTAAGAATTGGAAGAATCGCTGGAACATAAAATTTGAGAAATTTCAGTGAAATTCATCGGATACCATTGACCCTGAGGTCAGTGACATCAACGCTTCCAATACCTGGTTTTCATTTAGTTCAGAGAACCTGAATTCATTTGTAGTAAGTTGTGGTTGATGGCTACACGGAAAAAAATAATTTCTAATATGAAGAAAAAATGGATTAGTTCAAGAAAATTTGTACATCATTTTTCAGCTAAACGAAATTTTTCTCACCACAAACTTTACGTTTCTCAATTTGAAATTCTACTACAATATTAAAATAATCTTTATTTGTTTGATATGAGAAAACTAATTTCTTGATACAAGAAAACGTGATTACATCGAGAATATGGTTTTTCTTCATGGTTAATTCTTATTTCTTAAGTTTAACAAAATCGGTTTGATTGTAGAAACCGATTCTTTTGATTGAAAACTAGAAATTTTATGGTGAGAAATCTCGTTCCTTTATTTAAGTAGCATTTTCTGTAATTAAACAGATATTTTCTTGCTGCAAAACACATATTTTCTTGAGTAGAGTGAACATTTACCAATCTATTGTTTGCGTTTTCTTGTATGCATCGGTTTTTTTCTTCCAGGGAACTTGAATATTCTTCACTAGAGAAACGCTTTTCTTGTGACAAAGCAATATTTCTTCAGGTATGGTTACGCAATATTTCTTGGTTTCAGAAATATTTCTTCAATTTGGGAAATGGTTGTTTATAAAATAATACAATTATATGACAATTTATTTTTGTGTTTTTTATTTCACCATCAGATACAGAAAATATTTAAATACAAATTTGATAATTTCGATTGTTATTTGATTCATTAAATATAAATAATTATAATTTTATAAATAATTTTCACTTAGAACTAATATTATGATCGTTGTAATTTAATATTAAGTTTAGATTTTCAATTTTTGTTTTTTAACTAAGAATCTAATTGTCAATCATTATTACAAAAAGTATTAATATATGAAAAAAATTTGTAGATTTTAGATAGATAATAATTTTAGTTTAAATATTGTAATTCCATTTGGAAGTGTAAAACAAATGATTTAAATGTATGTTGTCTTTAAACAAAAAATAATTTAAATGTATGTAGAAATAACATTTCTGTTATTACATTATGTTTTCAACATCTGAGACCTTTGAATATCGCAAGGCGAGAGAAAATATTAAAAACATTTTTAAATGTTTCTAGTTCCAGAAATCCTTTTTCTTTTGTCACTTTACACCACTTTAAGGTGAAACCCCACCGTTTAAAAAATCTAAGTTTGTTCACTTTTAACAAAAGAAAATTTTCACAAAATCCTACTTTCAACATCACATAACTTTTTTACGTTTCTCAATGATGAAGGTTCGCGATAGAATGCTTTTTTCGGTAAGAACATCCATTATATAATGGTATTTATATACGTACAATTATAACAATTTAACGATAATTTTCTCGTCTCAAGAAAGGCTTACTTAGTTGAAATACTTTATTCTATTGATATGAGAAACAAGCTTTTCATATTATGAAATAATTTCTTGAATTAAAAATATTTTCTCAGATTAAGAAATTTTTGTTCAAATGAAAAATGCGATTTTTAAATAAGATCGTTTAAGAGAAGAAAATGTTTTCTTGTTCTGAGAGACGTAAAATAATAGTTTTCTTGTTAAGAGAATTTATTAAGGAATAGTTTCTTCAATTGAAGATTTTTTTCTTAGGCTGCGGTCGAATTCTCGGGTAAATCATTTACTGCTAAAAGCTAATTTTCTTATTTCATTCGAATTTTTCTTCATTTCAAGAAACGCAATTCTTACATGAAGAAAAACTCGAAAGAAATAAGAAAATTAGCTGTTAAATCAAGAAAAAGTACATTTTCTTGAATTAATAGTCCGTTTTCTTAGCTGAGGATCAGTTAATTTTTTCCGTGTATATTTTGAGAAAAGGTTTTATTTCTAGATTTAAGAAAAATTCAATCTTATCATTAACATTTCAATAGTTTCTTGAAACAAGAAATTGCTTTTGTGTTGATCAAGAAAATTTTTAATTTTTAAAATAAGCAAATCCAAGAAAATTGGACAGTATAGGTTTAGAAAAGAGTCAATTTCTAGTTGCAAGAAAAATTGGGCACAAAACATTCATATTTTTCTCCATTCGTTGTTTTTTTTTCTTCAATCAAAAATTTTGAACAGCTATAGATGCAAGAAACTAAATCTCAGATTACAATTAAGCAACAAATGTTAACTCAAGAATTTTTTATCATTTCTAGAAACACAAATCTTACTTGAAGAAAAACTTGTCAGAAATAAGAAAATTAGCTTTTAAATGGAGAAAAAGTACATTTTCTTCAATTAAAAATCCGTTTTCTTCGTTGTAACAACTCTAGCTTTTTCCGTGTATTCGGTATAGAGTTCCATAAAAGATTACTGTTCTGCACAGTATTCTGATTAGGAACCATATTAACAAACAATGAATTATGTTGGTCAGGACCAAAATTATTAAGGCAGGCATCGACATTTCTACTCCCAATACCCTCATCCTTGAGGTTTCCCAACAATTACTTCGCGAGCTAAGTCCAGTATATATCTAATTTAATTTTAACGTAGATTTTCCTGGCACCTTTAATAATACCCTTAACCTTTTTGTCATAGTATTTTAATGTTATACGCCATATCCCTAATCTGAAAAGTTTTAATATTCGACCTTCCTGCGCACGATTGGAATATGTTATGCGGTTATCGATAAGATAATGGAGTTTATCATTAAGTATATTGGCTTTAACATTGATATCGATGTTAAGCTCACTAAAGTCCAATTTTTCAACATCTTCCTGAAGCAAAGTTACATCCAATATTTTATAACTTCTAAAAGATACAAAGTCACGTTTGCACAGATGTTTTATGTTAAAGTTCGCAGGTACCAACTCACCATCTGATACAAATGAACCTTGAAAGAAATCTTCAATATGTAATGGAAGACTGGAAAAGATCAAATCAATAAGTGATCCGCCATTATCGTGATAGTTGGCTCTTTTTGTGGGGAAAATAGATTAAAATATCACGGGAAAAAATAAACTGGTGCTCAGCTAAGAAAACGGATTTTTAATTCAAGAAAATGTACTTTTTCTTAATTTAAAAGATTTAAAAGCTAATTTTCTTATTTCTTTCGATTTTTTTCTTCATTTCAAGAAACACAATTCTTACATGAAGAAAAACTCGATAGAAATAAGAAAATTAGCTTTTAAATCAAGAAAAAGTACATTTTCTTGAATTAAAAGTCCGTTTTCTTAGCTGAGGACCAGTTTATTTTTTTCCGTATGAGTAGTGAGGGCTTTTCGTTTTTTGAAATCGGAATCTTTGAGAAAATATAACGTTATCATAATCCTCACTTAGAGATGATATAGTACTGTCTCTAATTCATCGAGTGGTAAACCTTTATGGTGGATATAACCTACTCCAATCGCCAATTTAACCATGCCGATGATACATTCCATAATAAGATGATCTAAGTTAAAACAAGAGCCTTTTTCGACAATTTTAAGTTTAGCTGTTTTCGCTACATCATTTCTGATATAGAATGTAACTCCACCGTCCCCCTCTCGCCGATAGGTATACACCTATTCTATCTAATAATTTTGTATCCCTCAATCATAACTGATATGTTAGTATGGTGTGATTGGAGCCAAGCGCTGCAAATTGAGAATCGATGCGTTACTGGGAAAACAGTTGTTCGAGACTAGGTATGTCTTGTATAGGTTTGAAAATTGAAATAAACTAGTTGATTTTCAAAATGTTTATTTAACATGCTACAGACAAACCAACATAGGCCTGTGATTAGAATCGATCGGCCGATCAATGTTACGTATCCTGATATTTCGCATCCATGCCTTGCCAATTTAAGAAAATGTTCTCCCAACCCGTTCAACTGATTTGAGGGGTTAAAATTTATCTTGAAGTTTGCCTATTGATGCATTGATTTTAGTGTAGTCTTTCTGAAAATTGAAAACTTTCATTTTATAACCCATGCTCCCATTTTTATTTTTTTTTTTTATTTTTTTTATTTATTTTATTTTTATCTATTGGGCAGCAAACAGGTAAACACCCAATTACATGCTGCCTCACTAATGCTAATAAACATATTGTATTCTTATTTCTACAAAAAAAAAAAAAAAATTATAATAATAATAATAATGACAATAATAACAAAAAATTAAAAAGAAACAACAAATTAATGAAAAGGAAATTTAAATATTTTAATGTTAAGGTCTGAAGATGCCTTACAGTCATTCACCATTGGTACTGCTGCACAGTGCAGCATAACACTTTGTTTTAAACTCCGACAGTGACATGCTGAATAGGTCCAAATCATTAAAGTAGATTACATGGTTAGACACAAGCCTGTTAAGACATGATGAAACACCAAGATTTGTCCTGAAAGCCGATGGCTGGAACAACTGCTGATGTCGTGTGCGGTAAGCCGGTACATAAAAATTTAATTTCGCTAACAAACTAGAGTCTAATAAATTGTTGACTAATTTAAAAAGTAAGTATTCATCCATTAAAGTTCTTCTATCTTCCAATGAGATCAGACTGAATTTTTGTCTACGTCTCTCATATGTCATATAGCCAGTGGAGGGTATAAACTTAAAACACATAAACCTTGTGAATTTTCTTTGCACGCATTCAATCCTGTAATTATAATCATCATAAAATGGATTCCAGACCTGAGATAAATATTCAAGATTAGTTCTAACAAGGCTAGAATATAGTAATGAGAGAGTTGAAGGATCCCTGAAATCCTTACCTCTTCTGAAGATATAACCTAATGTTTTGAAAGAAGTACGACAAATTAGATCAATATGTTTATCAAAACGTAATTTCTGGTCGAAAGTAACCCCCAAGTCTTTGACTGTGTCCTGTTTACCTAAAGATTCTGGGCCAATGCTGTATGTAAAATCAAGTTTATTTTGCGGGCATCAGGAATTATTAAAAAGTAGATGCAGTAAAAACTCCGGAACTAAATATTTTAACTGGGCACAGTATGAGTGGAGCAGAACTATGGATTGTCGTACACTATATATTATTGGTTATGCTGTAGTATGTGTCATTTTGTCGAATCGTCAATGATGTCGAATTTTGTGCCAACAACTCAATAGAAAGTTTTGCTTTTTTTCTTCCATTCGAAGAAAATGCTGCTGTTAGTCAACGAATGCTTTTGGAAGGTTACGGTGATTATGCTCCATCGATTTCAACATGTCGAGTACTGGTTTCGACGCTATATAAAAAAGGTGATTTTGATAAGGAAGATAAAGTTCAAGCCAGCCGAAAAAGTTTGAAGATGAGGAATTGGAAGCTTTACTTTTACATCGACGGCAAAACCGAATATTCATGGTGCCAAGCTCGTGTTCTGTATTTGGTGGGATTAGCTGGACGTAGTGTATTATGAGCTGCTGCAATCCAACGAAACCATCACTGCGGAACGCTAGTTTCATTAATTGATGCAATAGAGCCGAACATTGAAGGTAAAATAGCCAGATTATGCGAAAGGTCGGGTAAGGTATTATCTTAAGAATATTGGCCTAATGACAGACGGATGCCGGAAGAGGGAGAACAATGGGCCCAGATAGTACCTAAGTATCTTGTACCGGCCGGTAGTATTGTCAGGTTCATTAAGAGCCTGAATATTGACTGGACGGTTATTTGAAAGATCTTTTCGGTCGCGGTGCGAGGTGGCTTGAACTCCTTTATGGCCCTTGTTGCCTACATCGAGCTTTATGTTTGCTAATATGTATTAGGTAAATTAGGAAATTTTATGATTTATATTTATCAATAAAGCACAGTGCATTTGGGGAGTATTCGTGAATTCTTGGATAATGGAAAATGCGTACTATTATTCGTATAATATTATGTTTAAGTCCCAAGCGAGTGCCATCACTTTATTTGGACGGCAAGCGTTATTTTGGTCAACCTGCACCCAAGTGGTACGACGCCTGTGTCACGGTTTTATATGGGAAAATTTGAGCAACGTTTTTTGGCTGTTGGTCACAGAATACTTAGAAGCGACATAACGCGATTTTCATATGGAGAAACGTGAACTCATTTTTTTGACTTTGTTTTGGCGAAGGTACGATTTTCAGTAAGTTATCGTTTAGTGGCTTAAAATTCAAAATTAACATGTGAAACATAATGTAAGAGCAAAAATTTCTTGGTCCATGGTCCATCCATGCAATGTCCGTTCTGGTTGTTTATTATTGTGGTTTGGTTTGGTGAAGGTAAGATCACAGAATAAGGGACATAACGTGGTTTTCGTTTGGAAAAATGTCGACTCATCTTTTGACCTTGGTTTAGCGAAGGTAAGATTTAAAAAAAAAATTTCATGTTCTGATTTTCCAGAATGATGAAAAAATGCATATTACAATCGAGGAAATACGGCATCCGTTCTTTTGCGGTGCCCTGTGTAAATTTTTTGAGATTAGCGTACACGCAAAAACGAGTTGAATTTACGCGTATGGCCAAATAAAGTAAATGCTTTGGTGAAGAATTTTAAAGTTTTGTCTTATAAGAAAACAAGCAAGCTTTTTCGATTAATACTGCAGTATTTTGACCACGATTGAATATATAAACAGAGCTTTATCGAACACATTGAAAAATTCTACAGAAGAATTGTTTCCAATGTAACCAACTTGCGAAAGAATAAATTAGTAGGGCGGACAAAAATTGATTACGAGTAAAGCTTTTCATCAATCACCAATGCAGCAATCCCCGAATTATGTAAACAAATTTGTAAACTTTTTACATGCCCATTCAAAACTCGTATGCGATAAAGAAAAACGTAGCGTAACGATAAATTATTTATGCTAACGACATTACTTATGATCTTTCGGAATGTTATTTTACTAGCCAGTCATAGCAATTCACCTATAACAAAATACTTACATAAACCGAAATCGTGCTAGAGGTACCCAGCGATAATATGGCGTCGAGTAATTTTGTGGCGTGTTAATTTAAAAATATATAACATTACTTTTTTTTTTAAGATGTACTTCATTTTTTAAATACTGTTAGGTCGCTCTTATTATAAAAAACGAAATGTTGAGAGTACAAAAATATTAATTGCGTGTCACATCAAATCATTAACAATAATTCTGGTAGAATTCTTAAAAATTATTACCTAGTTTTTTGTTTTATAAATTTTTAGAATTTTAAAAATGGAAAATTAAATTTAACTTAAATTTAAAATTTCAGTCTTGTTTTGTAAAACATAAATATAAAAAATGGTTGTTTGTGTAGGTCTAAATTCAAAAGTAGGTATTATGTATATACACAAATGTATACACGAATTTAAATAGGTTTGAATACGCCTTTATGGCGGATGGCAATTACACCACAATGAAAAGATGCCCCAAAAATTTGTATAGGATTGCGATATTTTAAAACCATGAAAAGACGCCCCAAAATTTGAAGCAGTTTTTTAAATGTTGGGGTAGTTTTTCGTTGAAGTTTTAGTGTATTTTTGAAATAGGGTTTTAATTTCATTTTTAATATATTTACCGAAAATACGAAATGACCCCAATAAATTTAAATGAAAAAATGCCCCATTTTAGTTAATAGCAATTCCAGAATATTTGCAAATTAAATCTTCCTTTTCCATAATTTCTGGAAAAAGGAGATTTTAAATTTTATTTGAAAATATTCTGGAAAATTTCGATTTAATTTTTAAATTAGAATGGAAATCACTGCACTTTTTGAAATATTGTAAATAGCAACGGAAATCTAGAAATTCTGAAAAAGGAAGATTTAATGAAATATTCTGGAAAATTCAAATTTTAAAATTCGAAAGGAAATGCAGATTTAATTTTTAAAATATTCTACAAAATGGAAATTTCTATTCTAATTTTAAAATATTCGGAAAATGGAGATTTCCATTATGTACATATATGTAATTTTAAATTTAGAATGGAAATATTTATTTGTTTCAATTATTTCGTCGTGCATAAATACCTCAAATGATTGGGACTTTATTTAATTTAGTTTTGGGGCATTTTTCATTTCTGTTTAAGGTACAATTTCATAATGCAAAAACACCCCACATTTTTGGGGTATTTATGCTTTGGAGTGTAATTGCCTTACGCCGCCCATATGTATGACCGATACTAAATCGCCGTAACAATTAGATGCCTGTTTAAAGATTTTCTCAATTTGTTTATCCAAATCAATTTTATACGGAGTAGAAGAAATTTTTTAAACAGGTATTTGATTGCTACTGCGATTTCGGATCGTTCATACATACGAACATTAGTAACATTATCATTTTTTGTTAAAATTATTGTATCTAAAGTAATATCGAGTTATAAAATTAAATTTTTTTTACTCATTATATAAAAAGCTACATTATTTAAGTTAAAATAAACGAATTTTTTTATAAAAAATCCATTTATTTATTAAAGGAATTTTGTTTAAATTTTCAATTATGTATTTAATTTAATAATTAAAATCAAATCACAGCCATCTGATTTTTAATTCTTCTAATTAAGGAATTCAAGTCAAATAAAATGTGTGTATACAAGTTAAAAAAAATGGGATATGTAAACAAAATTTGTTCAAAATAATTAAAAAATAAATAAGAATATATACATATTAGAAAAAAAAATAAATAAATATAATAAACAAATATTAATAATAAAATACAAATAAAAATGATTTTTTATCGATTTTTTCTGTTTACTTTTATATTTTTAATTTTAAATACAATCTTCTTTCTGGCCACTGTAGAGACCGCCTGTTTGTATTGGTTGCGTCTATCGCCTGCCGCATCGTCTTCATAATAAATCGCTGGAGCGTTCAGTCGTTTAGATATTTTCCACCAAATTTTTAACAATTAAAATTACAATATAATATTATATATATTTTTTTTTAAATTAATTTTATCTAACTCTTGTAACAGCAGACCACAGACAAAAATAAAACTTATCGAATATCCATATTTTGTCATAATAAAACTACGGTACTGGATATTTTAAAAGAAACACGAATCTGCTTTATACTTAAAATGATTTCAAATATTACGCTTAAAATTAAATGAAATTAAAGTTTAATTAATTAAAACAAAAAAAAAAAAATGAAAAATGAATTTAATGTCGTGATCGATGTTCTTCGCGACGTTCACGATCACGGTCACGATCTCTTTCGCGATCAGACGACCTATATCGATCATCATAGTAACCGCGTTTGGATGGTTCGGCTGGTGGTTCTGCTGCAGGTTCTGGCGATTTTCGGGGGCGTGAGCGACTACTGCTATGTTAAAACGTTTTAAAAGAAAATAGTAACAGTTCTTATTAATATTTTTTATACGAATTACCTTTCATCCCGATAATGTTCCGCGGCTGCACCACGATCTCGTTCACGACTTCGCGATCGATCTCGGCCACCACCACCTCCACCACCATCTCGCCCACTTTCACGATAATTTTCACTGTAGTAACGACTTTTGATAATAAAATGAGAAATAGAAAAAATTTGATATTAATTAAAATCTTAAAGTGTTCATATCTACCTATCTCTATCACGTTCACGATCTCTGTCTGATCTTTCACGATCACGTTCTCGTGATCTTTCTCTGTACCTTGACGATGAACGCTCACGTCTAGGTCGTCGATGTGATCGTTCTCTCGATCTAGATCTTTCACGCCGGCTGTAACTTTTACTTTCGATGCCATGTAAAGTGTCTTGTAGTGAACTTATTAAAATTTTACAGCGTTCATCATGTGCTACTTTTGATTGCTTAATAAGAGAAATTGCCGTTACTAGAGTTTCTATAGCACTAGCATATTCTCCGGCTGCAGCATCTGATACCGCTCTAAATGTTAAGACCAAATTATTTTATTCAATTCTTCTAAATAATAAAGAGAAGTCCGCAAATTTTACCTGGCTATTGCTGAACTGCTTACTGTACGATTTCTTGTCATAATCTCTTCAAACTCGACCTCGCTCAATTGCGGTGTTAGTCCCTGTTCCGGGAAATTTTGACCTGTAGGTTTGCCTGGCACACCGGGCCAAGGAACTCGTGGGGCTCCTTGCTGATTGAAGTGTGGCGGAGGCCCATGAGGTGAAATGTTTTGTTGTGGTCCTCCTCCATGCGGCCCCATTGGAGGATTTGGATGAGAATTTCCTTGATTAAAGAATGCAGGATTTACGTGTGGTGCTGGTCCTTGCGGTGGTCCATGATTTGGTCCAGGTGGTCCACCCATTTGTGGTGGTGGTGGTCCTCTGGGCGGGCCTTGAAGATGTGGTGGAGCCTGTGGTGGACATGGTGGAGCTTGTGGAAATCCTTGCGGATGCATTGGTGGGCGATTCCAATCCGGTCTTGGTCCTCTAGGCATACCACCTGGTGGTCCCTGAAACTGTAAATTACAGTTTAGTTTTCGAAATCTTGTGAAAATTGGAGGTTTTACCATTTGCGGCCTTTGTGGCGGTCCTGACGGTTGACCCGGTGGCATTCCTGGTCTTGGTGGTCCATTAGGACGTGGAGGACCATTCCACTGACCTTGATTTTGAAATCTTGGCGGGCCCTGCTGTTGTAGTGGTGGCCCACCTTGATGCATAGGTGGACCTTGCATTCTTGGTGGGCCGTGTCCTGGACCTTGCGGCCCACCAGGCATATGCTGTGGTTGACCACCCATATTGGGATGCATTGGTCTCATATGGTTAGGCATGTTGGGATTCATCATTCTTGGTTGATGACCTGGTGGCGGACCCTGATGCTGTGGTGGCCCTCCCATATTCGGTGGTGGAGGTCTAGGACCATTTTGAGTTGGTGGCACTGGCCTAGTTTTCTGTTGACTTTCAAATTGATTAAGTGCTTGTTTAGTTGGCAACGTAACAACCGGTAATTGACCGTGCAACTCTTTTTTGGGTAATCTCTCTAATACCATTCTCATACTGGATTCGGAGCCCAAAGATATTACACAGAATCCTTTGGACTGTCCATTTGATCTATTTTCGAAAAATTTGACTTCTTGGAAGTCCATAACGCCAACATCACGTACTGCGTCTGTTATGTCTTGATCGGTAGTCCACCATGTTAAATTACCTACATATAACTGATGACGTCTTCCAATATGAGCAGGCGCCAAATTATTACCGACATGATGATAAGTTCCGTTTGTATCGGCCGAATCATTTCGATCAATTGAAGAATCGCCAGCAGGCCCGTCGACACCACGAGGCCCATCTGAAGCCGGCTCCGCAATTACATCATCGTATAAATCAACCCCATCACCGCCAAAATCATCCTAACAAAAATTAAAAACACCAAATCATAGATTTATTTATTAATTTCCAATCGTAAAAACCCATATTATATTTTTTCGATTGATTAATACGCTTAAAATTACGTACATTAACTTGAGCAAAATCTTGTTCTAAATCATCTGCATATAAATCAATATCCACGCCGTCAGCCATTTTTAATAAAATTTTAAGATTTTTACACAAATCACCGGCAGAAAGAAAAAAATCACTTTTTACGCAATAACTTTAAAATCATTTCTTTTCACTTGATCCAATTGTTAAATTATTTTACTGTTTTAAATATCTAATAAAACACTTTAAACTAAAAAAAAAAATATTTTTTTAAATTTTTCTTCGATACACGAAACACTGTTTTTATGCACTTTATTCAATGAACTAATTTTATTGAGGAAGAGAAAAAGAGATGGATTCTTTAACTCACAGAGTAAAAAAATGTCACTTCCATTATACACATGTGGGAATTGTTTTCATTTAAAATGAACGAAGTTGAGTTGAACTTAAAATTAATGGTCAAACGTTTGAGTTAAATATTTCAAAATTTATGTTATTTTTATTGTACAAATTGAATGAAATTTATAATATGTACATACATATTTTCAACAAACTTCCATTCCGGCAAATCATGTCGGCGTCGTGCAAATAGATTCCAACCCATAAAAAATCACATAAACGGGGTCAAATCATCTTGCAGCATGGCAGTAGTGTTTTTGAATACCCAAATTATCGGTTTTTAAAACAAAATGAAACGGTAGGAAATTCACAAAAACGTTTTGGTTAGTAATTAAGATTTATTCCGGCCTAAACCCATACAAATATTCTACAACAAATACATCTTTCATTGCTTCTTTTTTAATCTCCGCTTCATTTACTAATGGTGCTCGATGTTTCTTTAGATGAACTTTCAGTACAGATTTACTAGGGCACTTTCGATTACATATTTCGCACTCGTATAGATCTTTTTTATGTGATTTAAGATGAATTTCTAAATGGCGATCAGAAATGAATGCCTTTTGACACTTTGGACATTGAAAGTAACGAGATTCCTTTAGAATATGAGGAATGTTTTGCTGCAATGCTTCGGACGAAGATTCACCTAACAGAACACTGTCTGGAGTTTCTCGGAATGGATCAGGACAGCATTCTTGTTGGTCGATTGTATCAACAGCCATGTTATTAATACTGGAGTCTACAGTTTCCTCTGTTTCAGTTTCAAAATGCACACTTAATTTTGTTTCAGTTTCGATTTCACGCTGTTCTTTTACTTCTTGCTTGATAACAAAGGGACATTTAAGGGTTGATGGCGATGTTGGCGGCGTAACTTTTCTTACTTCCGTTTTACAGTTTTTAAAAAATAAATTAACCGCTTCAACACATTGTCTCCGAAAGTAGAAAGCCGCTATCAAATTGGCTTCACACATGACGCAAATCATTTTTGGAAGCTCATCGTCTTCATTTATTTCGAGGTTTGCACAAATTTCATAACACCTGGATAATTTCAAACCGTTTTCTGTGTATCCGTCGAAAAGGTTGCGAAGTTTCGGATATGTTCTTAAACATGAACGACAAGTTTTTAATAAATCGATTGAGGATTGCATAATTTTTGTTGCAAAATTAGAACTGTTTTAAAATATGTATTCAATACGTAAATAGAAGTCACAGATGTTTTGTTTATAAAACTGACAGCTGCATACACAAACGTAAGTGGTGATTAAAAATTGGGAGGGTGTTTCTTAAATTATGTTCAGTGGTACGTATATTAAGAATATGTTTGTGGGGCAATAGCATGAATATACCCTCTAGACAAAAAAAAAGCGATTCATAAAAAGAAACGATACCACTGCAGTACATTTCTTTTTTTATATCGAATTCTTCGGAACCAAAAACTAAGTAGTTTGTGACTGTCGGGGGAATTAGCAAAGCTCCTAAATATACAAGCCATCATCATCGACCCTTTAAATTCAGAAGCTTAATTTAAGGAGGATACATTTTACGATTTTCCATAAGAGCCCATGTTAAATTGAACATTTTTGATTAAAATTTTATGAATGAAAAATACTCGTAACAGAAAATATTTTTAGGTTTATATTTAATAAATCAAACCTTTAAGTATAACATATTTTAAAACTAGTAATTTAAATTTAGTAATTTGATTAATATAATTAAAATAAAATTGTACAAATTTACTTTTTCTTTGTATGTAATTATGTATATATAAAAAAGTAATGTAAATATGTACAGTATTCGCCTTTAAAGCACCGCAAGAGGTGCCACGATCGCCACTAGTTAAAGGTGAACAGCAATTCAGCGTTTATTTTTATGTGTGTTATTTTTGAATTAGCCATTTGCCCAATATCGATTTTAGTTCATTTGTCCCCTCGCTTGGGCAGCGCTGACTACTTTTTTTTTTTTACATGCATAAACAAGTAAAATCATGTTTACAAATAACGTTTCTTGTCTAAATTAGTGGATGCCCCCCTACTTTTTTTTTATGATTAATAAAATTCAATATGTTGTGATTAATAATAAATAACAAATTTTAAAATTAATTTAGTCGAAATTAATAATTTAATGAAACATTCAAGACACATTTTGAACATATAAAGCTACATATGAAATATTTTAGCCGTCAGTCAGCAAGCGTTGCAATTATATTTGGGAAAGTCACTAATTGTTTTGCCGCTGAATAAAGAAATATATCTTTCATTTGCAATAAAAGATTGTTTTGAACCGAAATCAACAACAAAATTGTCGAAATATATATTTTTTTGATTGCTGTTCACCTTTAACTCTAGTTTCAATATCGTCCACCAGATGTCAGCCACTTTGCGTTAAAAAGCGAATAAAATTAATAAAAAGGAAATCAGTGACGTAAGATATATTATGAAGTTAGCTACACAAGGTTTTTTATATTAAATATTTATAATATTTATAATTATGTTAAATATTTATAATATTTTTTAGCGTATTTATAGCGAATGGTACGACGTCATGACATAAAGATGTGTTTGTAAATAAGGGGATTTTATATATTAAGTTCGAATTTTAACCTGACGGCTTATATATCTAGGAACGCTTTGGAATTAGTCAGTGAAGGCGCCCGTATGCCGATAGACTTCAGGTATTTTAACACGCAGTCTACACTAAAAGTTAGTAACTTTAATGACCAATGTACCAATTTTGGTTTTTTGCTCTTGCTTTATTTTGATTTTGTTTTTCTTTTTAGCGCATTTTTGGCGTTTCGTGAAAATATTTTCATTTAAATTTGTTTCTTGGCATTATATTCTGTGTATATTTCTTTGGAGCCAAAGCAAAAAAAAAACAAAATTGGTACATTGGTCATTAAAGTTACTAAAAAGATAAAAAAAACTAACTTTTAGTGTAGACTGCGTGTTAAAAAACCTGAAGTCTATCGGCATACGGGCGCCTTGAAGGCTCCCGTATGTCAGTCAATAGGCTTCAGGTTTTTTAACACGCAGTGTACAGTGTACACTAAAAAGATAAATTTTTTTATCTCTCTTGTGTTGTATTCTAAAAAGTTATTAAATTTTTTTGTTGTATTATTTTTGGTAACTTTTTTTGAATGTAAATATGGGATGTTTTGCATTTTAAAATCTTACGCACAACCACACAAACCTAAAATCATGCATTATTTGTGAGAAATCCAGAAATTTGACTTCCCTCATTACAAATTTTAGATATTTAAGAAAGATGCATCCCGGTGGATTACATTTTTCCATATTTAATTATTTAATTTTAATTTAAAACACTTCACACACTGAGACTGAGTTGTATCCATCCAAGTTTGTGTACTTTTTTTTTAATTTCAGCCATAACACTTTAGACCACTACATTTTCGATCAGTCAACTCAAAAAAAAAAAACACAAAAATTATAATTTTTCCTTTACTTTCAATTCTCTCGTGTAATTTTTTTAGGTTAGAAAACAATCAAAAAATTAAAATTGCAAAAAAAATCGAAACAATTAACTTCACGTTAAAGTTTTTATTGCAACGGGTACAAAACCCAACATTACAACAAACTATCAACTTTTTAAAATTAAATTAAAGCAAAAACAGGAGAAAATTGATAAAAATTAAGGATCGAATGAAAAACACGACTTTACACATACACACTGACTGCGTTTCAATCGTCCGCTTTAAATATGGAAGAAATTTTAACCTTCCGTGACGAGTTCACGCTTGCTTGAACATTTTCTTCTTGATGCTCCAGCGAGTAATCGCTTTCCACAGTTGAAGTACTGGTGCAGAAATCAATGAATGCGGTTGCCTTTTCGTCCATCGACAGCTGAATAAACGAAACGGATGATTGTGTTGTAACAATCGAGACTATGGAACCATGGAAACTTTAAACTCCGATGAGCACACCCGACCTGCTAACACGAACTGCGATCAAACCACTATAGTTACAGATTTCCTTACAGCGATCAAAACATTGCCTGCTTTGAGATCGATGTCGAAGCTGCATCTATCCTTTCTATATTCTATATAATAAATAAATGATTATAACCTCATTGTTATAGTCCAGAATATCTATACGAAATGCTTTGGCTTTGCGTGGTGTTGGCATATTAAACGGAAATAACACCAATATCACATGCCGAAGATGGGAGAAGTGAGGAAGCTGGAGATGAAATTGTGTTGGCTGATGATAATGCGATTGAAGGTAACAAACAATTTGATGTTGATTATAATGGTGTTAATAGTGGTGCTAATACTAGTGTTACCCCGTTCCCTCACGGAAATTGTGACCGAGTATCCAAACCCCGAGAGGCCAAATGCCCAAATTGTTCAATGAGTTGAAATGTTAGACTGATAAACCAATTAAAAACAATATGAATGTAATCGATGACAGAAACATGATTTTATAGGACAACAATAATCTGCAATCCGTCTGATCTGCAGTGTAATCCCCGATTTTCGAGCAAACGCATGATCCTAATGGCCTTTTCAGGCCGATCCATTGATTTGTTTGGTTTGGATGGTAGAGAGATAATATAGGCAGACAGTGAAAACCATTTATGCTGATCAGACTTCAAACCATGAAGATCTACAAAAGCGATGTTTGGCAATTTTCATATACCTACACCATACTTTACAAGTTTATCAAACTCTTCAGTATTAAATAGCTCTTACTTAAAGAATGATTTTGCTTATAAACCAGAATATTTGATAATTAAATGTAAGGGGCAGATTGAAGTAGCGCATTCCGCATGAACTAAGAATAGAGGAGATAATTAATCAAATGGGGGACAAGTTATGCAATGCATTCTGACTGGTTTTCTTTTAGCAAAAAATTATTACCCAATAAAGCAGTATACTCGTATGTAAATTCAATGCATTTATGCAATATTCCGCTAAATGGAATATTATTTAATGAACAGCAACAAGTTCATTACTATAAAAAAATAAAAATTAATTAGATGATTCTGTCTATGCCTATAAATTATCATCTAACTGCAACATAACTTTCATGAATTTGTTTATTTTATATTATTTCTTTTGAGGTCAATGTAGTATTTAGATTGCAATGCACAATTTTTGTACTCTGCCACGCTGCTACACACATGTTGTTTTGCGCGCGCAAACGACGAATCAACAATTAAATAATTTAGTTTCTCTTGGCATTGATTTTTTTATGTTATTTTAATAAAATTATTTTTGTAAAATTACATACATAAATGTACATAAATACGTACATGTTTTAGTACAAACCTGAATTAACTAGGAAATTCTAGTTTTAAAACTAAGCTCTATATGTTTATATTGTAAAAATACGAATTGTATCTGAATTTTACTACATCCGTTACAAGCAAATTGTTTACCTACATAACATATGGATTGTCCTACTCATCTAATCGCTTCTATACAATCCTTTTCCTATCGAGTGCCTAGCCTAGTACGACATATCCAATAAATGTTCAGTTAATGAAAATATTCAACACTTTACTTGGATTTACGTATGTGTACACATATTAGCACTTTTATTTAAATTAAACGTTATGAATACTTATGAAGGCATATGTACGAGTATATCTACGTCACCTGTCAATACCCGTGGTGCGTTTTAATGGGGAAGTAAAAATTGATTTATAATTAATGACAATCTAAATATACGTTAATGTTACTGATGATTTTACAAATTATTATTTTTTGTTATATAAACGAAATTAAAATAAAGGGAAACCTCAAGGATTAAATAATTATTTAAATTAATTTTTAAGCGAATACAATAAAACATAATCGTAAAAGGTTATAAATACTATATTTTATTGTTTATAGTAATTATTAATTTCATAATGTAAGCGAAAAAAAAATCTAATTCATGCTTGGCTAACAATTCAAGTTCAAATTAAATTTTCTAATTAATTAAAAACAAAAAAATCATTTTTTTTTAATTTCAATTCTTAAAAAAAAAAATAATTTTAATTTGATTTCTATTATGCTTATAATTATTGAAGAATAAAATTTAAAACCGATTTTTACCTAAAAAGAAAGTTTAAAATTGGAAATCGCAAAGTTCAATACAGAGTCGGATTTGAACTCTTCAATGATAATCTCCTTGAGGTGTCACGTATTATTATAGGTGTTTACGTACTCCATCTAACTGAAAAGGTGAGTAGCTGGAATGGTTCGGTAATGGGAATGGCATTCTTTCATCCTTCACGAAACTTTTAGTTTTTCTAAAAACTCAAATACATAAAGAAAGGAAGAACGTAACAAAGGTTTTGGGGATAAACATAAGGTTTTAGGCAAATTAAATGCGTTTTCATAATAATATAACAAAATCTTTTGTCTATGTAATTTACATTTTATAATAAATACAATTGAAGAATAGCTATTTTTGCAAACAGTTGGGAATGATACACAAAATGACATTCCTTACGTGTTGCACACAAGCTTTTTTTAAATTTTAATAAAAAACAGTAAATTATAATTTTAAGCGTAATATATTTTGGTGGTACCGTAAAATGGGGTGATTAGAAACACTTTTCAAGTTTATAAGCATATAGTGCTAAGAGGATATTTGTTTTTAATAGTATATGAAATATCTTAAAATATGGGTCTTGGTGTACTTTTTCCTTTTCAAACTACTTTGATCTATTAGAAATGAATATGGCGGATTTTTTTTAAAAAAACCTCACTGTTTCTATTCACCTACTATTGGGGTGAATAGAAATAATCATTGAATTTCGGTTTCTTTCTATTCCTATAATCATTTATGATTTCTAGTGAAACAGTAGCCCGATTTGGTGTCGTTTCAGAAACGAGCAGATGAACGGGTAAGTTGCCCTTAAATTTGCCGACCTGTCTCTCTTGCCGGTTTAACAATTCTTGAATATTCATTCGTAATGTTATTTGTTTTTTTTGTTTTTTTTTATTTTTTTTTATTATTTATTTATTTTTTTTTTAATTGGAGTGAAAATAGAAGAATTCTTTGTCGTAAATCGACAGTTTCGAATTCTTCTAAAGACACATTAAAATTACAAAAAACAAAATGTTTAACATTATACTGATCGGCTATCAAATATAATAAAAGATGTTTTACAAAATTTCATGAATAACGCTAATTATGTAATAACACGAAACAGATTTGTGACGTCAGGCGTTTCAAAGAGCCAATCTTTCACACTGGACAAAAACGACTTATAGCTGATTTACATTCAACGACTTTCGACGTCTGCAAAAAAGTTGAAACACAACATATGAAAAACAGCAAAGACAAAAAGAGAAAAAATAATCATCTGCTTAAAAAAGTCAATTGAAACCCGAGAAACAAACCCAAAAGTCGTCGTCTGCTTTTTTTTGCAGATGTCGAGTTTCATCTTTTTTCTGTAAAATCGTCAATGCGTGAATAAATAACTATAATAAGGTTACATAAACAAGAAAACCAATCATTTGTATTGGTTTATGACATTTTTTGTTTAAATTTATTTTTTAATGTGTAAAAAAAACGAATTGTGATTTGACATCTGCATCTGCAAAAATCTTTGAATGTAAATCAGACTTTAGAATGAATAGCCTCCTAATCCTATCTGGTAATCTATTAAAGATAGTAGGTGATGCAACAAGAATGTAGCGGCGGAAATGATCATTATTAAACCTGAGAATACTATACAAAACTTGACGGTTAGCACGGAAGTTGTATCGAGCATCAACTCTTATTATATGCTGCCCACTACGCTTGAAAAATACAAATGTTGCAATGGTAGGATATTAGTTGACTTGAATAAAGGCCAAGATGAGTCTGTTCTATTCTTCCTCAACATGACTCGCAAAATCATTTTCTGTTGTATATACAATGGTTTTAAAGTAGTTGGATAACAACCACCCCAACAGCATAAAGCGTATTCCATTTTAGCCATTACCAATGCATGATACGTCATTTTCAAAACAGAGATAGGACATACATCGCGAAGAAGGTAAAAAATTCTAGATGCGGATGTAAAATAATGTTTTTAATTAGTGACATGGGTTTTCCAATTGAGCTTAGTATCCACATGCACTCCAAGATACTTAAAAGAGTCGACTAATTCGATATTCAAACAATCAGTATGACAATTGGTAGGAGTACATTTAGAAGCGCTATGATATGTAACATGGTAATCATTAGGTATAGTTATAACTCCAGAAATTTTAAACAACATAAACTTGGTTTTATCACTCAGAATTAGACTATGCTTGTCAAACCATTTATGCAGAACTTTCAGATCGGAATTAATCATGGAAATAACATCAGCGGAAGATCCAGCAGTATAAGCTAAAGCTAAATCATCAGCAAACCCAGTACTGCTGCCATTTAACCCAAGTTTAAAAATAGAATTGGTATAAATTAGGAACAATAAGGGACCCAACACTGACCCTTGCGGAACCCCAACACTCACGTATCTAGGATCACTCAAAATGTCACCTACTCTAACTCTCACTTTTCTATTCTCCAAATAGGATGCAAACCAGCTGTTTACTGTACCTCTAAAACCAATGTCCGACAGAATAGACAACAAAATTTTATGATCAACCATATCAAATGCCTTAGAGGCATCAACAAACAAACCAGCACAAACATTACCACAGTTCACCCCATTATGTATAGTATCCAGAAATTCCAATAAAGCTGATTCAGTACTCATACCTTTTCGGAAGCCATGTTGATGTACACTCAGTACATTAAAGTGATTTAAAAAAATACTCACTCTGTTTTTAACTGCTTTCTCCATAACTTTCAAAATGACCGGCTGGAGTGAAATTGGCCTATATTTTCCTTTAATAGTTGGATCGCATTTTTTAAAAATAGGAATAATGGTTGCCGATTTAAGTCTAGTAGGTACAAGTCCCTGATCGAAAGACAGATTGAATATATAAGTCAGGACTGGGCTAACGAATTTAGAGATAGATTTCAAAATATGGCTACTGAGTCCTTCGCTATCAAGCGAATGTTTCGAATCTAGCGACTCAATAATAGATATTATTTCGTTGTTAAACACTGGAGTCATAAAAAAAGTTTTCGAACAATAATCAGAAGGTAGATTGGAATTGTCTGCTAAGTTAGTTGGCAAAAATTTATCTCGTAGGTCACTGGCAATACTTGTAAAATAACAGTTAAGTTCATTTGCAATATCTATGTCACTTGTGAGTGAGAAGTCTACCGTTGTCTGATAAAATATTTTTGATCGTAGATATTTTTGGCCTTTTAGTCAAAATTTCATTTACTAAATGCCAATTTTTTGGGATCGTATCAAAATCTAGAAACTTAAAACACCGAAAACAGAAATAACTCAAAATACTGAAAAAAAAATTTCAGGAAATATCGACAAAAAAAATACTGAAAATCAAAATCTCGAAATTTATAAAACTAAAACACAAAACACTGATAATATTTATAATTTTTTTATTATAGTTAGATGCTTCAAAAAGATGAATTACTCAGAGCATATATAATGTATGCACATATGTAGATAATGTTCACATAAATATACGCATACGCACATGCACACATCCTTAGTTGTGCATGTACAAACTTTCGTGTGTTAATATAGTTTATTAAATTAATTCCTTAGTTATGTTAATATAATTTAATATTTATTGCAATTCCTTTTAAAACTGGATGGAACTTGCATATTTCCCAATCGTGTAATATGAAATTTGACATGTGCGTTGGAATTGGGATTCTAATATGTTTTTTGGATGAAGTTCTGGAATATGGAGAAGAATCAATCACAAATCCTCAGTTTAGTTGCTAACTAAAGCCTAATCTAACCCCAACTCAGCCCTAATTCAACCCGTAAACAGAACTCCACTTAACCCTCAACTCAACCGCAAACACTACTCCAAACTCAATCCTCAAACCAGCATATATTAAAAATTAGTTAACTGATCGTGCTCACTATATCCTAATCCAACCCCTACTCAACTCCAACTTAACTTCAACTCAACCCGCAAATTGGCCCCTAACTTAACCTTCAAATCAACTACAAATTCAATGCCCAATTAAATAATCAATATTTATTTATTTATTTATTTAATCAAAGTAACATATTTAAGTTAATTATAACTTTTACAATTATATGTTATTAGAGCATATATATAGATAAAATTTTGGGCCAAACCAAACCAGCATATAAAAAAAAATCATAAATTTGTGTTTAACTCTTGACGTACAGTATCCATAAGCCCTTCAAATCTCCACCTTGACCATAGAAACAGATTGGCGAAAAAAAATCCAAATCGGACAGCCGTTCGCGAGATACCATGGGTACAGACATCCAGACAGATGGACGGACATTTTTTTTTTTTTGCTTTTTCAGACTCAGGGACTTTCAAAACATCGAGAAAAGTGGTATTGGACCAACCAAAATTTCCATCATTTTTGACAGGATTTCAATAATTTGGTCTTTTTAGACCGAAGTAAATCATAATCGTAAAAATGCAAGTTTGAAATACTAGCTCATCTCGAAAAAATTCAGTATTTTCAGTATTTTTCGAGATTTTTCAGGATTTTTTTTTCAGTATTTTATTTTTCGAGATTTTATTTTTCAGAATTAAAATTTTCGCAATTTAGATTTTCGGTAAACCCATACCAACCCCAATTTTTTTTAACATCGCCACTGTTACCTAAGAAACGATTAACATAATATGTTCCTTTTTTTTTGTATGTCCAGATTAATTTGATTACATGTAGTAGTCTCGTAGATTTGAATTATTAGGATGTATTTTCAATTTTATTCTCATTTGGTTTCTTTTTTTAATTCGCCTAGCAAGTGAATATGAAATCCATGGTTGAAGAAGTTTGATGTTAGTTATCCGTGAGCGAATGTAACATTGCTCTAAAACGACCGAAATAGTATTTAGAAATTGATCAAGAGCTAAAGACGGATCATTAATGCTTAGGACAAAATTCCAATCTACATTCTCCAAAACCTCATTTAACTGTGCAAAATCGAGTTTCTTCTTATGGCCCATTCTCATGTTATGGGATGGTGGTAAAAGATTAGCAAACCTGAATAAAATCTCGATTAGATGATGATCCGAAATCATGAGATCGACCGCCGAAGATGAAAAACATGAAAGGTCATTTGAGTGATCGATACATGTAGATGTCGATGTAGTCACTCTTGTAGGAGTATTGATCAAAGACTCAAGTCCAACAGAAGACATAAGCATCATATAATCATCACAATGGGATGGAAAATTAAGAATGTCAATATTAATGTCACCAACAATAAACAGATTTCTAGACTTAATTTTGCCAATAAAACAGGATATTTCTTGGAGAAATACATTTACTGGAGTATCATGTAACCTATAAATACATAAAATAACGTACAAATCATTATCCAAACTCCAGTCAACCCTAACAATATCTATATTGTATCAATGGAATAACCCACTCTGAACAAATAATCAATCTGTCCACAAGGATTTTTTCTTCAGTTTCGTTTAAGCAGGTTTGTCCCCCCTGATTTTGTATTGTATAACCTTTTCTAAATGGCGATATATCACGGAATGGTGTATACCGTATTTCTCCGATGATTTCCTTAATCATATTCATAACTTATTATTTTTAACATCTTCAACTGCTTGTTTCAATATCAGAGGACCATGCTTTTTACAATGTTTATGGCTCTTCGACTTGTATTGTATGGGCATTTTAATACTCTGTAGCAATCAAAAACCGAAATATGTACTATAATAATTTATCATTAGGGAAATTTATTAATTTGGAATTAAGGAAACTTGGTAATGAGAACAAAAACACTATTTCTGTTCTTTCTATTCACCCCACGCACTTCCTAACTTTTGACACTAAACTACAAAATGGTAAAATTTAGGAAAAACGGTAAAAGTTAACTACAATTTTAACTACAAAAGTAAAAAAGAAGACATAATTGAACAACTTGCATCAATTTTCTCTGATATTACAATTTTCTCTGAAATATGGCTCAATTACATACAAAGTTTTTTAGAGTATTTCTCGAACCAAACAATGTTGATTTATATTTACCAATATATTCTTTAATTTAAAACTGCGTGTGTTCAACCAAAAATCCCTATTTATTTTTATTTTTGCACTCATCACCAACTTAAAAAATTAAAGTTGCTTTTTTTTTATTATGTATTAAGTACTTTTCATACCAGGCGCCTCGCCTCGAAATTTTTAGTTACCACACATACGAAGCTGAGACCCTTTCATACCGGTGGCGTCGGCTTTGAACATTCGGTTGATATCAAATATTTTATTTAGGTCCATTTTACACGTGAATTATAGCAAGAAACGAGATATTATGAATTTGTAAGCTACATATGAGCTAGATTTTTCGGTAAATATAAAACAGTTGTACCAAAAATGTGATTTGTAGGTTATGTTGACAAAGCTCTTCGCTTTGTACTACTTTAAAATGTCGCAGTCGAGTGTGGAACGCATTGCCTTGGCCTCGTAGATAACTTCATTGCAATATATTTTATTTTTTTATTAAATTATCACTTAAAAATAAATTATTTTTCAACAAAATGAATTTATTACTATAAAATTAAACATTATCAATCAAATGAAACTAATTTTCATAATTCAAAATTGAAATAAAGAATTTTCATTTTCGAAGCTCAAAGCCGAGGCGCTTGGTATGAAAAGTACTTAAAGGCCGGTATTCACGTACAATTAAATTACGCAATATACTTGTGTGACGTCAGAACATTGCACAATATACTCAAATGTTATTCAACATTTTTGAATTTTATTGTGCAATACTGACGTCACACAATTATATTGCGCAATTTAATTGTACGTGAATACAGGCCTTTAAGAAAAATTATCAAGTTAATTATTTTTTAAAGTTTTGTTTCTATTCACCCCGCTGTTTCTATTCACCCCATTTTACAGTACATCTCCATTACATATTTCGCATGGCAAGATTAAAAAACTAACACACAAAACTAAATAACAAAGAATATAATTAAACAGAAAAAGGAAAATTTCCACAAAATATAGGACATTTTAGCTCACAGAAAGCGGAAAGGACAAGTTTCACAAAAGAAGGATTGTCCTTCCCAAAAAAGGACTGTTGGGAACCCTAGCTCCCGATAGCAACTATTGAGAGCGTATAAAAAACGCAGCTATAATAATTATCAAATTTCTTAAAAATTTCCGATTTAACAAATTTATTAGTGTCCTCACATTTTTTGAAAGTAATCTTAGCTAAATTTTTACTCACACTGGAAATGTTCAATATTTTGGAAATTATTTAATTTAATGGCTTTTCCCAAGTTAACTACATAAATTAAAATTGTCTTTATTTACAAAAACAGTGAAAGGGCCAGTATCAAAAGGGTTGCAAAATTTAATTTGATTCTCGAAATTATTGCGAGCCATGTTTGAAATTTTTGATGTATTAGTCAATTAGTGGATAAAAAAGGAGAAGAGCAAGAAGGAGCCCCCCTCCTTTTGACCATTCGGTTTTTTATACGAATAAAAAGCTATATGAGAAATTTGTCATCGAATCGGAATTTGGGTGCTGCGGCGATCATTATTCACCTAGTATGGCTAATCTCCCACTCCCAATAGGCAGGCGGCATCATTTTCAGGCTGCGATCAAGTCGTCTTAAATTAAGTGCGGCTGAAAGGAACAAAGTAACCCTTGTCTAGGTTTCGTGACTTAAGGCAATTGTTAGCAACGAAAAAGAAGATATGCAAGCCAGCTTAGGGAATACTACTATTGGATCTTCTTAGCCTTGTGGCCTTAGAAGGTGCGGTATGAAGATGGGTTATCAGTAAATGAAACAACACAACAGTCAATAAGTTCTGAAACTCTAGAGCAATTTAGAAGTACCTAATAATCGTTTATGGAGCTCTAACAGGACGCAATCTTCCCGAATTACAGTTTTGTGCATAAACAAAGCAACAAACGTACAAAGATGAATTCTTCATTAAGAATTACAGAAACCTATAGGTGACGGTACTCATCCTAAAGAATCCGGAACTCATAATAAAGAATCCTGAAACTCTGTAAAGCAACAGAGATATAAGTAAAAATAAGGAGCCCAACAGATCGTTGCAAGAAGAAATGAAACGAGCTATTTAATTATGCCTCATCGGATCCTACTTCCAATAATGTTAATAATAATAGTCCAACTGGAGCGACGTTTTAAATTCCGATTAAATTTGACAAAGAAATCAAACACGTGTGTGCTATCCACGCCTAAACATTACTTACCATTAATCATTAATGAAAGTAATAAAATACACGGTTCTTCTTCTGTTTTCTGGCAGAATTTTTGTTATTACTGAGTGGAAGATAAATAATTTACGAGTTCCTACACATAATCATTATTAAATTTTATCGTTGTTTGTAAAACTTACAGAATAGTTACGATGACAAACTTTAACCTGCGGCGGTATATTTTGGGAAACAGATTGATTTTCCCATAAAAAAATCATTAGGCACCACAGAAATGGAAATTCAAATGGCATTTTTAGTCACCCTTTAAAAAAATCGGTTATGCATCTTTTCCTGGGGAAAATGTACATTTACTTGCAAATCAAACCAAATTTTCTTCGGTGGATAAGATTTAATGCATCAGAGCTAAGTTTGAGTTATAAATTTCACTGAAAATCGATATTAATTTCTTTATTGTACGTGTGACCTTTTCTCCATATCGCGGTTTAACCATTCAAATTAAATAATTTCAGTTACATTTCACAATGTTTACTTTATTTTATACCGTTTTTTTAACAACATAATTTATTATTTTTGAACATTCAATTTATATATGATGTATTTCCGCCGCATGATCTTCGTCTTTTTGACGCTCTAGAATTTCTTCGCTTACGCTTCCTTATACTAATTTGTGACGAAGAATGCCGCCTTTTTCGAGCCCGGTACGCCTCTACAATATATGGCCACTTTTCTTGATCGGGCATTTCATTCCAACTTTTGCCACCCTCGATAGCAATTTGTTTCATTGACATGCCACAATGCGTTTTACGAAAATAGCGTAAATAATTCAAAAAAGGATTCCTTGTCATAACCCCTTCGGCGGCACATTTTGGTGATGGCGTGCCACTTTTAATGGGTTTTACTGGGGTACTAACATTCGATTTTACTGTGCCATGCTTTGAAAGGCTGCGGTTTTGACTTGGCTGTGGTGGTGTGCAAGGTGTTTTTTTTCCGACAGAGCTTCTTCGTTTTTCACTTGAAGAAGGAGTAGTGGGACATTTTTGTTTTTCAGTTCCAGGACGTTGTGAACGGCGACAATAACCACAAATTTTTTCCAAGAAATGTTCCGCCTTTTTAATTTTGTCTGTATCCTTCTGGCCGCTTTTGCAGTCTTCTTTCGCTGTTTTGTTCGACATTTTCGTTTTCTTTTAAATATTGCTTCAATATGTACAAGTAATTTTGACTTTTATTTTTACAATTTAGAAAATTGAAAAATACCGAATTTTGATGATGTTCAAATGATATGTAACTGTCACTAAATACAAAAAAAAACATTTGCCTGGTGTGCTTTGATTTGATGTTTCCATTTTGAAATTTATCTAGCCAACCAAGATACCATTTTAAGGAGGGACGCATTTGATGAATATTCGAAGTTATAATTCATCTCTATTTAATGATTTGGTGTATTTTATTGATTCGTAAAACCCGATATTATGATATTATTATTCACTCAAATGATATAAAAACCCATTACAACTTCAAAGAATACTTCCAAATTCGTTGAAGCTTCGTAAAAATAAAAAAACATTTAGGATTATTGTGTTTTATTTATATTTATTTATACATACTAAATTGTTATAAACAATATTTTTGGAGAAATTGCATAATTCCAATGTCCACAGAATTTATTTATTTTATTTGTAAAATGTTTTTCTTATTGATTTTGATTGTGTAGGTGAAAAAGTCTTCCTCGAATTAATCTAGTAATTACAATTTGTGGCCTCCATAGCTATTTTAGCTAGAGTTGACAGTTTAGGCACTTGGTATAAAGGTGCGGCACCTAGTTCTTGTTTTAATAGAAAACCGTCATATTTTGATTTATTAGGCTTTTGTGTGTATAAGCAAGCTAGTGATGTACTGCACAGAACCAACATATATTCCTTTATGCTTGCCATTTCTCGTAACTCGATAATTTCTTTTAATTATGATTATGAATTTAAATAAATAAATATTGATTTATTAAATAATTTTAACAGCAAATTTTGAAAAATAAAAGATTAATGACTTATTAAAAATGAATAAGCTACTCAGTTTCACTCTGTCAATTGATGAGTGAATTTTGCATAAAACTTCAATCAAAATTTATAAACAAATTAATTCATTTTAAAATCAAAATTCCACAATTAAAATACAATTATTCTACAATAATTCACTACCACTTTAACTCGCCTAAAAACACATTTACACTATTCAGTCGCATTTAGGCATTACTAAATAATCACTTTTATCTATTGCACTATTGAACTTTCCCTCCGTTATATTGTTAAGGTGACAGATGGATTAGAATAGAATAGTTACTTTAACACCGTAATTTGTTCTAAAAGATTGTCCATGCTAAAACTGTTACTTATTAGAACGACATTTAGGCGAAATATTCCCGAATATTCTTCTTGGAAGAATTAGGAATAAAACATCGATTGAAGTTCGATTATTATTATTATTATTACTTGAGGGTCATGTGGGCGTTACAGCCACCTCGCACTACGACCTAAAAGATCTTTTGTGCATGGAATCTACTTATTGAGCTGTCCATAAGCCGTTGTAATCTTTGGTAGAAAATGGCTGGGCAATGGCACAGATCATGTTCTGCTAATTCCGCTTCCAGGTTGCAGAAATAGCTCCATCTGTCGAACTTAGGCCCATTTTCTTAAGGTGATACCTTAAGGGGGTGTGACCTGTGAGGAAGCCAGTAAGCAGCCTCAGCTCAGGTTTCCTAAGTACAAGACATTCCTTGACCCTGGCTGATGAAGGTGAAATAAATTGCTTCGCGTGTCGCAAACCTGGGATTCCGCGCCGGTAGGAGGACTTTTGCACATCCTCCCAGCATTTTAACGGTTCTGGTCCAATGAATGGAGAGGCAGAACCCTCGCGGGCGAGGCCATCAGCTGCCTCGTTTCCCACAATTCCAGTATGACTTGGGGCCCAAACAAGTGTTACCTTATTTGAGCTTGCCAGAATCTTAATAAACTTCAGACAATCCCATTCTAGCCTTGACTCAATGGTAAAAGACCTAAGAGCGTTTAAGGCCGATTGGCTGTCTGATACAATATAAACCTTTGCGTCGTTTAGGCCTTTAGATATGCCTATCCTTGCGCAAAGTTCTTTAGCATGCACTTCTGCTTGAAAAACGGTAGCATTGGTACCCAAGGACTTCAAGAGGGATGTCCCACTCCAGTATATTCCTACCCCCGCCCCATCTTCCGTTTTTAATACATCTGTAAACCACACCGGTGACCCTCGCTCAAAGGATGGTCCCCCTGTACTTCACAACTCCCATTTAGGTAATCTAACACAAAATGGTTTGTGGAAATCTAGTTTAGCTGGCTTTCCTATAGTAGGGTCTGTCTGAAACTCCTTGAGAATTTCCACATGGTCCACCGTATTGCCTGGTTTGATGTTACCCTCAGCCTGCATCTTAAGGGCCATAGTAGCAGCATCCTTTTTTACATGCAGATGCAATGGAGTTAGTCCTAAGAGTGCCTCCATTGCTGCGGTCGAACATGTTTTCAGTGATCCCGTAACCCCAATGCAGGCCATACGTTGAACCTTATTCAATAAAGTTTGCGCTGTCCTTTGTTCGGTTTTAGGCCACCACACTACCGATGCGTACGTGACCATAAGCCTAATGATTGTTAGAAATGACCAGTAGATCATTTTTGGTTGTAGTACCCAAGAACGTCCGTAGAGTCTCTGACATGCCCAAAAAGCCTTTGTGGCTCTATTTTGAATTTTTTCTAAATGTTGTTCCCAATTCAGTTTATGATCTAGGATGACCCCTAGATATTTAACTTCTTTGGAAAAAGCAACGATAGTACCGTTTAACGAGGGAGCTATAAGCGATAGCTTTCTCCTCCTCGTAAAAGGGACAATGACAGTTTTGTTTGGATTGACAATGAGTCCTTCATGGTCACACCACTGCCATATTAAATCGAGTGCATTTTGCATGAGATCAGAGCTTGCCTCTAATTATGATAGCCACGTCATCCGCATAGCCCTGGACATCAAACCCATGGCTACTCAGGAGGACCAGTAGTCGGTCAATAACCAATGACCATAAAAGAGGAGACAGTACGCCTTCTTGGGGACAGCTCTTTACGGTCCTGATGGTTACCGACTCGCCATCTAATCTGGCTGTAATATCGCGATATTTCAGCATGGAGCGGATCCACCTAGTTGGCGAAGGCGAAACCCCCTTCTCCGTAGCTGCCCTTTCTATTGAATCATAGGAGGTATTATCAAAAGCCCCCTCAATGTCTACAAAGGCACAAAGGGCAATTTCCTTAAAAGCCATTGCTCTTTCAATCCTCGTGACTAGACCACTAAGAGCGATCACAGTGGATTTACCTGCTTGATAAGCAAACTGGTTCCGATGCAGCGTATTATTTACAAGGATTTCACTTCTTATTTGATGATCCAGGAATTTTCCCATCGTCTTCAATAGAAACGATGTGAGGCTAATTGGCTTATAAGCCCTGGGCTGACTGTCCAGACGACTCCTTCCCTTTAGTATAAAGACTACATTTAATTTCCTCCATAGTTTCGGAATATAGTTAAAAACACAACTTGGGAATATTTCTTTAATACCTTTTTGAAGTAAATCTTGAAAGATACCATCCCCTCCAGCAGATTTTAAAGGTTTGAAAGAGCCAATAGCCCATCTCACCTTGCTGGGTGTGAACATTTTTCCAGAGAGGCTCCAGATCCTACTGTGGGGTGAAAAGGTCACCTCATTTGAAGGGTCATGCCTCTTGGGCTTCTACCACTATTGAATCCGGAAAGTGGGTACCTAATAGTAGTTCCAAGGTTTCCTTCCGGTTTTCAGTGAACCCCTATTTTGCTTCTGAAGAAGCCCTAAACCATTTGAGTGATCCCTGGAAAGGACTTTCTGGAGACGAGCTGCAGAGGGCAATTCTTCCCCTATTGACAATATCTACATTATTAGTAATTATATACTTAAAAAGGTACTCACTCCTATTATTGATATCCGTGCTGCCCCACACCGTGTGATGCGCATTTGCATCGCATCCTATCAGGTAAGCCAGCCCTTTGCGCTTGCAATAAGCTATGAGCCGCCTAACTTCATTGAAGTGCGATAAATATTGTTGTTGTTTTTAATTGTTTCATTTGCAAAGAGTAGGTGTGGATTAGTCATTCTGAATTTAGAAGTTGGACATACATTTTCGTAAAATGTATAAGTTATAGAATGGAAAATTCCAAACTGAATTTTTATCTTGTGGGAGGTTAAGCTTGGAAACGACGCTAGGGCAGCAGCTAAAAAAAATATGCAGCGTTTATGATTGTGCAGTAATAAGTGAAAGAATAATGAGAATTGGTTCACTAAATTCAGTTTCGGTGATATGACGCTTCAAGATGAACCAAGGCCGGCACGGTCTTCTGATGTGGACGACGAACGATTGAAAATTTTGGTAGAACTAAACCTTTGCCAAACAACGCGAGAATTAGCAGAGAAGATCAATTCATCTCAACCAATTGTGCGCCACAACTTTGAGAAATTAGGGAAAGTGTCCAAGCTTGGACTCTGGGTACTACGCGCTCTCACTGAAAACAACAAGGTGCACAGAATGTCGATTGCCTTTAATAATCCCTCACAACAAAGCGATCAGCCTTTATTGGCCAATATTGTTACTGAGGATGAAATGTGGATAACATATGAAAATGTTGTCAGGAAAAAACGGTGGCTGAACAAGGATACCCACCGTCACCTTATCCTAAAGCTAAGTAGTGTTCACGGCAGGAACATTTTATTGTTTGTATGGTGGGCAATAAGTTTATTATTATTATTATTACCATGAGGACGTCCTAAAAGATCTTTTGTGCTTTGGCCCTGTCTAATTAGAAGTCCCTCTGGAGACCCTGAGTTCCCCATAACCGAGGGTTTTATTGCTGATCCGAGTGAAACTCTGGAAGAGTCCCAGTAGGTCAGTTTTGAAATTCTAATCTCCTGCCGCTGCATGGTCTTGGCCGCCAGATCGCATCTGATGTGCAAGTGATCCGATAAGGAGGCCTCTTCCAACATATGCCAGTTTTGAACTAGGTTGCTAAAATGCGGACTAGCAAGTGTTAAATCTAGGACCTCTTGCCTAATTCCAATGATAAAGGTAGGTTTCCTTGCCCTATTGACAATGTCTACATTATTTGTAATCAAAAACTGAAAAAGGTGCTCACCCTAGTTACTGATGTCTGTGCTGCCCTGTACCGTATGGTGCGCGTTCGCATCACATCATATTAGGTAGGCCAGCGTGTTGCGGTTATAATGATCTATGAGCCGCCTAACTTTGAGAGGAGGTGTCATCTCTGAGTCTATATAAAAATGACGCCTTCTTCTCAATTTCACGCCTTCTCCTCACCTATCTTTTTGAGGAAGCCACCATCCTAGGTGTAACTGGATAATCCCAAACTTAAAATTGACCTTAAAGTCAACCCGCTTGAGCTTTACGACTGAAAAGTGGTGCATGGAGAAGGTACAAAAGCACACAGAGATCTACAGGTCCCAACAATCGGGAAGAAATTAGGGATTCCAGAGCCAGGCATTACTCAACTCAAGATTGACAATTCATCCAAACTATCTGGTGAGCAAGCATCTCACTGCCACATAGCGAGGGAAAAATTAAAACTTCACAAAATTTTTTGATTTGCTAAATAGGTCTTAGATATACTTTTAGGCCGTGAGTGAATTAGTTAAATACCAGTTAAAAATTAAAATTTTGACATAAAAGTTAAAATTAAAAAATTTACTCACCACAAAAAATAAATAAAAAATGCATCATGGTAGGCACCGTATATAAAATTTGACAAGCGAGTTAAAAAAACATAACCTCGTTTTTTTAATATTGCTTCAGTTGATCTTGATACATAAGCACGACACGACGTGTTTCTTTCTGTTTCTTCTTAAAACAGCTTCATTTGATAAATTACGCTGTTTAGAAAGTAATAAAATAGATAACAAACTAGGAAAATGATTGTTATAAATGCGCTTCATGTTGTTGTTCAGTTGTCACAATTTTAATTTTTAACTAATTCACACAGCAATATTAAATTTGGTAGATAAAAATATTTCACCACGATAATTTGATTTTCACCAAATTTTTAACCAAATATTTTTAACATATTCACTCACGGCCTTAGACATTAATTTTTAAAATCTCGAATATATCGAATTAATAATAGTTAAATTTACGGATTATATCAATTTATACTAATCGTAATGTATGTGAGATTTTATCAATGGCTAAAAATACTTTGATCACAATGAAAAAACTTTTTACTTTTCACTTTCAGGTTAGTATGAATTTCCAACATATATGTAGAGCAAAAAATGTTGTTCCTTGTCAAGGTTTGAAATGTATAAGAGAAACCAAAATTTTCAATATTCTCGAATAATTTAGAAAATCTCGAAAATTTTTGAAAATTTCTCAACGAACTTAACGGGTAACCTCAAAATTTTTGAAATCTTTGAACAATCTCCAAAGGTTTAAAAATTCAAGTCAACGCCTATCAAACTAACACAACGCACAACTTACCGATGCGTCAGCCTTGATAGACTATGTGATTTAGCTAAACCTATTTAGCTAAACCTGTTTAACCTGTACCTACTGGGATTTAGTTTAAAGCAAATGCTGCATTTTCGAAGTCTTTGTTCAAAATAACATAGGAGCATAATCCAGATGCGAGTAAAGATGCCAAGTGTTATAAATGCTATGACTTCAGCCAAATCATATGTTTCAAATAGCATGTTAATTATGAATATTGTGATTTAGGTTCATCGACGGTAACATCGATTAGACGAGATTGTTGAGGTGAACTCAAGATGACCACTTAGTAGAAGGTCATCTCAGATCGTCGATTAAATTCGCCGGTTGTAAATTTGCGAAACGGGATTTTCACGGGACTTAGGAAATTCAGATTATACCTCTCGAATAAAATTAAAAAATGGCGTTAAGTTACCGAATGATGTTCCACTAAGAAGTTAGCATTGGCTTCGTATGGGTGCCCCATCGAAAACGAATTTATGCAGTGCAAGTCATTCAAGGACAAGTCGCCGGTGTTAACGCTAAAAGGGAAGAGGGGAACATGACTGGTGGCTAAACCTGAAGCCTATTACTGATTTCGACGTTAATTTTCGAAAGGAAGGCAAAGAAAAAAAGAGAAAGAATAAAAAATACTGCGTCGGTTTTTCTTGCTTTGCCCACTAAACACAGGCGAACAATAGTATTCGACTTCGAAAGCAGTTATAGTTGGTCCTCCGATTCTAAAAAAAGAGACCCACCTATCGAATTGTTTGTTCGTACGATGGGAATGCTGTTCAGGGACGAACAGCTGTTCATGACAACTCAACAAACAATAAAATCTTAAGTGTTTAATTAGACAAAAGAAATTCTCTTTTATTTTAAAACAGTTTCAAACTTTTGGGAAATTTGTAATTGCAGTGGTTGACAAACTAAACAAAATACTTTTTTTTTTATTGGGAAACTCATCTTTTTGAATAAACTATGAATTTTGTATTACTTTCGAGATTTTCTTACGCGGGAATGTGATTTTGTTGGTATAGGTACAACACCAGTACCACCACAAACGCAACATGTTCGTGTTTTTGTTTTTTTTAGTAACTTAGAATTTTTGCGTTTACGTTTTGCAATATTGCCATGAGAAGATGAGAGTCGCCGTTTACGGGCATGATACGCCTCTACAATATAGGGCCATTTATCCTGTTCGCTCATTTCATTCCAAGATTTTCCGCCCTCGACAGCGATTATTTTCATTGGCTCTCCACAACGAGTTTTACGAAAGTTACGCAGAAAATTAAAAAATGGATTTCGTGTTATTTCGCCTTCGGCGGCACATTTAATCACATTTGATTTTCTGGTTGGCACGTCTGTGCCGCTCAGACCTGGTGACGTTGTTCCAATGGGAGGACTTGCGGCGGGAAGGCTTTCGTCGGATGGAACTCTTTCCGCAACCCTGAAATTTGGTGGTTCACAAGCCTTGAGACACAATTCACATATTTTATCCACCAGGCTTTGATTAAATTTAGTCTTTCCTGATTTTAACGATGATTTCGGATTATGTTTGGCCGATTTACGAGGCATTTACAATTTTATTACAGTCCCCCCCAAAAAAAAAAAAATTAAAAAATTGGGAAGCTTAAACAAAAAATTTAGAAAATTACGAATTAGTAATTAATCGTAATTTATACTGATGAATTTATAAATTATTAAATATGAGAATGACAACCGAACAATTTTGATTTGAACAACAAAAAAATTTGTTGATTTATAGAAAATAAAATATGGCCGTATACTCAGTTCATGAAAAAAGTGAAAATACCGTTGGTTTTAATGAATTTAATTAAATAGTGCCGGGATTTTCATAAACTAGATGAGCATTGAGCATGACCCGTTTGTGAAATATTTCATTATTTCTACTCACCATTGTCAAAAGCAACGATTATGATAAGAAGGTAAAACGTCAAAAGTTTATTTGGTTAGCTAACACCGTATCCCCAATGAAATACTTTTTATTTTTGCCTTACAGGATTGTATGAATTTCCAACAAACATTTTTGTTCGTTATATTGAAAATTCATACAATCGTGTAAGGCAAAAGTAAAAAGTATTTATTTGGGGATGCGGTGTACATAATATATTCACAAGTTTTCGATTTGACAATATTGTTACGTTTTTGCTTTGTCAATCAAGTGCCACTTTGCAATAAACAAGCCAATGATAAGGTTACAGTAGAATTTTGAATTAGGTTACGGTCCACTAGGACCAGGCATAGACACAAAAAGGTCCGTAGCCATACCACAATTTAAAAATTTATCCTCCAACTCATTGAAACCATTTTGAGCTTGTTACGAAACGCTGGATACTCCTGACGTCCATCCTGCTAAGGTCCGTCAGGTCATTGAAGATGGGTGCCTCTAGAAACTTTAGACTGTTTCGCGCCAGACGAGGGCAGGTGCAAAGAAGATGAAGTACTATCCCTTCCTCCTCTTCGTCCTCGCAACTACGACAGTAGTCATGTAAGAAGCAACCAAGTCTACTCGCATGCCTGACTCCGCTGAAGTGAGATCAGCTGTTTTGATCTCGCCAAGCCCAACTTTGGCCAGATCTGCCGATTTATTACACATGAGGTGCTACTTGAATATCTGTCATTCGTCAACTTACTATAGCTTCCTCCTGAAGCAGCAGTTTGTATACCGCAAGAGGCATTTCAATATCCTTTCCGCTTTTTAAAATGTGGTCTGTTGTATCACGTCGAGCTAGTTCATTCAGCTTTTATATTCCCTGTACTAATGAAATGACCTGGCACCCATATAATATGAATGTTGAACTGATCTGTCATCTCGTTAATAGTTGAGAGACAGTTCTGGACTACTTTCGACGTGAGGAGGTGTACTAGAAGTGCTTTAATGGCAGCCTGACTGTCCGTATATATGCGAATATCACAAGTCGATATTACATTATACCTCAACCAGTCCACACTTCCTTTATCGCAGTTACTTCAGCTTGACAAATGCTACAGTATTCGGAGAGACAGAATGACAGGTTTAACATAAGTTCCTCGCAGAACACTCTAGCCCTGACTTTTCCATCCCGTTTTGAACAATCAGTGACAAAGTTTAAAACTTCTGGTTCCAAAACTGCATCCATCATCCAATCCTCTCTGGATGAGATCCTAGTCCGAAATTTTGTATCAATAGACAGTGACGGGACAGTATAGTCGGTGGTCTTGTTGCAGGTCCACATTAAGGTAGATTTCAGTCGTATGGCATTGCAAGCTGCCAACTGTTTTCCCAAGATATCTAGAGGAGTCAAAAATAGCAGAGTCTCCAGTGCCTGAGTGAATGTGCTCCTTAGTGCACCACTGATCCACACAGAGATTGTTCTCTGAACTTTGTCAACCACTTTTGGTTGACAGTTTTGTCCAGAGCAGACCACCAGACTGTTACCCCATACAGAAGAATGGGTCTGACAACTGCGGTATAAAGCCAATGGACCATGTGGGGCTCCAGCCCCTATCCTTTCTCAATGTCATTGCAAGAGTTTAGCGCTACCGTAGCTTTCTTTACTTTTCCATAATATTAGGTTTCCAGTTTAATTTACTGTCTAAAACGAGACCCAGAAACTTCGCTTCATCTACAAAAGTCAAGCTGAACCCATTTAAAGTGGAATGATCGGTATGAGGAAGTTTATATTTCCTAGAGAACAGAATCAAATCAGTTTTGTATGGATTCACATTCAACCCACAACCATTTGCCCGTAATGAAAGAATGCCCAGGGCATTTTGCATAAGCTGACTAAGTGTGCCGGGATATTTGCCACGGACTCCAATAGCAACATCATCCGCATAGGCTACCACCTTGAAGCCACTATCCCCCAGTCTCAGTAACAGGTCATTTATGACCAAGTTCCAAACCAGGGGGGACAGTATGCCACTCTGCGACGTGCCTCTGCTTGCAAATTTTCTGGCGGAGGATTTCCCCAGACTGGCATTTATGATTCTGCTTCTTAGCATTTGATCTATCCAGTCCTTGAGTGATTCATCCACTCCTAGATTCGAGAGTGCCCGAGCTATAGCCCCTGGAAACACGTTATTAAAAGCTCCATCAATGCCCAAAAAGGTTACCATTGCGTAGTCTCTATATTCGAAAGGTTTTTCAATAAAATATATAAGAGAATGAAGAGCAGTCTCTACAGATCTCCCCTTGCAATAGGCATGTTAGATTTAGACCGCTTTCCGGCACAATCGTGCCTCTAATAGGAGCTTCTATTTATCTTTCCAGTGTTTTAAAAAGGAAAGAGGACAAGCTAATCGGTCTAAGGTCTTTGGGACTGCAGTGTGAGAGTTTTCTTGCCTTAGGTATAAATACAACCTTTACTTCCGTCCATTTACTAGGAATGTGACATAGTTCTAGGTTACCACTCAAAATTACCTCTAACCAGGAAATGGTTAGATTCGCAGTTTGTTGAATATCCGCAGGGATAATACCATCAGGTCCAGACGACTTATATGGTTTAAAACTGTTTATCGCCCACAGAATCTTTCTTCTGCTAATAATTTAGCCTACGAAGCTACTTGCCCTATTATCTTCTGATGTAGTAGGTGCAGATTCGGAACGGCCAAGAAAATGAGTCTCCAGCAGAAATTCTAACGATTTCGCACTATTTATGATCCATGCTCCATCCAGCCTTTGAAGAAAACTTGGGGATGAGAGGGCAGTGGAGAGTACTTTGCGCAGCCTGGACATCTCCGCTGAATTTTGCCACAGTTTAGTCTCCAAGATCTGTTCTTGGCACTTCTTAATTGATATTTATAAATCTTCCTTATATGAGTCCCAGTCTACTGCGGTTCTTGTTTTCCTTGCTGTTTTGAAGAGTCTTTTGCATCTTAGACGTGTTTGTTGAATCTCCTTGGACCACCAGGGTAACCGAGATTTACCCGTGGGCCTACTAAGAAGACTTGAGCCCAGTATCGCTTCATATAAATTGGGCGCTGCTAATAAATTAGGTAAGGTATCCCAGTCGGTTTTCCTTCTGTTCCTGTAGATTGTACTTTTTGGAGAAACCAAGTCCATTTCGAATTGATACTAATCGACAAAAAGTTTGAGACAAGTGTAATGTCTAATACCTTCTGTCTATTTCTAGTTATAAAAGTCGGCTTATTGCCTATGTTGCATATATGAAGGTTAGTACTTAGAATGTCATCCAGAAGTAACTCATCTCGTTCGTTTATGTCCGTATTCCCCAGATTGTGTGGTGAGAATTTGCAGAGGTTCCGTTTATCGACCTCAATGCTGACCGCTGCTACATCTCCATGGCTGAAATTTGATAGCAGAAAACAACTTATATTATTCTTAACGAGAATACACGACCGAACCCTATACCTTCTTTCTCAGTGTGCATCAACGTATAACAGGGAGTCTTGAGCCCAAGTACCCGGTCTTCAGTTACCCAAGGTTCTTGGAGAAAGACAATATTTGTCCCTCCTTTTCCAATTTTTAAAAGGAGAGCAGCTAATTCTGCCTTTGAGTGGTGTAAGTTTATTTGAAAAATGTCACCATTTTAGACCTTCTCTCCACTACGGTGCCATCAGAGTCTTCACCTGATGTGAAGTCCTCTGAGAGCTTCTTCAATGACTTCAAGGACATTGTCATCTCTGTATCTGTGGAGAGGCTTTCCGCCTGTCTATCTGCTTCCTCAAGGCGCCTAGATGAGCTTACAAGCACAACTTCCTCAAACTTTGGCGCCTTCGGTGCCTCCGCGTCCCTCTTGTAAATTTTGAGTGTTACTGCGCTGAAACCATAGTTTACGGTGCCATTGGTTTTTTCCAGTGCAGCCAGTGACTTCCTGTTTAAAATTAAAATGGCTGACCTGTAGTCAACCTTTGGATCCTCGAGATTGGCAACTTTCAAGTTATGCGTTGGCAAATCTGTGTTACCAATCTGCAGTAACCGGAGTATCACCTTTGGATCGCTAGGCTCTGAAGGAATCCACACCCTGGCTCTCGGCCTCCATGAGATCTCTTCCCTAGCTATAACAGCAAGGCTGGCTCCGGGTCATTATTATTATTATTGTTGTAGGGCCATACCTTCCAAGCCCTGCTTAATTATATGTCCAGTCAATATTCAGTCTCTTAATGAAGCTAAGAATACTGCCGGCCTGTACGTGATAAATACTATATGGGCTCATAGCTCTCCCTCCTAGATGTTTACTGAAGGAAGTACTTCTACTGGAAAGACGGTAGCATTGGTTCCCAAGGACTTCGAAAGGGTAGTCCCGCACGCGTATATTTCTAGCCCCGCCCCGACTGTCGCTTTGATTTTACTCTTACGAGTTGCTGGGAATGGAAAGTCGCCTGTAGGTCACTCAGCTTTACTACAGGAAGGGTAAATAAAACTGGAGGGTGCCTGGTATCCAGAGTCGGCATACTTTGTACTGATTAACTTATCAGTCATTCATCCTTCGGCATATGCCTTTCCACCTTAGACGCTCCGGGTCATACCTCGTCAAGTCCGTCTTTGATCTGCACAAGCAGTCAGTTTACCTCATTCCTGTGCCAGCCCCCATCCCGACAAGTCGGAGCAGGTCCTGGGTTTTCTGACAGGACTTTCAGGCAGGTGATCGCTAAGGCCCCTTCTACCTTCCTCCAATTGGCGGGCGTAATATTGCCATTCTCTTGGGACTGGCTAATGACATCCAAAACCAGCTGATCCTTGAATACCTCATTAAACGACCTCATAATGGTAGCATGGAGCTTCGTTCTTCTAGCGATCTTAAGACTTTCTCCCTGAGATCTTATTATGTTTAGCTGTGGACCAGCTAAAGGGCCTTCCGACTTTTGTTCGGTGACTTTCTTTGCCCATGCAAGCACGGCTTTGTTTTTCTCCAACCTGTCTTCCGGCAAGATATGAGCCGTTTATTTTGAAAGTGGGGCAAGTCCACATTTTGTTGAAACGAGAAAATGAAGGAATAGAGAAACAATAAATGTAAAAATATACGGGATTTTGAATTTTCTTATTTTTTGAACAAGTATTAGGGATTATTATTTTTTATTTTGACTATAAATTGTTCACCGTTAGAAAGATTATACTTTTATTTGTCTATTGTTATCATTAACTTAAATTTTTTGAAAAATGGACTTGCACCACTTTCAAAATTAACGGCTCATATTATTTATTTTGGCTAGAGCCCTCCAGGCCTTTCACCTAGTATTGTAGGCCGGTCTTGAGGAACTAGTTTCCTTCGCGCTTTAATTTCGCTTTGTTAGCTCAGGTTTGGTGACCCGAGTGGAGGGACCAGCCTCAGTTGAGCTTATCTCCCGCGATTTGGTTGTAGACTTAGAGGCAGGCCTTCAGGTACAGACCCGAGTCTCCTTGTCCAGATTTCCCGGATTTGTTATAGAGCCGGGCTCCTTTTAATGTTTATTTTTATTATTGTGATCCATGTTAGATCGCTCGAGTAGCGGAGAAAAGGGTGTCCGTCTGTGCAGAGATCCGCAGTACACAGATAACGCTACTTAAACCGGAGGTCGCCAGGTATCCAGATCTACCGTTAGCGACTGAGCTAGTTTTAAACTGGGCCCCAATCTGGTCGATTATCACAGAAGCCAACGATCGATCCATTAGTAAATGCTTCTGATTAAATCAATCGTGAATTTGTTAATCCCAGTTGTTATTTCACTATATAGGCAAACCCTTTACAGATTTTTCGTACGATCCATTCAACAATTAGGCAAGCATCTCACACATACATCAGCCTTCAATTTTTCATATGAATCGTTCGTAAGTAATTGGGGGTTACTTCAAAAATTAACTTACCGCTTATCTTTTTTTACTCATTTTCTCATGCGGTAAGTTAAATTTTGAAGTAATGGAAATTTTTTTTAATGAATTATTTTAAAGGAATTATATCGCACAAATAAACATTTTGGGCGACAAAAATAATTAACTGGCAACAAATTAAAAAATTAAAAAATTAAAATTAGTTTTAATGCAATATTTTATATCGATCCCCCATCAAATATTAAATAATTTGTATCGATTAAATTTAATTTTTTGTCACGAATTTTTTTTTTTTTTTACTACTAAAAATAATTTTTTTCTGTTCCAAAATATTATATTTGTTGCCAATTTATTATTTTTGATGCTAATGTTTGTTGCCAAAAATTATCCCAATTAAAATGAATAACACTAAATATAGGTATATGGCACGATAAACTGATTCGTTTCAAAATCGTCTTTTTCTGCGCAGCTCCGTATGACGTGATAAAAAAACAAAACAAAATAAAGGAATTTGTACAAAAACAAAAACTAAAAAACAAATTAAATAAAAGAGAACAAAGTTACACGTAAACAATTGTTTTAAATTTTGTTTTTGTTTTTTGCTTTTATGTATTTTTTTTTATTCATAAAAAAAAATACAACATTATTATATTACAATGTTTCTTTCTTTAGTAAGTTAATTTTTGAAGTAGCCCCAGTAATTGAGACTTCTGAATAATTCAGCCGTTAATTTGTCAATCCCAGTTGCAATTGCTTAGTATAGGCCAACTTAGTATAGGTGAAGATTGATAAGAAAACAATTTAAAAATTGTTTCTTTGCAAATTGGTCCATAGGGTACAGCGACACTATTCGATCCTTGGCGATTGCTTAGTTCCAATCAAACGTTGGAACCAACAGCGCCCACGAACATATCGAAAGCAGTGTCAAAAAATTCGTAAGGCCTATTTTATTTGACCATTTGCAAAAAAATTGCCTTGTATCCAATACCTTTTGTAGGCCTTTTATATAGGCCTATTTTATTTGACCAATTGCAAAAAAATTGCTTGTATCCAATACCATTTTGGTATTCGTGAATACCCACTGTGTACTTGGTTTTCAAAAATCCAATAGTATTTTTTAGCAGGGACGCGATTCCGAAATGAATACCAGTTTTGAATTTGGCAAATAAAATAGGCCTGTAATCAATTTCCCTTTTTGAAAAGGCTCAAGTTCCATCGTTTTGTTTTCGGATTTAGGGATGCATCAACCAGTGTCTAGTATGTTTTGGAATTAGAAATCAATACAATTTGCATGGCGTCACTGAACTGTCTTCGTTTGGAATTTTGTGTCTACAGTTCAGCGATTAGCTAACGTGTACAGATGTTGTTTCACGGGGAATGTTATCTGAGATATTAATCAAAAACTGACTTTGGTTTACCGGCCCAGAGTTTTTGTCGGACGTAAACATAGATTTATATATACACGACAAAAAGATCCTGATCTCAATAGTCTGTAACAACCGCTTGTGGTTGTTCGGTTTTAATTAATGCAAATCTGTAATTACTGATGAAAACTCAAGCGACGCTGTACGATTATTATGTGCCTTTAATTTCTCTTCCACTGTACGTCGCTCATTTATTCAACCTGATTTATAGTATAAAATATTTTTTGTAGTTTATTTACTGTGTACATTTTACACTTCTCCTCGATTATGTCTTGTTCGTATTTTTTTGAATGTATGGAGCGGCGGTATAGTGTGATAGTAGCTTGTTTCATTTGTTTTATTTTTATGCGCGCGTGGATTTCGTATCAAAATGGAATGTTCGAGAAATTTGATTATTTGGTATTGGTGTCATGTGAATCGATTTTGGGTGATGTTTTATGTGTACGTCATCCGAAATCTATCGTTAGGTTTTTTTTTTTGTTATTTCCATTGTTTTCAGTTGCCTAGTTCTCCGTTCAGTAACCAGTTACTTTTTTGGCATTAATTACAGTTTTGAGTAATAAAATTTTTGGGTTTTAGATAGTTTTCTCAAGTGCAGTGTTAATTGTGCAATGTCGGATTAATTCCTTTTCGTTGTGATCACGTGATGTATGGGGGCGACCCCATGCTGACCTAGGGCCATGACGAATGTATGCCGGAGTGGCATCGACATCCTTGGTGGAAGCACACCAAAATTTATTATTATCTACCACTGTGGTCGTAGCAAAGGTAGGATAATTTCTCTTGACCCGTTCGTTTTATCTCTATGCGGTTTTCTAGCATAGAAATATGTCTGATAAACCCCACAGCTGTACAAAGCACTATACCGCAACCAGACCGCTATTTTTATGTTCTGTTAACACAATCCCTTTTGGAGGATTGTGTTACAAGTCTACCGGAGGAAGGATAATGTAGTGGTGCCCTATTTCGTCAAACCCAAATGAAACTTTTCTCTTCGTGCAAATTTATGAACACATTTCCAGAGAATTTTTCATATGCTCCATCGACATATACTTTAAGCAATCTGCACCAACCAACTCAGACAGCATTTATACGTTTACATCTGATGAATTTAACCGAGTGCCATGGTCCATTATCCATCAGTTCATTCGTCGAGAACGCAAGCTTGTCATACGATGTTTGGTACGCTATATTGCTGCCAAAGACCATCAATACATATTTTTTCGCTTTTTCAATATTTTCATTAAAGGTACCTTCATGTCGGATCACGCAAGCTGTTCTTGCTATAATTCGACGGCAATTTTGGGTAGTCAAATATTGGCGATTTTTATCAAATGTATAGGTAGCGTTGGTTTCTATGTAAGTAAAGGGGACGAGTATTGTCAAATTCAACTGTTTGACAGTTCTGATCACCCTTGTTCTATGGTTAAATTTTGTTCATATTGTTTTCACTAGATGTCAGCTACTTTGTTGGAAATCGCGAATAGGGACGTTGTTCGCCGAATTGTGCGTCGTTGTTTTATTTATTTTCAACACTGTCCCACACGTTATCAACAAATAGTGGGAAACCTGCCCAATCTTTTTTCGTTTCCGGCATTGAACAAACATTGAAGTCATCGCCCAACCAAGGCACATATAGCCAATTTTATATGTCTCGCTACAAAGAGCTATCGTGAGCGACTTAAAATCAAACACTTTGGATACACACCTTTTGTCGGATGTGTCACACAAGAAAGTATAGGGATTTTATCGCACTTGCTCTGAAGGCATCATTCGGCTCGTGCACATGCTGCTCTGCTCATCACACTTCGATATGATTTGTGGGCAGTAGCATGAAAGTCGGCCAAAGGTCTGTAACGTTCGATAGTACGTCGATCGTTCCAAAAAAAAATGTGTATCTTGGAATTCCATTGAGTTATAGTAGTTTGACTTCTTCTTTCTTTCTTTCATCTCCTTGGTTAATAACTTAAATGGCTTAGACCTGACTTTTACAATTATTTTTCGAGTGTATCGCCTTATTGTGTCATCGCCGCTTGGGCATTTGAACGCCGAAGATGGTTATACTGCCCTGCCCACGTACTTGTCAATTTGTGTGCGGCTGGAAGTTGTGTAAATGAACAAGGGGAGGGAGGGGAAGATGGAAGTATGAAATTGATACAAAACAAAAAAAAATTATTAAAAAGAAAAAAAAATTCGCGATCGGAAGTTTTTGATTTTTGAACGGGAGTCATGTTTTATTGCTCTCGACCCGAGTGAGTCGATTATTTTAAGATAAAAAAAATATATTTTTATTAAATAAAATAAAATTTGGGAATGATGTGCATTTTTTTTTAAGTTAAGTTTATAAGTACAAGCTAAAAGTTATGTAAAGTTAAAATTATAAACTATTGAATATTTAATAAAGCTATACAAATTTTGAAATCATAATACATTTATATAAAAATTGTGATAAATAAAATAAAATAAAAATTACATAAATTATAAATTATAAATAAATAAATTGTAATTTAATTATATATCGTTATAAAGAAAAAATGAACTTATATGTAAAATAAAGTATTGAAAATTTCTGAACATATTCTGTGCTGATTTTGTTTTTTACTCGTACGTTCTTTCGCTTTTGTGAATAAATAGTCTGAACTTTTAAAACCACCTGAGAAACAAATTATTATTATCAAATCAGTAGTGCTGCGCACATATTTTCGTCGTGTGTTCATTATTGTGGTGCGATATCCAAATTACGGAGTATCGATATATTGCTATACCTGAAGCTATTTATTGAATTTGGCGGGTGCAATATCAGAATCACGCTGGTTGCTGGGTTCTGTATGTAATAAGCTGTTTGCGGCATTTCGGTGGTGTGACATCGAAATTACGGTGCAGTATATTCCCGTATTAAAAATTACTGCATGATCATTCGGAGGACATTCATATTATTATAATGTTTTCACCTGCATAAATGTTATTCTATCGGTGTGTACATATATGCACATTATATAAATAATTGATTTAATTACGTGCTCACTCAACTTGTTTTTTTGTACACTTTTATAATTAAAAATATTTGTTACAATTTTTAATTGATAATTAATTTATTTTATCTTTCACCACGCACTACACTCAATCGAAATTATTTCACGTGAAATAATTTAAATCCGTAAATCGGCGTAATTTATTTTTACACTTAAAAATACTTCCGCGCGTACAAAATGGTATCACGAATATTTTTGTATTGTAGAATGTTGAAAAACTGTTAACGAAGTGTGTTAGGCGAGAGCCAAAAACGATATACAAGCAAAAATAATCGTTCGTTTCCCGAGCGAAGTCTTTTCAAGCGGATGAATAAAAAGGAGAAGCAGAAATGAATTTGTTTTGTTTTGGATTATATTCGCTGAAGTAGTATCTGAATAAATGAATTGTGTGCTGTGTTTATGTAAATAAAGTGCGGAGTGTGGACGTGCACATATTGTGGCGATGAACGAGTGCTGAAATTGAATTGGATGATGAGTGAGTCGCTACAGGACTCCGCCACGAGTGATTTCCCCCTCCCTAGGGAATGATTGTTGGAGTGGAAGCTATACGGACGGTTTTATGAACCCGATGGCTTGATGTGTGCTCAGCCGAACTAAGTATTCCGTAAGCTGGTTTAAGTCGATCGATTGAAACGTTGGAATTTTTTCCATTAATCGATACGACAAAATGTTTCCTAAGTCTGCGTATAACTTCATACGGACCTTCATAGGGAGGAGTTAATCCCGTGCGAACCTTGTCTGTTCTGATAAAACAAAATCGCAGTTGCTGAGTGATTTCGGAACAAATACGTCATCTTGTTTGGATTGACGTGGTGCTTTAGGTATGAGGTTGCGCATGGTTTGTCGCAGTTGGTCGATGATTGTGTCGGGAGTTGGGAGTGGTGGTTAAGATCTTCCTTCACTGTTGCTCGGATACCAAGTAGTATGATTGGTACTTCCGAACTCCAGTTTATCGTTTTGCCTCTGGCCATTAATGCGGCTTTGAGTTGTCGATGGAAGCGTTCGACCATGCCATTGGCTTGCGGATGATAAGCCGTTGTGCGTATCCGATGTGAGCCAAGGAGTTTTGTTAACTCTGTGAAAAGCTTGGACTCAAATTGCGTTCCTTGATCGGTTGTGATATTAAGGGGGTACGCCGAATCGTGATACGTAGTTATTGACAAAAGTGGTGGCAATGGTTGTAGCAGACATATTGGTCATGCAGTATGCTTCAGGCCAGCGAGTGAAGCGATCGACACAAGTGAGTAAGTATGAGTATCCATTAGATGGTGGAAGTGGTCCTACGATGTCTATATGGATATGCTCAAATCGACCAGGCGGAATTTGAAATTGTCCATGAGGTGATTTTGTGTGCCGTTGAACTTTGGCACGTTGGCAGGATAAACAAGACTGAGCCCATTGGTTTACGTCTTTGTTTATACTGGGCCAAAAGTAGCGAGCTGTGATCAATTTACGAGTTGTACGGACTCCAGGATGTGAAATGTTGTGTAGTGTATTGAATACGGTGCGACGTAGTGAGTCTGCGATGTATGGGCGATTCTTCCCATCTGCGATTTCGTAAACTATTTCGAGGCCAGGTAGTTTGAAAAGCTTAAGTTCCATTGATGAACTATTGTGACATTCGGAACCAGAAAGTAAATTCTGAAGTTCTAGGTATGCTTTTTGTGCGTTTGCAATTATTTGTAAGTCGATGTGTGTGTCGACTGCGGCCATTTCATTGTCGGTTGTGCGCGATAGTGTATCTGCGACAACGTTGTCGTGTCCGTGAACATGCTGAATTTCCGTGGTAAATTGACTGATGTAATCGAGGTGGCGAGATTGCCTCGGATTACGTTCAATTTTAGACTGAATTGCTCGTGTCAGAGGCTTGTGGTCGGTGTAAATGGTGAAATCCCGACCTTCGACAAAATATCGGAAGTGTTTGACTGCCTGATAAATTGCTAGTAATTCCCTATCGAATGCAGAATATTTCTTTTCGGCATCAGAGAGTTTCTTGGAGAAGAATCCCAGTGGTTCCCAACACTCGTTATTGTACTGTTGTAGTACAGCACCGACAGCTGTATTTGAGGCGTCAGTGGTTATGCTGAGCTTTGAGTCGCTCAGTGGGTGTGCCAGAAATGTTATCTGGGCCAATTCAGCTTTAAGTGACGTGAATGCTTGTTGACATTCGTCAGGCCAAGTGAAATTTTTGGCTGTCTTGGGCTTCTTGAGTAAAGCTGCCAAGTGGCTGTGAATTGGTGCGAGTGTTTGAGCGAGTTTTGGAATGAATCGGTGGTAGTAATTTACCATACCGACAAATCGCTGTATACCTTTTATTGAAGTAGGGGCTGGGAAATCCCTAATGGCATTAATTCGTTCTTCAGACGGCAGAATACCATTAGGTGTAATCTTATGGCTGAGGAAGCCAAGAGTAGATACGCCAAAGACGCACTTTGAGCTCTTGATGTGAACGTCAAACTGTGTTAGCCTTTGAAAAAGTTGTTCGAGGTGCAGTTTGTGTTGTTCCTCAGATTTAGATGCAACAAGAATGTCGTCAATGTAGACGAAAACGAAGTCTAAATCACGAATGACTTCGTTCATAAATCTCTGGAACGTTTGAGCGGCATTGCGTAAGCCGAATGGCATTCGGGTGAATTCGAATAGGCCAAACGGTGTTGTGATTGCCGTTTTATGGACGTCCTCAGGTGCGACGGGAATTAAATGATATGCTCTGACAAGATCAATCTTGGAGAATATATTGCATCCATTTAAGTGCATGGAGAAGTTTTGAATGTGGGGTATCGGGTAGCGATCCGCTGTTGTTACCGTGTTTAAACGCCGATAATCCCCACATGGTCTCCAATCTTGATCTTTTTTCTTCACCATGTGAAGTGGACAAGAGACGGGAGATGCAGACGGCCTACAAATCCCTAATTCCACCATATGCTGGAATTCTGTTTGAGCGGCTTTATGTCTCACTTGATCTAGCCGACGTGGTCTTGAAACGGGCAGATGGCCTGCTGTAACGATGTGATGAACCACGTTGTGTCTAACTGGTAAGTTGTAATTTGGTTCTGCTGTAAGTGATGAGAAATTCTTAAGCAGAGTGGCATAACCGTTGTTGACTGCATAATGGATCGGAATTGGAGTGTTATCACGAACCATTGTGGCATTGATTGACAGCTTAGTCGCTGAATCAACCAGCCTTTTGTGCTTTAGGTCAACAAGGAGGCCAAGCTTATACAGGAAATCGGCGCCAATAATCGGACGATTCACATCAGCTAAAATGAATGCATGAGTGAATTTTCTCTTAAGTGCGATGTGTCCACCTGAAGCAATTTTGTGCCGTAGGTGTGGATTGTGGTATTATTGGCAGCCGATAAGACTAGATCTGGGTCGCGTTTTGAGAATGAAAACGCTCCCTTGAAAAATTGAGCTGGAATAACCGAAAGGTCAGCGCCAGTGTCTATTAGAAATGTGAAATTATTATGCTTATCGTGTATGAAGAGACGACCTAATTTATGGGTGTGGGATGTTGTCATCTCTACCCGTTGAGTGACTCGTTTTTTGAATGGGTGATGTTCACATCCATGCTGGATGCGGATGTACTTTTGAAATTACATGGTGCTACACATTTTCGCGCCGCCGCCCCGAACCTCCAATGAAACCAGCATTTATCGTATTGGCGGGTATTACTGGGGCTTCTCGAGTAGGAGCTGCGTCGGAACCCTGTTTGCGCCGAATTTTGTCGACCTCTTGAACGACTGCGGTTTCTATTGTTGAACAATGAATTCAATCTTGACTCAATCTTCGTAAGTCGATCTTCGACTGTGGCGCTGTTTGAAGTGCTCGCAGTTGGTGGTCGATAGGAATCCGGACGGACGGCGGCTCTTGACTGTCTTGTAACCGCGGAAATATTTTGATTGCTGTTCATCGCGGCATACAATCTATCAGCTGTGGTAGCGAGTGTATCCAGATCTTGCGTGTCAGGCTGTGCCAACAGTGCTATTCGGATTATCTCCGGCATCCGTCGCACCCATAACGATTTTATTACTTTATTTGTTTTTCAACATTCTACAATACAAAAATATTCGTGATACCATTTTGTACGCGCGGAAGTCTTTTCAAGTGGATGAATAAAAAGGAGAAGCAGAAATGAATTTGTTTTGTTTTGGATTATATTCGCTGGACTGTGTTCATAAACTCTACATTGTAACAATATTGTTAACAATGACAGTTCTAAAGCGTTCATAAACCTCGGTTGTAACCACAGCAACGTGCTTTGTATTGTTCATAAACCTAAACCAAAATTTCCCCTTATTGTTACAAACGTCATTTACAACTCTATTCAATACTGCCTTTCCAGCTGTCATTAAAAGAAACAATTATGAATTCTGATCGTATTACGGATCAATTTACCGATGAAAATAATTTATTTGATACAAATGAATACGTGAAATGAATATTGGTTCTTGTTAATTAAATAATTATTATGTATTTATGATAACGAAGAAACAAAATTTTGGTAAACAAAGTTTGTTTTGGTAGCAAATTTGACGTTTGTAACAATATCGTTGTTAACTGCTATGTCATTTGTACAATGACAGTTGTAACAATTTGTTACAATGTAGAGTTCGTGAACGCACTCCAGGAGTAGTATCTGAATAAATGAATTGTGTGCTGTGTTTATGTAAATAAAGTGCGGAGTGTGGACGTGCACATATTGTGGCGATGAACGAGTGCTGAAATTGAATTGGATGATGAGTGAATCGCTACATTATACGGGTTGCGGTATATTGTGTTGCGGTGTCAACAGTTAATGAGCTGGTTATAAAATATATCAATGAAGTATAGTATTACTTGTGCAGTGAGGCATTTTTGATGGTCATCAGTAGCAGCCGGGTGTGCAACAAAAATAAACCGTTCGTTTTTATTAATATTATTATTATAAGTTTTGACGCCATTTAAAAACACAAAAATAATCGACTACAAGACCACCATGACACACGAGTGCATTCACACAAAAAGTCAATTGCAGATTAAACAGCAGTTTAACGTTCAAAAGTTATTTTTTTGTTTTTATTAAATTAAAACCAGACTCACTAATTATATGGCGATTTAACAGGTGTAATTTTGCCGTCTTAAACTAGTTTTCTCGGATCGTGGTTCGTAATACGATTGATTAGTCTTTGGAGAGCCCTGGATTGAGGTTATTGGAGACTTGTTCAGAGACTCTTGATTCCCCCATCGTCTTAGTCCCATTCCCGCTTTTTCCCCAGTGGTTGCTTGGACCAACCCACAATTATATGACTCTTGTTGTTGCTGTTTTCTGGATGGTGTAGATTGTTGGTTAGGGATGGTTGGTGGTTTCTCTTGTTGTTGCTGTTTTTTAGATTGTAGGTTAGGGATAGATGGTGGTTCTATACCCAGTTCTTTAAGTTTCCTTAAAACACATCTGTTATAACACGCTGCATATACTGGGTGTTGAGAGGGTGGTGAATCGCGACCATACATTTGAGTGTTTTTAGGCGTCTTTTTTTTCAACCATTCACTCGCATCCGGTGACACATCTGGTGAATGTTTGGGAGAACAAATTGCATCCTGCCTTTGAAGCGGTGGTCTTCCGCGTCCACTCAATTCATAATGGGAACGACCAACTGCACCTTGCCGTCTTGGACTTGCAACCGGTGATTTTTCGCGTCCCCTCGATTCATGTTGGGGAGAACAAGCTGTATCTTCCCGTCTTAGACTTGCACCCGGTGATTTTTCGCGTCCACTCGATTCACGTTGGGAAGAACAAACTGTATCTTCCCGTCTTAGACTTGCACCCGGTGATTTTTCGCGTCCACTCGATTCACGTTGGGAAGAACAAGCCGTATCTTGCCGTCTTGGACTTACAACCGGTGGTTTTTCGCATTCACTCGATTCACGTTGGGGAGAACGAACTGGACCTTGCCGTCTTGGACTTATAACCGGTGTTCTTGCTCGTCTACTAGATTCATGTTGGGGAGAACAAAGTGCATCTGGCGTTACAAGCGATGGCCTTTTGTAACCACTCGGTCCAGGTCTATTTTGTTCAGATTGTGGAATTTTCCCTTGGTCCAATATTTGGGATTCCTCGATTTCGTCGCCTGTTTTCATTTTTTTAAATATATGGTTTACTTCGCACAATTGTTGTTTTATTTCTTTCGGATCTAGTATTAGCGATCTTCTTACCCACATAGCTGTTATTGCTGTCAAACATGCTGTTATTCCCGTGTATAATTCATTGTTTTTTAAATTGAAATTGCTATCCATTTTTTAAAAGCTGAAATCTATATTAAATTACAGATATTAAATATTATAAATAAAAAATATAAATAAATAAAATAACAAAAATTTCGGTTTAGACTTTACAAAAATTTATTATTGACTATGTCCATAAAAAAACAAAATATTGGTTTTATAAGCAGTGCACGGTGTGATTATTTTAAAATTGGAAATACCAAAGGCTATTAAGCTTGATTTATTATGCGACGTGTGCCAGGTGGAAATAAACGTGACGCTTTCTTGACAACAATTTAAGTACTTTTCATACCGGCTGCATTGACTTTGGACTTTAAAAATGTAAAGTCGTTTTCTAACTTTAAATTTTTGTAATTCAGTGCAATTCAACTGTTATAAAATAAATTATTTTTAAGTGATAATCCAAAGTCAACGCCGCCGGTATGAAAAGCACTTTACATTTGTGGTAGAAAAAAAAATTAAAGGTTTTACTAATATTGGTTTTGTTCAAAAATTTTGTTCAAAGATGGATCGACATTCTCAAGACTGGTTTCGAAAGTGCAAAATTCGTAGAGACAGGATCAATATGTAGCATAGGACGACCGCGCAAACAGCCAATAATTCGCCACAATCTATTCAGAACATCGTGAGCAAAGATAGCAGATGCAACGTCTCGTCGGTGGTCCAAATATTGTAGCTTTAATAAATTACAACGATCATTGTAAGGCGGGAAAATATATTGTTACACTCGCTCAGTGAGTAATCCACGAAGGGCAAACAAAACCAATTGCTTCTGAATTGGTGGGCCATCAAACTCTAATATGTTATATAAAAAAAAATTCAATGATTTATCTTTTTCAACAATGAAGGACTGACAATGTTCTGAAAATCGAACTGGATCAACATCGGATATCAATATTCGGATGCTTTCCAGCTGGGAAGGAAGATTGACCCAATGGAACGCATGAGTAGGCATAACGAGGAACTGGCAGAGTTCATAAAGGGAAAAACCAACGTCCACCACGAAATAAGGAGGATCGTTGGTCTTTTAAAATCCACACCCCGGCAAGCATCTCTCAGAGCAACGAACGGTGTTGAGGTCGCTGTGTAAACGGAGGACGCTGACCAAGACGTAACGATAGAGAATTGAACCAGGGTACTCCAGCCAGTAAGATAAAGAGGCAATTAAAGTGTCTTTCACCTCTTGATACACCTGATAGCCCTCAGAGAACGGGAATGAAGGTAAAGAAAATGCAGTTTGCTAAGTCCGTGGATGACCAAGAGAGCCGAAGCATGGTTGCATCTTCTATATTGGGTGCAAACAAAAGGTCTGAGGAATTTCATGGGAGACAAGTAACAAATGAGTGGCAGGTGGTAGGGAGAAAACCAAGGAAACGCCACGGAAGACCTTCGAGACCCGCCGCACTGATGATCAAAACCACTAGTTCAGCTTCGTTTGCGGAGGTTTTGAAAGGCATAAAAATAGATCCTGCCTTGGAGAGTGTCGGAAATAGTGTGGCCCGTGTCCATAAAACCGAGAAGGGTTATCTATTGCTGAAAATACAGAAGTCGGCGTGCAGTAGTGCCAACCTTGAAGCGATGCGCGGTAAAATTGAGAGGTACCTTGACGGTAAACTGGAGGTAGCGACTCTTGCCGATCCCGATGAGATTACGCTGGAGATATGGGATGTTGATGAGGTAACAACAAAGGGAGAGGTCTTTAACGCAATAACTATGGATTTCGATGACGGGAAAATCCTCGATGAGAATATCGTGACTAGTCTTATACCTGCGCACAGAGGTACGCAGATAGCGGTTGTCAAAATACCAACGGCTATGTATAGCTCGTAAAATGGCTGATGTTGGCAGAATCCGTATAGGTTAGGTTAGGTGCCGTATACGTGAAGTAGTTAGCCCAGTGAGATGCTTTAAATGCTGCAGGCCAGGCTACAGAGCGGCCACATGCAAGAGCGAAGTCGACCTATCAAACCTCTGCTTTAGGTGCTGCAGAGCCGGCCACAAGGCAAAAGATTGTGAACGGGAACCGCAGTGTGCATTCTGCCGTACAAGAAATGGAGAAACTATCGGTACTCACATCACCGGTAGGGATAATTGCCCAGCACGGCGGCTGGTGTTAGGAAACAACCGTAGAAGGTGAAGCTACTTCAGCTAAAGTGAATCACTGTGAGGCTGCCCAGGACCTCCTATGGCAGACTATACATGAATTGAAGCCAGACGTCGCAATGCTATGTGAACAGTACAAAAAATTTGGATGATGCTGCATGGGTGAGTGATCATAGTGGCAAGGCAGCAATCTGGGCATGCTCTGGCTTGTTCATTCAAGAAAGCCAGCAGAGTTTCTGCGGATATGTTCGAGCAAAAATTAATGGAATACATATCTTCAGTTGTTATGCCCCTCCAAATGAGCCAATCGAGCAATTCATCCACTTCTTCGATTGCTTGGTCCTGGATGTAAGAGATCATAGTCCCGCAGTTATTTCGGGAGACTTCAATGCGTGGGCTACGGAGTGGGGTAGCGCTCAAATAAAGAGAAGAGGTCAAGCCCTTCTGGAGGCTTTTTTAGTTCTGAATGTTGTCCTATGCAACACCGGCTCCGCATATACATTCAGCAGGGGTAATGCTGGTTCTATTATAAACCTAACGTTTGCTAGCGAATCTCTCTGGAGGAGAGGAATAACTTGGGAGGTTTGCGAGTTTTACACGCACAGTGACCACCAGGCCATCCTGTGTGAACTCCATGGAATACGCCCAAGTAATAGTATACAAATTGCGGGATGGAAGACAAATGCTTTCGATGAAGATTCTCCAGTTGAACCTAAATCACTGCTAGGCGGCGCAGGATTTGATGGTGCAGACAACGAGAGAGCTGAAAATCGATGTAGCAATAGTGTGCGAGGAGTATAGGAACATTGAAAGCCCAACTTGGATTTCCGATACTCTCTTCCGATGCCAAGTACAGGAATCCATGAAAGTGCCACAGACCGGTTTCACGTGGGTCAAGGCGGATGGAACATATGTATATCTACAGTGTATATGCCCCACCTAACGACCCAGTAGAGGAGTTTGAAACGCTCTTGCACCATCTTTCCAGTGTCGCAAGAGGACGTAGACCACACATCATCGCGGGCGATTTCAATTCTTGGACTACGGAGTGGAGCAGCAGAGAAACAATTCGGCTAGGGGAGACACTGCTGGATTATCTTTCCTCAATGGACGTCGTTCTAGCTAACACCGGGGACCGGCCGACTTTCACACGCGGTGGCGCCAGCTCGATAATCGACTTGACAACACGAGTGAGCGTTTAGCACACCCAGGCTTACGGTGGGAGGTCTCCAATCTTTATACACATAGTGACCACCAGGCTCTCCTCTTCAATATTGCCGAAGCTGGGAAACCAAGAAGGGTAGTGAGACAGCCAAGCCACAAATGGAGTGCAAGGGCATTCGACAGAGAGACCTTCATAGCCATGCTGGAGGATGAAACGGTTGACATGGGTTCGCCGAGCGACCAGGCGGTCCAGCTTATGTCATATGTTGCCAATGCCTGCGATGCCTCTATGCCAAGGACGTCGGAAAAGAACCACCGACCACCGAAGCAGAAGATTGTGCCAGCGAGCAACGGGTCGATCGGGCTTCAATATCTCCCAGGAACAGTACCGGGGAGATCGTAAAGCTTTGAAAAGAGCAATCAAAATAAGTAAACGTCGCTGCTGGATGGAGCTATGCAAAGAGGTTGATGAGGATCCCTTGGGCAGGCCGTACAGGACTGTTATGGCAAAGCTGAGAAACATTTCCGCTGCAAGTCCGACTTGTCCTACCTTGCTACAAAACATCGTGAGCACGCTCTTTCCGGAACAACGGGAACTAAACAACGATGAAGTTATAATCGCACGAGGCGAGGACGTAGCATCTGTTAGCATAGGGGAGCTCCTGGCAGCTTCCCGCAGAATCAAGGATAGTAAAGCCCCAGGTTTGGACGGAGTGCCCAACTCTGCACTAAGAACGGCCATAGTAACCCGCCCAGATATGTTCCTTGAAATATACAACAAGTGTCTTAAGGAAGGAGTTTTACCTGATTGTTGGAAACGACAGCGGCTGGTGCTTCTGCCAAAAGGCGGTAGACCAACAAATGAGCCATCATCGTATCGCCCGATCTGTATGCTCGGCAGGGAAAGTGCTGGAGAGGATCATATGCAATCGACTAGAAACCTTTATCGAGGAATACCAAGGCCTGTCGGAAAACCAGTATGGATTCAGGAAGGCGCGCTCTTCTGTGGATGCGGTTAGAAAAGTCGTAGCAATGGCTAGCGAGGCTATCGCAGGAGCACGATGGAGAAGAGGGACCAAGAAGTACTGCGCTATTGTAACTCTGGACATAAAAAACGCCTTCAACTCAGCGGGGTAGAGTTGGATCTTGAAGGCCCTTCAATTACTGAGAGTCCCGGGGTACATTAGGACAATCATCTAAGATTATTTCAAGGATCGGATCTTGATGTACCAAACAGATGACGCTAACAGGATCTACAAGGTCACAGGCGGTGTTCCGTAGGGCTCGGTCCTCGGACCTTTACTGCGGAACGTTATATACGACGCTGTGCTCAGACTAGAACTGCCACATGGTGCTAAGACTGTTGTTTTTGCTGATGACATTGTATTAGTGGTGACGGACAAGCACCTGGAGGACATCACCCTGGTTGCTAACGAGTCCATCGCTATTATCCGACGGTGGCTGTCATCAGTGGGTTTGCTTCTGGCGGACCACAAGACGGAGGCAGTCCTAATAACTAGTAGGAAACAGCGGGAGACTGTTACTCTGACGATAGGCGGACATGAGATCCATTCTCAACCGCGACTAAAATACCTAGGGGTCTGGATTGACGCCCGACTGCGCTTCGATGAGCACTTGCGCAGAACCAGCGAGAAGGCGGCCAAGGTCACCTCGGCTTTTGCAAGACAATAGAAGACTTTTGGCGAGTATCGTGAGCTCTACATTGCTGTATGCGGCCCCAGTTTGGGCGGAGGCAATGACGACGAAGGCCTATATGGACGTAAGATGACAGCGGTGTACCGTAGGTCTGCGCTAAGAGTAGCCTGCGCATTTCGCACGGTATCAGGTGATGCAGTATGCGTTGTGGCTGGTATGCTGCCCATAGAGAGAGATTCTGGCTAGCGAGCGCTTGCAAAATACGTTGAAGTATAACAATCTACACATTTTTATATAACGTATTTTGCAAGAAAACGAAACGAGATATTGCGCTGATTTTTTAATATGATTAAGAGAACTAAATGAGCTACAGTTTGACCACCAGAAGGCTGCAAATCTGAAATTTATGGATTTTTCATAATAATAATTGCCAAAATTGATTAGGTATCATATAATTAACCAAACTTTTACTAATAATTGTATAGGAAATGAAAATCCACTCAAATGGTGTTGTACAGGGAATTTCAGTTGAAATAAATCCGAAAATGTTCCCAATGAGATCCATTTTGAGCAAGATATAGAAAAAAAAAATGGTTGATAAAATCACCACTTCACGACAACCTCAAAAAAAAAATTTTGCAGCAAAATACTCGGTAATTTAATGTTTAAAAATTCATTTTATTTTTGTTTTACATTTTAAATAAGATTTGCATGGGACAGGTGATGTGACAATAGTCTCTGTAGGTTCCTTATTTCGAAAAAAAGTTTCTTGTGAAGTCTTTTGCAATGTTTTCGGTATTTTTCTGTGAGGTGTTATTTCTATTCAGATTTTTCTTTGTTTCGGTGGCTCAGCTGCAGGTAATTGGAATACCCATTTTACAATTTTCGGCCCCTCTTCTGAAGCATCTGTTGTTCATACGATTCATTTGGGGGAGAACAAATTCTTCTTTGATTTGGTGACTCAACTACTGGTGGTGATTTTACCACACCATCTAGCGTATTTCGTACCTCATCCGAACATTTTGAATCATTAAATATTATCTCTTTGCGAACACCCTTTTTCGTTGCTTTCGGTTTTTCTTCTGGTCCAAATGGCCGCTGATTCGATAGACATTTCGGTTTATGTGGCGAGGTTGGTCCTTGCTTATACGTTTCATTTAGGGGAGAACAAATTCTTGTTTGATTAGGTGACTCTACTACAGGTGGTAATTGAAACACCCCATCTAGCCTGTTTCGTCCCTCATTTGAACGATTCGGCTCACTAGAGTACATCTTTCTGCAAGTATCCTTTCTTTCTGCAATTGTTACTGGTCTGATTGGTGTTTCTGGTTTAATCGGCGAAGTTAATAGTTGCTTGTTCGTTTCATTTGGTGGAGAGCAGACTCGTCTTTGATTAGATGACTCAACTACTGGTGGAGATTGGGACATCCCAGCTAGCGTATTTTGTCCCTCATCTGAACATTTTGGCTCATTAGATGACATTTTTCTGCAGGCATTCTTTTTCTCTGCTCTGTTTAATGGTTTGATTGGTGTTTCTGGTTTACATGGTGATGTTAATGTTAGTTGTCGCTCGTAAGTTTCATTTAGTGGAGAAGAGCCTGTTCTTTGATTAGGCGACTCAAATTCTGGTGGTGATTGGGACGCCCCAGCTACTCTAGTTTGCCCCTCATCTGAACATTTTTCCTCATTAAAGTGTCTCTCTTTGCGAACACACTTTTTCACTGGTTTCGGTTTTTCTACCGATTCAAGTGGTTGCTGATTTGATTGACATTTTGGTTTACGCGGTGAGGTTGGTCTTTGCTTACACGTTTCATTTGGGGAAGAAACAATTCTTCTTTGATTAGGCGATTCTGCTACTGGTGGTGATTGAGACACCCGATCTTGCGTATTTCGTCCCTCAATTGAATGATTTGGCTCATTCAATGACATCTTTCTGCGAGCAACCTTTCTTTCTGCAATCGTTGCTGGCCTGGTTGGTGTTTCAGGTACACGCGGTGATGTAAATATTAGTTGCTCCTCGTACGTTTCATTTAGTGGAGAAGAGACTCTTCTTTGATTAGGCGACTGTACTATTGGTGTATTTGGTTCCCCGTCTGAAGCATTTGGATCATTAAGCAACTTATTTCTGCAAGCGCGCTTTCTTTCTGCACTCTTTACTGGCCTAATTGGTGTGTCTGATTTACGTGGTGATGTTAGTTGTTGCTCAGATGTTTCATTTAGGGGCGAAGCGTTAGGTGACTCATGCTGCCGAATGGGGTTTACTATAACACCGGTTTCGGTAGGATGGAGTAAATATTTTTCTAATGGCCTTCCGGTCCTACGATCAGGAGGCTTATTTGCAATTGGTACTAGTTCATGACTTGGACCAGCCTGTGGAGAACATACCTTATTTTTATTAGGTGCCGATACTCTAGATGATTGATTATTCGGCTGGGCAGCTGCTTCGATATCTTCGATTTCTTCAATTACGTTGTTCACATCTTGCAACTGAAGCATCAATTTTTCCACAGTTGAATCACCTTTTTTTTGAGTTTTAGGTACCCATAATCTTGCTAATGCGGTCATACAGCTGGTTATCCCCATGTATAAATCACTATTGCTTAACTTCTTATACATTTTGTTGGCGTTTGAGTTAGATTACTTTAGCTACAGATTTTAAATATTATTAATTAAATAATTACAAAAATGGATTAAATAACAAATTTGGCCTACAGTTTTACAAAAATTTATTAATTAGGTTACAGACAAACAAAATAATAACATAATTTGCAATGCACGATTTGTGTTTTTTCAATTCCGAAAGCTTTTAAATTCATGAGAAAATTTTATTGTTCCCAACAAACAAAGCGCAAGGAAAGCGGTACCCTTTCGTGCGCGATTTCGCACGAAGTACTCGGAAAAGGAGACTATTAACTCACGGAAAGCGGTGCACCGGGCCGAAGAAAGTTGTCACTTTTGTCGCACGACTTCCCCTTTTTTATATTCTTTTATAGTCATGACTGTATTGGTGCGTCCAAACTTTCCATACCCATTCCGTACCTCATAGCATTATAAATCGCAAACTTTTCCGTACTCATTCCGTACATTTTCGAATTAAAAATCGTACCGCTTTCCCTAAGAATTACGCGCACATTTATAATTATGCTTTTCGTGCTACTTTCCGTTGGAATATAAATTTCTTTCGGTTTTATTAATAACAAGTTTTTTAAAAATTCATGTATTTTGTTATAATGTAAATATGTACATATATTATTATAAACATATCATTATTATATATATATATATATATATATAATTCATAAATTTCTGGTTCGTCATCGTCACCGGCTTGGATGCTTCCGTTGTTGTATAGTAGGAATTTTTTCTTTTAATTTTTAAAAAATTTTGCGGTAGCCGATCTCTGAATCGGAGCAAGGAAAACTTTCATCAGCTACGGAAACATCTTGTTTTCTTTTTCATTCGGTTACATAATCTTTTGGAACTTAAAAAAAGAAAGAAATAATTTTGAAATTTATATTTTATTTTTTTTTTTAACTTGCCTTTCTTATTGAATGTAAATATGCTTCGGCTCTAGCTCTCCATGTTTTCAAATCTCAATATATTTATAATTTTTAGAAATTGGCATTTACAAAATGGCATCCTAATCCTTGTCCGGTAGTCAATTGCAAATACTACTTTGTTATACTACGTTGTAATGTAAATACCCACACAGTCTCAAAACTCAATTAATTTTTTCAAATGACAACCAGAAAAGGGTACGGAATGCTGTGCGAAAATTGCACTCTTTTGGGTAATTACCCGTGAATGTTTGTTGGGTTGATTCACAGTGCACACAAGGTATAATTTTTTCAGAATGCAATAACCGGACTAAACCGAATAATAAACTAGGTAATGAAGCTAGTGAACATTGGTATAGGCCGATCACCCATGCAAGAAAAGGCGTTGTTTTTATTTTATTTATACCGAGCATCATTTCTTGAATTACCATCGATTTGAAATTATTATCTTGATTCGTAAGAATCTCCATCGGTCCTCCAAATGTGCTAATCCAGTTGTTGACTACGGCATCAGCTATTATTGTTGTATCGTGATTGGGTATGTAGTAGTCCTCCGGCCATTTACTGAATTAATCTATTAACACTAGCACATATTCATTGTCACTATCGCTGGTGGGAAGTGGCCCTGCTAAATCTATTGCAACTCTCTCCAATGCTCCGACGTTATATTGTTTCGTGGTTTCATGGATTTCCCGAGCAGGTTCTTTTACCAATGCACATCAGTCAAATTTAACACCACTAAATAACCACTAAACTGCATCCTGCTCAGTAGAATTGTTGACGGATGTATCATGCGAAATCATGCGTAACAACTCGGCAGGTCTGGCCAAAGTTGGGCTTGGCGAGATCCAAACAGCTGATCTTACTTCAGTGGGGTCAGATCAGTGTGGTTGTTGGAGTGATTACGGGGCACTGTCTCATATGAAGACATGCAAGTAGACTTGGTTTCTTCTCACATGACTACTGTCGTAGTTGCGAGGACGAAGAGGAGGAAGAGACAATATTTGATCTTTTTTGCACCTGCCCTCGTCTGGCACGAAACAGATTAAAGTTTCTAGGGGCACCTTCCTTCAACGACCTGACGGAACTCAGCAGGATGGGCGTGGACGTCCAGCGCTTCGTAGCAAGCTCAAAGTGGTTTCAATGAGTTGGAGGAAAAATTTTTAAGTTGTTGTACGTCTAATTGTCTAATGAGAGTTCTGTATCAGCATTACATGCTATCTGGGTATCTTGTATTGCCTTAAATGCATTATAAAAAAATGTTTCCCACCAGCGATCAGTAGCACTTTCTTACGAAAGTAGGTGAAAGGCAGTAAATACCAATCACTTAGGATAAGTATTCAACTATCAATATTAAACATTAGCCCTATAAATACAGGGTCAATAACAATTTGGTGGTAAGTACCAAAAACTAATCGTCGTACTAATAACAAGCAGTCCAATTAGTGACGGGTCTGCCAATTGTCTCATTACAGCCAGGTGAGAGCATTGTGGAAGCGCATTCTCGCCTCGTACGCTGTCAACGCGACACTAATCCACCATACTTACTGACCTACCCTCCTAGAGAGATCTAAATCTCTGTATATAAAAAAACAACATGGCCCAGCTTTAAGTTCCCCACTCGACTACAGTCGCAGAAATCTCCCAAGAGCATTCCAATCTATGAGTCCGAAAATGATTATCCTAAACTCTCCTGTTTTTTCTGTTTAAATGCCATCCTTGATCAAAAGTTTGGTACTTTTGGTCCACAAATGTCATCAAAAAAATGCGGCAAAATCTAAGATTTTCAACCCCCCACGGCCAACCAATATACCCCTACCGGCCTTGAGCTCCGGTGTATGCCGCACGGGGTGATATAAGCGGCTGAAAACAAAAAAATGTATTCGTTGAGCTGAGGAAACTGTTACATGCTGCTAAAATTCCTTCCAATCTCGACGACTCGATGTTATTTTTGCAAGTTCTTATCGAGCGTATCGCTTAACTTTGATGGAATATTAGCAACACAGTAAACTTGTATACCTCTCCGTCTATAGTCGTAACGTTGATTCACCGTTCAGGTTTATACGCAAATAAAACAATGTTCATACAATATTTTAAGGCAACATTTTAATCGCATACACTACAATGCCTTCCAAATTTCATCACTTTTCATTACTTTATCTTCATGTGCATTATGTGTATAATTTGATCTTCGTGAACTGGGCCTTGGACACAGCACTTGAGGATACTTGTTAGTTTGAGAGTAATGGGCACAATACTGTGGTGGTGGAAAAACTTGATTTAGCTGAATTCCATAATGATGTCGCTGTTGTGTTGAATTCACTTTTTGTGCGGATAGGTTTGCATGAGCTTGCGTCAGACATTGTGATGGACATCTGATTGGCGATGTATGTAGTTTTATTTGTGGCTGGAATAGGGTTGAACTGGGGCACGGCGGTGGTGGAGATACCTTTTCTTTTGGCCATCTAGCGTTCAGAGATGCCCGTTTGTGTTCAGAATTGTTTAGACAATCCTCCAAGCACATATTATATGCTTTACATTTTTGTTGTAGTGGGGTTTCCGAATTCGCTGGTTTTTTAGAAATACAATCATCCAAGCACTTATTAAATGCTTTACATTTTTGGCGTAGTTCGCTTATAGGCTTCTCTGGTTTTTTACAAATACAATCATCTAAGCACTTATTATATGCTTTACACTTTTGCTGTAGTTTGTTTACCGAACTCACTGATTTTTGAGAAAGATAATCATCTAAGCACGTATTAAATGGTTTACATTTTTGGTGTAGTTCGCTAACCGGCTTCACTGGTTTTTTACAAATACAATCATCTAAGCACATATTACGTGCTTTACATTTTTGTTGTAGTGATGCGCAATGCGGATTAATATATGACAAGTTTTTCTGGCGTTGTGAGCTCACCACCTTCACTGGTATTTTAGACTGCAACCTTCCATGATTTAAATTTGGTGGTCTTTGGGCTTCTTGTTGTTTTGGTGAATTATTTTGTTGTAAACTCTTTTTACATAGATGTTCTTGTGGTATTTGCGCGACTTTTTGCTTTAACGCTGGGCCACCTAAAACATGACTTCCGGAAGGATAAACAACAAATTGGTCAGCTAATAGTTTTTTGTTGGCAGGTGGCTTATTAAGATTCTGCTTAACTGATTTCTTTGGTTGCCCAGGTTTATTTCCAGCTAATATTGTATCGGGCCCATCTAATAAGCCCTGCCTATCTAATAACTCTAGCCTTAATTGATTTTTCGTTTTCCCACCTTTCTTTTGCATTGTACTTGCCCACATACATGCTAACGCGGTCATGCAACTCGTTGTTCCAGCAAAAAGCTCCTTATTATTTATATATGCCATTACCTTACTAAAGATATTAAAATTATACGATTATAAATTAGTTAAATATTAAGAAATAATTAGAAGCAAAATAATTATAATTTATTAAATAATTACAACAAATAAAATTTAGGTTTATACGCAAACAAAATTTACTGGTAAATGACGCAATTACGGACCCTGCTCAGTTCATACGATATATCAATGATGACTTGATTTATCTAACGACAACATTTTTCCGGTTGTAAAGTGGTCTGGCAAAAGAGAAAGGTAAATACAGTCTCCTCCCTTGCATCGAAATAACTACTCGTAGAGAGAGAAATATTTCTACGAGGAATTGGCTGGTATACAATTTCTTATTTATGATTTTGGTAGAAGCCAGCTGGATAGTACTTCAAATACTTAAACTCTCGGGTTTTGACTTTGACCATTTTGACTTTGATATTTCGATAAACCAGACGAACTGTGGCTTTACGAAATTGGGTGAGAGGCGATTCTAGTTTTATACTAGGGCCACTAACTAGACGATTTCTCATTAATACAGGAGTATCTACTACCGATAAATTTGGTTCGCTAGCTAATCTAACTTTTACTACTGATTCGATTCGTCTTGCATGAACTTAAACTGTTGAACTGTTTTAAAATTTGTATTAAATCAACTTTATCTAAATTGTGTAACTAAAAATAACGTGAACATTTAAAAATAATTAACTATGTATCTGTATAATAATTAATTATGATAGAATTAAAAGAATTATTTGCAAATCAATCGCTGGAACATTTTTTTCGTTCGCAATTAGAAAAATGGCATTTGGATAATGTAAGCATAGAAGTCAAATCTCTCTTATAATCGTGAAGAAGTTGTTCCAACCAGCAATGAAGACACACAATCAAGCAAGGCAATTACAATTTTAGAATTAACTTGGAATACTAGAAAAGACACGTTTTATTATGAATTTAACCACATCAAAGTTCAGTCAAAGTTAACTAAAAGGTCAGTACTTTCTGAGATAGCGATCCTATGGGAATTTGCGCTCCAGTTATATTTATGGCCAAACATTTTATGCAATTATTATGGACACATGCTGAATTATCGTGGGACGAAACATTGCCTTCAAATTTAGAAAATCATTGGAAGTGTTTTAGGGATCAGATTAAGGAACTAAAGGTTACTATAGCCCGTTGTGTTGTTCTTCCGAATTCAAAAACTATTGAACTACATGGATATAGTGATGCGTCTAATAAGGGATGCGGTGCAGTCATTTACGTCAGAACAGTCGATAAACATAAGAATTGTTCGATAAGGCTATTATTTGCTAAATCAAGAGTAGCGCCATTAAGCAAATTGATGACCCCACGACTAGAGATATGCGCAGCACTATTATTAGCAACATTAAATGTTACCCTTATAAAGGCGTTGTTTTATGTTCCGATTCACAGGTTACCTTACAACGAATAAATCCTGATCCATCGAGAGGTAAACAGTTTGTTGCCAACCGTATTACTCAAATATTGGAATTAACACTAAAGGATCAATGGATGTTTGATCCATCAGAGTACAATCCCGCAGATATTATTTCAAGAGGTGTTATTCCTAATAAGTTAATATCGTCATCCATTTGGTGGAATGGCCCAAGTTATTTAAAGCTAGATTCAGTTTACTGGCCAAGTCAAAATTGGAAGAATCAAACTGAAATAGATGTCGAATCAAAGAATGATAGTATCAATGTATATTTTACTATATGAACAAGGTGAATGGGGATGTGTTTTTCAGATTTTCTGTCAGAATTGGGTCTATTTAATTGGTTCGATGCAAAATCAGAAATTCGAAAGTATGGCAAAGCGACGCCACAAGAACTAGAAAGAAGTAAAACAAGAATTATTCAAAATAGTCAATCGACTAGTTTTCCTGATGAATTGAGGTGCCTTAGAATTAATAAGCATGTATTAAAGTCCAGTAACATCTACGCATTAAATCCATTTGTTGATAAGAGCGGCATCATTAGATTAGGCGGGCGACTTGAGAATGCTAATTTGTCATATAATGTCCAATATCCAATTGTGCTATGGAAATCGCATAACATGACAAAGTTACTTGTAAAATCAGAGCATGAAAGATTGCTGCATGCGGGAATGCAGGCGCTGCTTTTTAGTTTGAGGCAGAAGTTTTGGATAGTTGATGGTCGAAGTCTATGTAAACAGATTATTTTTAAGTGTGTTACATGCTTCAAAACGATACCAGAATTAACGAACCAATTAATGGGAAGCCATGGGAATGGGAGTAGATTTTGCCGGTCCTTTTCTATTGAACACTAAGTTAAGAAAGCGAATCGTAACCAAATTTTATATCGCTATATTCATATGCCTCAGCACTAAAGCAGTGCATATTGAACTATAGTGCAGAACTTAACCACTGATTCATTTATAGCAGCATTAATTCGTTTTGTTTCAATGGCGTCAATTAAAAAAGCGTCAATTAAAGGGAGGCGTCAATTAATAAAGCAAAATTTCATATGAGACGAATCATTGGGAAGGCAACATTTACGCATGATGAGTATCACAATTTATTTTGTCAGATTGAGGCATTGTTAAATTCAAGACCATTGGTACCTAGGTCTGTTGATCCTAATGACTTGAATTACTTAAGTCCAGCGCATTTTATAGTTAGAGATGTGCTAACCGCTCTTTAACATTTAAATTTCAATAAATTGAAAAGGTTTCAACGAGTTTAGTTTATACAACAACAATTTTGGAAATGTTGGTCAGGCGATTATTTACTAAGTTAACAACAGAGTATTACTGCTAGAAGACAATATCCCTCCTCAAATGTGGATATTGGGAAGGATCAATGAAGTCTTCTACGGAACTGATGGTTTTGTTCGTGTAGTCAAAGTCAAAACTCGCGAATCTGAGTTTAAGCAATCCATCCAAAAAATATTGGTGTTACCGCTTTAGACGACGATGATCAGATTTTAATTAATTAAATTTCTTTTATTCAATTTAATGAAAATTACATTATTATTAATTTTTATTTAAAAATTTGGAAATCGGTTAGATTTATCTCTTGCTACTTTTACTTACAATTATGCATTTCGCGAGACTATTATTTGGAAACATTTATTTTCTTCTACGCCTGCGAATTTCGAAGTTTGCTATGTGGTATACCTATCTCTACGGGGACGCGTCAATTTGACACAATGGTAAGGAAGTGCAAATACTTCGTCATTTCACGTCTCCAGTGGCTGTTCCAGGGTTACTTTATGTTCTTATGTATAGAGTAATGTATGTAGTGTAGAAAGCAGAGATAAAAAACGAAACAAAAACAAAACAAAAAGGTTTTTCACACATAAATGCGTGGATACTGTACAAAGAATGTACCGGATCAAATATATCCAGAAAGGATTTCATTTTTCAATTAGCCGAAGAACTTGCCGGTAAGAAATAAAATAAAATTGAGGAAAATATTGACCTTCAAGAGCCTCATATATCAGCAGAGCATCAAACTTGTGAAGTTAGATTTTGCAAAAGAAATAGAAGTAAGTACACTTGTAGAAATTGCAAGATTGTTTGTGGAAAACGTACACATAAAATTGAATATGTACATATGTTATGTATGTAAAAAATGCGCAAATAAAAAAAAATTAATTGAAAATATTTTACTCCTCACAAAATGACCTATAAAATACCGTACCCTTTTTATATACATATGTAGATACTAGCTGCGCTGCTATTCCGTTTATGAAACGGAAAGTTTGTATTGATATGCGTATAATACAATTTACTCTTTCTTTGTTCTTAATTTCTATTTTATTTCTGTCATTTCCGCGTAGGCCGGTTTTTCAGTAATATTTTCTCTAGGCAGTAATATTTTCTCTAAATACCGTTGATTTTTTTAACACGTGTAGATATATAGGTACCTATATAAGAAATTTCCGTAAACCTAGTGTTAAAATGATTTTTGGATAAAGTTCTTGAATTTGGCCAAGTAAGATGGAAGTTCTGGAATACCAGCAATTTCGAAAGAAATTGGCTATTTATTAACCGATTATAATGTAATTCGACAGTTCCGATAGAAATGAGATTCTAAAATATTTTTTGAGTACATACAGCCATCTATCTTTATACAAGCCATACTATTGCGATACTTTTATAAATAAAAAATCAAATTTTACAGTTAACACTAGAAGTACCGTTCGGTCAAAATGACCGGTTGTATATTTATTGAACTCATTTTTTTTATTATTATATAAGTATTGTTTCGGAAATTTATGATGAGTTTTAATATAAATTACTTTGTTGTCATATTAATAGTCACCTTGAATTTCCAAAACAATACTTACATAATAATAAAAAAAAAATGAGTTCAATAAATGTACAAGTGTTAAATTATATATATTATATATGTATATTATAATTATTAGTGTTAAATAAAACACAAAGAAATTCTTATTAGATAAATCATCTGATGAAGGATAGATAAAATTCATCGTAGGCCATATTATTTACACCTGTGTAATATTTATTTTTTATTCCATTCGGTTTCCCGTTATTTTACAATGCGTTTTTCAGTCTAAGTGTTTGATTGATTGAAGTGCTCGACCAAGTTTTAAGCAAAATTTTCCGGGGTTATTAATGGCCGGGCCTCACCGAACACCTTGTTACATAAAACGTAAAGAGGATTTGGATAGGTTTAATTAGTGAGATAGAAATTGAGCCGGTTACAGACAACTAAGTATAGCCAATAGTTAGAAACACAATGACAACATATTTCTAGTCTACTTATATGATTATTTGAATTTAAATTAAAACTATACTCTAAAATAACATTTATTAGTTTGCTGCATCAGATTCCTGAGCTATTCTGAAAATCATAATCATAATTAGTAAATATATATTTAGTTAATAAATATATAAATAAAGGGTTGTAACGTATGACCCGGGTCACCTTGACTCAGCTATGGTGGAACGCTATCTTACCGGGTAGCAGTCAGCGTTTTTATAGGGCCGGTTATAACCACATACACACCATTGGCTGATCGGTCATAGTACTGACTCGCTCCCATCGTGACACTCTTTGAACTTATTTCATCATCTTTAATTCGTACTACCTTTTTAAAAGAATAAAATAAATAGAGATGATGATGATAATGATATCAACACTTGCACTGTATCGCAGGATATTATCTAATCATTATAACGCGAAGTTGAAATAATCAGTTCGATTCAATGGAATCTTCTATTCTTCTTGTAAAATCTTCTTTAAATAAATAGAAGAAATCAAAAATAGAAGATTCTTCTATATTGGTATTCAATGTAGTAGTGTGATTCTAATCTTCTATTTTTCAGTATCGAAATTCAACATAGAATATTTTCTTCTATTTTTTAAATGTCAAAGTGAACTACATACAATAATTTTTGGTTTTTAAATATTAAATAAAATTAAAATTAACACTAATTTTGAACTAAAAGTAAATTAAATTACATAAAAAACTTCGTTTATTTAAAATGTTTATACATATATTTGCTATCTCTTAAGCCCCAATAGCTCATTTTTGGCCCTACGGATTTTTTTTTTTAACTCGTAAAATGTTTGAAGAAGGTAACAAAAAACTTAAAAGTCAACTTTTCATTACAATAAAAAAAAACCTAAAAGTGACCGTTATTGGGCCAGAAATGAGTTATTGGAGCTTAGGAGATAGCAAATGCCCTATTCCTTTTATGTATGTGTGTAATTTAAGCCAAAACCAGTTTTTTATCGCGAATATCGAATATCAGGCTGATGTGTCCCGATACACAAATTTTGTGATTTAGTAAAGTATTTGAATTGGTTTTTATGGCATATTGCCTAGTGTTGGAAAGGGGATAGACTAGAGAACCTAATAAAAAAGTGCGAAGATCACGATCACTGTTAGTTTTTTTTAATGCAATGTTAACGCTTTCGCGGACAGTGACGTGTATACACGTCATTCTATAAATTCGTGTTGGGACATGACGTGTATACACGTCGACATTTATAATACGTATAAAGTTATGACGGGTGTAGCCGTCATGTAATGTGCTAGTTTAAATGGTTTAATAGTTTTGTGTGTCCCATGGGGAAATCCAAAATATTATTGTACTGTCCCTTGAACAGAAATAAATATACGTTTTTTTGCGATACAATTGTGTGATTCACCAAATTGCATGACGTGTTTACTCGTCACATTTTTATGAAAATATCTTCATTCGAGAAAAAAGTGTCCGTGTGAATAGACGTGTGGAAAAAAAATATTTAGTTTTTTGTAAAGTGTTATTTGTTTTATAAAAGACGAGTGTTCCAATAAAATTTACCGGTTTTTGTACTGTTGTTGGGGATTTTCTAATACATAGGGTAATATTATGTTATTTATTGTAATGGAAATAATTCATAATTGTAATTACATTTTACAGTAAAAGTATGTCAGAAATTAATACCACCAATTTCTACAACAAAAAGAAGTCAAATACGGAGTCGGACAGTGATGCATCTAGTGACATTTCAAACTCAACAGATCCATTTGAAGACGATGGGCTTTTTTCTAATGATCCAGATTTTGAACCTGGTGAAGTAAGTGTAGGTAGAATCAAGCAGCATAGAATCATGCAGCTTCGAAGAGGAACGAGAAACAGCACCGGAACCCAGAGATCATATTGAGGAAGATTGTGAACAGAAAATGCCCAATATACTTCAATTGATAGCGATGATGGTGAATGGACTTGAGACACAGAAAGTATCCCAGATTTTATATTTGATAATCAAAGAGCTGGAATACAAATGAGTCTTTCTGATAGTGCTTCGCCAATTGAAATATTTTTTAAATTTTGGACATCAGAAATTTTGGAAAAATTTGTTATCTGCACCAATAATTATGGCAAAAGACTTTGTGATTCGAAAGGCGCCAAAACGAGGAATATTCGGTTCAAAAAATATAATGAAACGAATGTGGAAGAAATTAAAAATTTTTTTGGCCTCTGCCTACTCCAAGGACAAATAAAATTTCCTCGTGTTCGTCATCTGTTCAGCAAATCTTTATTGTATTATCACCCTATTTTCCCTGCGACAATGTCTGGAAGACGTTTTGAACAAATTTTACGTTGCCTGAACTATGAAAGGTACGAAACATAGGGGATAAATTATCTAAGGTACAAGAACTTCTCGACGCATTAGTAAGCAATTGCTCTGAAATTTATTATCCAGGTGAATCATTATCATTAGATGAATCGCTGCTATTGTTTAAGGGACGTCTCTCTTTCCGACAGTACATTAAGGGGAAAAAGCCAAATATGGCATAAAATTTTATGAATTGTGCACCCCAGATGGGTTCACATTAAACATAGAAGTATACAAGGGCAAAATCGAAAACGACAAAGCTACCGGAAAAACCCAATCACTGGTTCTGCGACCGATGGCACCTTATTTGAACAAGGGTCACCATTTATACATGGAAAACTATTATAATAGTACCAAATTGAGCCGAACGTTACTCAAATGTAAAACCCACTCAACTGGGACTCTCCGCTCAAATAGGAAAGGAAATCCTACAGCCGTTACGCTGAAGAAATTGAAAAAGGGCGAGTATAAATGGCAGCGCTATAAAGGAGTTTATGTAAGGAAATGGAAAGATAACTTGAAGTGTTGTGTATTACAACAGGATATAAACCTGAAATGAAATTGGTCAAAACTCGTTATGGAAAAGCAAAAATGAAGCCAGCTGAAATAGAGGCGTATAATTTGAATATGCCAGGTGTCGATAAATGCGATCAAATGACCAGTTATTACTCTAGCCCACGAGAAACAATACGGTGGTACAAAAAAGTAATTTTTCATCTTCTCGATGTAGCAGTGTGGAACGCTTCCTATATTTATCAAAAGAATTCCAATAAGAAAATTTCTCAGCACCAATTTCGAGAGCAAATAATAATTTCTTTGCTTGGGCTAAAGATGCTACAAGCCCTGTCGTTCTCCAAGATAATTTACAAGGAAAAAAGTTTGTACAACACTTTCAAGAAAAAATTCCTTCAGCTGCTGAGAATAAGCCAGCGAAAACAACTTTCTTGCGTTGTAGACAGTGCTACAAAGAAAAAGTTAGACGAGAAACCTCATATCGATGCAAGGTTTGTGTGGACAAACCTCCTCTATGACCTGGGATATGTTTTGAGAAATGGCACAGAAGTGAAAGTGAAATTGAAGATCAATAATCACTATTAGGTTCATAAATTGAAATCTTTCATGTAGGTAGTTCCTACAACTAAATAATTATTGTTTTTATTATATAGTATAAGTTTTGTAATATTTATTTTCAGGCTAAGAAAAAAGCTTTATTTTATTATTTTTTGTCAATAAAGTATGTGATTGAATGAATTATTTAGGGAATTATTTTTTTTAACCATAACAAAACACTTTAGACGTGTATAGCCGTCATGACGTCAATAAACGTCATAGCGTTGAGCATCAACTATCCTACATTGTGGAAGCCATGACGAGAATATACGTCGAAACTGGTATCACTATTTTATGATTTAGTTGCGACAAACTATCCATTTCATTCAATTTCCTATTCTCAGAGTTTCCGTATCTGTAAAAACATCGCATATATTACACATGACATTTTATGAAGTTGCACACTGTAAGTTGCGTCCGCGAAAGGGTTAAGTTGAGTTTTAAGTTTTTATTACAGATTTCAAATATTTTAAGAGTTAATGAAAAGAAATCCGTAGAGCCCAAAATGAGTTATTGGGGCTTAAGAGATAGCAAATGACCCCTCCTTTGGGCTAATTCAATTTGGCAAACGATGCACCAAACACCCTGTATATGCTACACGCGGAGGTAGGGGGCCGTTGGATTTCAACATGAAGCAATCGAAGTAATGGATTGTGAATTAATAACCGTAAGTGCAAATGCCACACTTACAGTTCGTTAAATATCGCCTAGATTAACTGAACAGAATAGAAGAGATGCAAATTTAGGAGTTGCACTGGCCGGCTTACCGCAGCTTGTAATTTAATTAAGTTATTATTTTGTTATTTTGATTTTTAATTGTTTGTAATTTTATATACAGAAATCAAGGAATTCACCGAAAATGCAGAAGAAGAGAAGTCCAAATCTCGCACTGAACTAAACTTCAGTGTTAAGGAAATAAGCAGTTCTATAAAACAAATATGCCATATTTTGGAAATTAAATAATTTCCGAAATGACAAAACTTTCACTTACTTTATTAAGATATGTAAAAAGAAGTGAAATATTTTATTGTTAATTTTTATAGATAAATTATGTTAAGAAAATTGTATTATTTTATTTTTATAAAATATTTATGAATTTGACATCCTCAATTGTGCCATTGATTTCTATTAATAGAGATTTCCGATGTTTCTTACAAAAATTCTTCTTATGTAATTTGTAATCCGTCAAGTTCAATTAAATCTTCAGCGTTTCTAGCAGTATCATGGAGAAACATATTGTGTAATTCAAAGGCAGCATATATGATAAGGGTTTCTGAGGAGAATAATGTAGAGCCCGATGTCGTAACAAACATCGAAATCTCCCTAAAAAGCAGTATTCGATAAAGTTTCTTGTGGTATTAAATTTCGAATTAAAAAGAGTTTCAGTATCAATCGATAGATTGGTGTAAGAATTAAGAAGCCATGGCTGCAATGGAAATCCAGAATAACCTATAAATTAAGTACACTATAATCTGGCAAAATGTTACATATTTTGTAATTGAAATTTACCAATGATAAATTGCATTTGCAGTTATATCAATTTGAAAGATGATTTCTCAGTGACGTTTTCCATATCGCCGAATCATGACAGGTGCATTTATTTTAAAATAATTAAAATAAACTTGTATTTTTAATGGTATTGACTGAATAAATTCACTTACGTAGCTAGTCGCTTTTGGTGATTTTTTCTCCTGCACATCAAATAAAATAAAATCCATCTCTTAAAAATAACTTTTTAATTATATCAGGAAAATCAGAAAACAATCCACTTTCCAACCAACAAAAATTATTTCTTCTATCATAGAGGCCACAATTTTATGTCTTCTATTTTTAGTAAAAATCTTCTAAGCGAAAAATTCGAAAAAACTTTATTTTTTTAAGTTGAATAGCATTTCTTCTATTTTTTCCTTCTATTTTGAAATAATATGTTTTTCATATAAAATTATAGAAGAATAGAAGAAATTTAGAATAGAAGATTTACATTGAATCGAACTGATTATCATTACAACAACAAATGAAATTTAAAAAAAATCATGCAACTTAAAACTTCTGAAGGTATATAGGTAAAAACAATTCACAAATACAAATAATAGTTAAATATACTTCACCAAGTAATTGAGTTGATGCTTTACCGGGTTGGCTCGTCACTTCAATGGTTTATGCCTTTACCGTTTACCACCGAAAAAATACATCAGCTTCATAACAGTAAATGACTCGAACAAACGCAGATTACAATTTTGATATATACATATGTGTATTCCAATAATTTTTGCCCCAAATGAAAATACTGGTTCAATTGCCACTAACCAACACAACATATAATGTGGCAAGTCACGTTGCTTGTGTGTGATTATTCTTTGCAGAGGAAAGGCAAAGAGAAATCCGTTTTCATTGATATGTATAGTCAAAATAATATCTCGCTGAAAATTCCTATTCTTTCATTCCCGAGTAAATACAACAACAAATTCATTTTTTGTTGTTGTTTTACTCGAGAATGAAGGAATAGGAATTTTCAACGAGATATTATTTTAACTATACGGATATTTGTTTTGCACGTATCACAACCGTCGAGTTAAAGGTATCATCAACATAGCAGAATATGTGTACTAACATGTAACATGGCATATATGTATATATATCGTCGGTCCAGGATTAGAATACGCTAACCACCAAATTGCCATTTTTCAGGTTTTAATGGGTTTTTTTGTTTTAAGGAACCAGTTTTCGGTTCCGCCTATTAATATCTTAATCTGTTTGTCCGTTCCTTGGAAAACGATGTTTGTATTTTCCGCTATGCGACATGTTCACATCATTTTATCAGTTTTTCTTACGCTATATCCTATTTAACGCTAACTCCACCCAAGTTTTGTTTTTATTCTAAGCTAAGTCAGATTTATAATCTAACTCCACAAATGTAAAGTTTCAGTTTTTGAAATTTTATGCTATCTCCATAAGTTGAAAAAAAAAAATTTATTTGAAATATTTTGTGCTATGTTCATATATAACTTTGTTCCAAAATTACGCCATATCCATATATTACGCTATGTCACAACCTTTTGAAGTCAGTATTAGAAAGGTCTGTAATAATTACGCTATATCCCAAACTATTTCTCCATGTTCCATGCTTAAATACGCTATATCCCTCTTTTACGCTAAGTGATTACTATACAATGCAAATAAAATAAAAAAATTGCTCTATATTCTCAAAAGTGTTAGATTCATTATTCCGCCAATTTCCAAAATACGCTATATCCATAAATAATTTTTATATTGATATTATTTTCATAGCTCTTGTTCGGCTAAATCCAACCGTTAAATTTTTTCGGATTATTTCTCTTTCTCGTTGTGGTATTTCTAACGGTACCTAGAATTATTATATAAAAGGAATTTCTTTCCAGCCATAAATCAGTTGAAGAAAAATAATTGTTGTGAAAATATCGATTATTGCGGAGCAAAGTGCATATATTTTTTCTTTTAAATAAATTTAGTATTACAAGAATCAATTAATTAATAATGAAGTCAGTATTAGAACGCAACAGTTCACCATCACCAGTGTTTTCGGATGAAGAACTCAGGTACATTTAATAATATTTTTACTACAGCTTCACTGATTAATGTTTAAAAATTTTAAAAATGTAGGGCCTACCATTCAGTAGAAAAATTAATTGAAGAACAATCACGTAATGAAAGTAGTTCTCCGTGTATTATGATTCCGCCAACACCAATAAATGAGCATAATTTTGCAAGCCCACCAATAAACTATATTGAGAATTGTCACTTACCACCAGATCGAGATAACAGTCCAGAAAGTAAAACGTCATTATTGAGTGACATATTAGGCAATGTATCTAATGATTCTATAAAAACAGATAATGAAGATAGAGGTAAGGCTTTCTCTCGTTTTATATACATACATAAAATTAAATGTAATAATTTTACAGAGTCATCATTATTTATTGATTCCGATGCTGATCCAGAGTACTTTCCATCAGTTGACGATAAAGGAATGGTTGATCTATTGCGCGAAGGTAAGTAAAACTATCATTTAATAATTATACATTTATAAATCGTAATAAAACAATTTTAGATTCTCCATGTTGCTCGAAAACTTTAACTAGAAAACGATCAAAACATCCCGAAAATTGGAAGCAAAATATAAGGAAAAAAAAAATGTCAAAGCGGGAAAGAGTTTACGGATAATTCTGGCATAACACGTAGGAAACGCCAAGTAAAAGAAGGTTGCGGCGAAAAATGTCCATATGGTTGTTGTGATACATTTGAACTAAGAGAACGCCAAAACTTACTTAACAGCTTTTGGAATTTAAACGCTAAATCAAAAGGTGAATTTTTTGGTAAGATGGTTTATAGAACATCGGTAGAGCGGAAACGTACTAGAAATGTGAACTCTCGAAGAAAAAATACGTACCATTACCATTTTTTAAAATCCGGTCAACGAATCAGAGTGTGTCAAGTTTTTTTCACGAATACGCTAGATATCAACAAAACTAGAATTCATTATTATTTCGACCATCTAGTCGATAATAATACCACAACATCGAAATCACCAGCAAAAGGAAGACACACAAAACATAAACTATCCGATAAACTATTAGACGACGTTGTGAGTCATATCAACGGATTTACCACAATAGATTCTCACTATAGCCGATCTTCATCGAATAAGAAATATTTAGAGCCACATCTAAATTTACGAAAAATGTATGACCTTTACTGCAACGATTATGATGAGCCAGTAAAATTTTGGGCTTACCAAAATGTTTTTGATACACAGTTCAATCTAGCTTTCTTTGTTCCGAAGAAAGATTTATGTAATAAATGTGAGGAGCATAAGAGGAAATTGGAAAATAACGTAATCGTAACTCAAGATGAACAAAATGAGTTTTCCCTTCATTTACAAAATAAAATACGCGCGAAAGCAGAGAAAGACATAGACAAAACTAATAGTGAGACAAATACTCGGATTTTGGTCATTGATCTACAAAACGTATTTGCGTTGCCAAAAGCTAATGTTAATTGCTTTTATTATAAGCGGAAACTATTGTGTTTTAATTTAACTGCATACTGCAAGGATAACCAAACCACTTATTGTAGTATTTGGAATGAAACAACCCAAGGGAGAGGGGCAAATGAACTAGCTAGTGCTTATGTAAAAATTTTGCATGCGGTGGTTACTGATTTTCCGCAAACAGAGAAAATTATCATCTGGAGTGATTCTTGCGTGGCGCAGAATCGTAACTCAATTTTGGCGCTTTGCTTACTGAATTTCCTAAAGGAAAACCAAACCAGACAGTTTCGATTATAGAGCAGAAGTACTCTGAACCAGGACACTCGCTCTTGCAAGAAGTAGACGCGGTTCATAGTACTTTAGAGAGGTACCTGAAAAATAAGGAAATTTACAGCCCCGTTGGATTAATTCGATTACTAGCAAACGCTAAATTTCCAAAGGTGAAATTAAAAATAATGCAAATGAGTGATACTAATTTCTGGAATTATAGTCTTGTTGCACAAAAATTTAACTTCTCATGTATTCCATACACCAAAGTTAAGCACATGAAATACGAATCAAGCAACATTAAAAATATTTCATACAAACGCTCATTCGATGATAATTTTACCTTTATGATGTTAAAATTGTCTGATTTAAATATACCATCTGATAATTTTACCATCGAGTCCATCAATAAACCCTTGAGTTCCAGAAGAACAAGAAAAAATATCGAAAGTACTCCACTTGAAATTAATTTTGACGTCATATTATGCCAAAAAGAGAATTCTAGATTAAGTGAAGAGAAAAGGAAGGATTTGATGAGTCTTGTAAAATTTATGCCTAAACTTGACCAAAACTTTTTTAACACTATATTGCAATAAAGTGAAATTTGAAAAATGCATGGGACCAAAACAATTATGATTTACTAATGAAGTGTTAATTTACATGCTAAAAACTATTTTTTTATAATTTACATGTATCTTGAATAAATTAATTATATATTATAGAATTACACCTAATAATTGTTTTAATTAAGATTGATTTTCAATTTAAATTCAAAATTTTACTTTTGAGAAATGCAGCTAACTGCTATTTTCAATAGTAATTTTGAATTACATTTTAAAATTATCATTTAAGCTATATCCATTTTTCCGCTAAGTAACATTTTACAAATTTGCATATAGCGTAAACTGAAAATACTTTGAATGGATTTCTTTTATTTATCACATTACACTTTAGATAGATTAAATATCTAATGCAGCATATTACTAGTGTAATAGCCAGTGAATTCGAAGATTATTGAAATCGTGAAGCTAGCTTTACAATTATAAATTTTATAAAACGTCAAACTTTAATTTTCATCTTTCTCAAAATTATTATTTGGCGCTTAGCGTACTCTAATCCTGGATCGGCGATATGTAGATCACTTTAAATTAATATGTTATCAGTTATCACTACTTTAATTTTGGTTTATTTTTGTTTTTGTTCGCGTAATTTTTCTTTTTGAATAATTTAAACTCAGGAGAAGCAACTGGCTCACGACAAATAAAATACACTGAGATTTATACAGATTTTACTATTTATAATATAATTTTATTTTGTACATAATAACACCGTTCACTGATAATACATTTCAGATTGTCTATATATTATTTTCTTAACAGTTTTTATTTTTTTACATACATACATTTTGATTCATTGATCATATATTTTATATTAACAGTTACCATTAATAAGTAACAATAGAATTTTATTTATTGAATCAATATTTTTATTTTTTTATAATGGTACAAAAATGTTTCATTAACAAATATTGGACAACCACGTTGCCTTTACACAAGATTAAGTGTAATAAATTTTACTATTTATATTTTTATTTTTGATATTTATTAACAGATTCTTAATCAATTTATAACTTAATATTTATTTCTTATTATTTATATTTAATTTAGTGATCTAATTTCAACTTTTTCACTCTACTTTTTTTTTTTTTTTGTGGATCGCAGTTAACAAATTATATCTTTCAATATTTTCGACCGACTGATCTCCTATCATCCTCTCTACCCTTTTTATGTCTTTGGTTTCTTTTTTTTGTTTTCTCTGTTTCGCGCTAAAATTCATAATTGCTCACACATACCCACCCAATATAAAAACAATTAGATCAACGGAACATGATTTCTAGATGATTCGATTTATTTACAAGCCCATTGTAACCAACACATTTATCGCATTGAACATTAATCGCCGACGTTAAGCACCAAATATGATAATTAGTGATTTGCGGTGATAAGGGAATTTTTGCGGAATTATGATCAAACAATATTTTTAGGGGTCGGAATGGTTTACGAATTTCCAGTCATTACAGGGTGTCCGGGTTTGGGATGCTAATCCATTAAGGGGTGATTCCTTGGTTCATTCTGAGAAAAAAATCATATGGGAAGGGGGGGGGGGGGGGGTCCATTTTTGATATCCTTTGAGATATAGGGTGTTTGGGTGTTTGAACCAAAAATTTGGTTCAGAAAAAAATTACACCCAAATATTTAACTGTAACTTCCAAAATATTTATCGAAGAGCAACCAACCTTAGCCTTATTTGACTGGTAATTATATAGACTATTATTAAGATATAAATGGTTATCTTTCATCTGCATTCGTTTGAGAGCAATGCTGATTTAAAGTAAAAAAAAAATATTTTTTTTTTTATAAAATCGAGTTTTTCTCAAAAAATACCGTTATAATTTTTTTTATTTTATTTGAATTCCCCATGATCTCCCCTACAATCCCATAATACAAAGTTTGGGTCGAGGAGTTATAGAAGGTGCTCACAATGTCTTCCTTGTGATTGAATACAGGCTAATGTTCGTTTAAGATTGCCTTTGGTTATTTCATTTCCTGGTAATTCTTCCGTTATCTGTTGTGCTGCTGTGTGTATTAGTTGTATTAGTTCTTCTTTTGTTTCAATTCATCCGTCCATAGAATACGTTTTACAAAACTATCATTGTTCAAATTCCTTTCCATCAACCAATTACAAAACTGCAATGTTTTATTGTCGTCTATTACTCGTCTGTATATACTGTTATAAGGTATGGTACCATCGTAAAATCCGTAAAGAAAATGGATATCAATCTACTCCTCATTTTGCTTAAATTATTTAACATTTTGACTTCACAACACTGACACAGCACTAGACAATTTCTCGAAACTAAGGGTGAATCTACACCTGCATGCATTTGCTGTTGTTATTTGCATCAACTGTTGCTATTTATCTATGAATAAGTAATATTTTATTGTAAGCATACTAGATGAACAAAATTTTAACTATTTTGATTGGTTTTTTTGTTTGTGCTTGTGAGTTTCAATTTGTACACCACAAATTTTTTTGTTGAAATCGACGCAAACAAATATTACCCCTTCCACAAAGTTTGTAGGCAAAGAGGTAAGAAACGAGGAAGTGTTGCGTAACAACGCATGCAAGTGTAGACTTTAAAATGAAAATATTTAATTTTTGTTTTTGCAACATTTAAATAAACAAAAGAGTTGGTAATCATCGCCTACTGTTTTACTGATCCAAAATTTATTTTCAATATTAACACTACAACGTACGTGGGTACAAATAATGTATTGGGGTATTGTAGGAGAGATCATGGGGAATTCAAATACAATAAAAAAATAAAAAATTATAACGTTTTTTTTTTTGAGAAAAACTCGATTTTATAAAAAAAAATATTTTTTTTTTACTTTAACTCATCATAGCTCTCAAACGGATGTAGATGCAAGATAAGCACTTATATTTTAGCCTATACAATTACCAGTCAAATAAGACTAAGTTGGTTGCTCTCCGATAATTATTTTGGAAGTTACAGTTAAATACATATTTGGGTGTACTTTTTTCTGAACCAAATTTTTTAAACAACCTGTATCTCAAAAGATCAAAAATGTACCTCCCCCCCTCCCATACGATATTTTCTCAGAATGAACCAAGGAATCACCCCTTAATGGATTAGCATCCCAAACCTGGACACCCTGTATATAATATATAATAATCATAAATTATTTTAACATTGACTTAGAGCTAATAATATCATCGAGATTATCTGTTTGTTCACAATATTTCCTCCATCCTGGTCACTATCGCTACTTATAACTACAATTTAGTTCAACCTATAATACATATAGCCAGGGCCGTCTTATGAAATTATGCGCCCCTGTGCTAAACTAAAAAAAATGTTTTCAGATCATTAAATTAATAAGAAAATTTATTCAAAACTGATCCACTCCTTCAATTACGAATGTTTTTTAGGTTTAAGTTCTATTTGAATTTGACAATTCGCATGGTCCGAAAAAGAATATCGTCGATATTCGACCTAGGGATGGTCAAATAACCGATAGTTGATTTTTCGTAAGCAGTGCTTGTGTCCATATCCAACTATAACTAAAACTAAAAAAATTAAAAACAACGAATTTTTTTTTTTAACATGTAAAATATTTTTTTTTAGAATTTTTTTACATTCTGTTTAGGAAACGAAAGGCGCCCCTTTTAGCTAGCGCCCCTGTGCTTAGCACAGTTAGCACAATGGTTAAGACGGCCCTGCATATAGCGTTTCAGCAAAATCTACTACTAAAATTCTAGTCGTTTGATATATAATATTTGACTAGGTGTAAGACTTTGACTTTTCTTCTATACCTCATGAATTACTAGTTTCTACCTGAAATTCTCGAACTTTCGCCGCTGATATAAGCAAATATTCATGAATACTGATTACATGTATAACATCTTCATCAATCTTACAATCCTTACCAATACCTGGTAAATACCTTATCTCGAATAAATAAACAAATAATTTAACATACATCCTTTGAATTCGTACAGAACTTTTATGAATATCCTTTGTCCATGCTAACCAAAGGTTTATGATCGGTTTCTATCTGTATTTTATGTCCATAAATGAAACCTGGTACACGCAAACAATACCCAAAAGTTCTCGTTTAATAATCGGCTAAATTTGCTCCGTCTTACTTAGACTTCTCGACGAAAATGCCACTGGTTTACCATCCAGTAACAAACAAGCTCCTATTCCATACAAACTTGCATCACTCTGTATAGTTATTAATTTCTTGTTGTCAAAATGGGCTAACTCTTGTGCTTGAATTACACATGTTTTTAACTTATCAAATGCTTGCTGATGTTTTTCTTCCCATCTAAATTCACTCCCCTTATTTAATAACTGTCTTAATGGGTCAGACTCTGTTGACATGTTTGGTATAAAATTATGTAAAAAATTCAACATTCCCAAAAATCGTTGAATGGCTTTTTTATCTTTAGGTACTGATAAATTAGTAATTGGCTCAATTTGCTTAGTGTCTGGCTCGACTCCGTCCTTGTTAAATATAAACCTCAAATATTTCACAGTATTAACCTTATATTGAGTTTTTTCAGGATTAAATATAACTTTATTCTGTCTGGCTCTAGTTAATACCAAATTCACTATCATGCTCTTTCTCATCTTCAGCTGCAATTATTATGTCATCAAAATAAACCGAGACTCCCGGAATATCTCTAAATATCGTGACATTCTCCCGCTGACAAATTTCTGGACTACAACTATTTGATGAAACCCCTCCTTCATGTCCAGTACTGTATACATTTTCTTCCCAGCTAGTCTCCGCAAAATTTCCCCTACTGTCGGTATAGGATAATGTTTTCTCTTTTTGCTCAACAATTACTAAGTCATGCACCCAATCAGTAGGCTTTGTTATTTTCTTGATAATTTTATTCTTTTCTAACCGGCAAAGAACTGGTTCCAATTCGTACTTAATAATATCTGGCAATTTTCTTACAGGTTTAGCTACCGGAACTGCTCCCTCTTGCAAACGAATTTTATACATAAACGGTAATTTTCCCAGACCTTCGAACACTGTTTTATTATTTCCTATAAATTGTTGTTGTTCTTTATCAAAATTGGCCATATATTTTATTTGTTTAATTAAATTTAACTCCACACAATTAGGCAACCCTAGTATCGACTTATCATGCTTTATTACCACAAACTCAATCATAATTTTCGCTCTATTCCTAGGTTGACATAACAATTTAATTCAGCCAACAACATTGAGTCTAAATCCTTCAAAAGCGATGACCATACTATTCCGATCCTTTATCAGATGCACCCTATTCAACTTCTCTACTACGTCATATGGAATCACATTAATTTCTGCTCCACTATCTATCTTGAAGTTAATTATTTGTTCGTTGATCTTTACTTAATGTGAACAGTTTTCTATTTTGATGTGCGGTTATTTTACTTCATGTACCTCTGTTATTTGTCTAACAGACAAACTACAATCATCTGACTCTCCATTCTCACCAGAATCCTGTTCGTTTTTTACTTGATCAACCGTTCGACTTCTAGTTTTGTATTTTGTAAACTGCTTCGTCTGTTGGCCAGTGTTATTTTCCACTGCAAAATGTCCTGGACATGAAAAACCTCCTTATTACTTTGAACATTAAACACATTCACTGACTTGGCCACAGATTCTTGTACTTCTTTAGCTTGAATTTTACCCGTTTAGTGCGCTCTACATATTTAAACCGACTTATCTAGATCCAATCCCGTGTTTCTTAATAGATGTTCTTGTACTACTACATCCCTTATACCAATAATTTGATCTCCAAACTCACAATCCCGCGCCAACATTTTTTAACTTGTTAAAAAATTGTCAAACAATTCGCCATCTTCTTGTCCTCTTTTGAAAAATCTAAACTGATTAAACACTGTGTTTTTCCTTGGACTAAAATGCTCATCAAACTGTTTTATTACCACTTCGTACGATTTTTTATTTTCTTCACTCAACTTAAATGTGTTATACACCTGTAATGCTTCATCACCAATACAATTTAATAGCATTGCAATTTTAATTACGTCATCCTTATTCTCTTTCTCTGACGCTTGTAAATAAATTGTGAATTTTTGTTTAACAATTTTCCAACTATCCGCCGGATTTTCCATAAAATTACCATTTTTTGGTGGCTTAAACTTCATTATTATATAATTTCACTTGAATTTATTAACTATGTATTTACTGTCTTTTATAATTTTATAATATTATAATTTTGCTTTTCTATCCGAACACTTAACCTCACTAAAGCACGCGGTTCTTTTGTTTGTTTTTTAATTTTTATTTTTTAAACTTTTAATTACCAGTTTTATCATTATTTTATTTTATAAATTATCACAACACAGAACCTCTAATCTGATACCATGTTTTGTATATGGTTATTAATAAAAATACTAGCCATTAATTTATTTACTGTATGCCACAAGTGACAGACCACTTGTCTTACTTGTTGTCTCCTGACTTGCATGACAGGCACTGTGGTACTTTCATAGTCCAGTAGTTGGCAGCATACATCATGCAATACAACACAAACATTCAGTGAACAGAATGATTCCAGTGTCTACCGCTACAAAAAACACTTTTTGCTTCACTCTTCCAGGACCCCCTGAAAACTCCAATGGTGATCAGATATTATCTAAAGTCAGTGTTACTTCATTGATTGATTGCAGTATACGGCCCAGCATTTAGCAAGTCTCGCCGTGTTTTTAATTTTTTTAATTTTTTTTTTATACAAAACAGCGGAAGGAAAAGAACGTACATAATGTTACACTGAAAAGCATAAACGATTGCAATTATATTTATTAGGGCGGATTAAATTTTTAAGTGGTCTGGAGACTCCACTTTTCTGTAAAGTCATTGTATTTGAAGCAGAAATGTCCACTACACCATGTGGCTACGATGAATTTCGAGCCTGCATAATTTCATTTGAAGATTTTTTTTATACCGGGTGATTTTTTTAACCTGATACACTCAAATATCTCGGAAAATAAGCACTCTACGAAAAAAATGGTAGAGATCAAAATTTAATTATTCCGGGGGGGGGGGGGGGGGGGATACATTAGTGTTAAAATTAGAACCCCGTCCCCATCCTTGTAGGTGGGGCGGGGGGTAACTTTGAAACTAAGATAGGAACCCCTATTTTTTATTGCAGATTCGCATTCTACGGCTAAAAATACGTAGGATTTGACTGAACAATTTTTTTCGATTCATGATAGATGGCGCTGTAATTGACGATATTCAATTTTTTTTATTTCTCCTACTGAGAACCTATGCAAACTATTCTAAAATACGTCTGCAATAAAAATACCTTGGTTTCGTTGTAAATACACGAAGTTAGTCTTAAACAATTTGTATTTCTTAAATTTTCAATTATGTACTGAAAAATGGCTTGCCATTATCGTAACCCAGGAACATCCGATTAAATCAGCTTTCAAATTAATGAAATTGTTTGTATTTTGTTTTAAAAATACCGATTCAGTCCGAGGATTATTTCGAAGACAAGAATACCTGTGTCAAGCTATCAATACTACTTCAAAATGGTGTATCTAACTGTACAAGAGAAAATTGAAATGATTCTGGTTTATGGAGAAGCTGCCGGAGTCTTGATAATGCTGTCACTCTCTAAGATTTACGTTTTCCGGATAGGATTCGGTCACGTGCGTCATTTCAGCGTACTGTCAAACAATTTATTACTGATGGAAGTGTTCAATGGACCATGGAACGGTTAATCGCCACAACATGCATTACTGGAGTGTTGAAAATCCGCACTGGCTTCGCCAAGTTGAATATCAGCGTCCTTGGACTGTCAATGTGTGGTGTGGAATAATTGTCAACAAACTCGTCCGCCCCCACATTATTGAAAGCAACTTGAATGGTCAAATGTACCGAGATATTTTAGAAAATGAACTGCCAACATTATTTGAAAACTTGAGCTTAGAAGTGCGACGGAAATGTGGTTTCAACATGATGGTTTTCCCGCACACCATTCGTTGGTAGCACGTGTAGTACTTGATCGTGATTTCAATGGTCGGTGGATCCGGAGAGCTAGTCCGGTAAATTAGCCTGCCAGATCACCAGATCTTACTTCACCAGATTTCTTTTTGTGGGGCTATCTCAAAGACCAAAAGTTTACAAACAAAAACCAACAACACGTGAGAATATGATTGAGCGAATCAGAAATGCTTGTGCTGAAATTCAAGCAAACACACTCCTCAGTTGTGTACAGTCATTTAAAATGCGGATTAATAAGTGAAGTCGAAGGCCATCATTTTGAGCACTTAATTTAATTGAAAAATGATGAGGCAAGGGGACTCATGTAAATTAAGCACCCTTTTCCCAATTATTAGAAATTTGCAAAATGAATAAATTGTTTAAGACTAACGTCATGAGTTTACAACGAAACCTTGGTATTTGTATTGCAGACGTATTGCAGAATCGTTTGCGTAGGTTCTCAGTAGGAGAAATAAAAAAATTTAATATCGTCAATTACAGCGCCATCTATCATGAATCGAAAAAAATGTTTCAGTCAAGTCCTACGTATTTTTAGCCGTAGAATGCGAATCTGCAATAAAAAATAGGGGTTCCTATCTTAGTTTCAAAGTTACCCCCCGCCCCACCTACAAGGATGGAGAAGGGGTTCTAATTTTAACACTAATGTATTTCTCCCGCGGAATAATTAAATTTTGATCTCTACCATTTTTTTCGTAAAGTGCTTATTTTCCGAGATATTTGAGTGTATCAGGTTAAAAAAATCACCCGGTATAGAGTGAGTTTTTTAAAACGGCAGGCTTTTATCTTGAGAACGGTGCTGGATAGGAGAAAATTAATTTTAATACAATATGTTAAGCGTCGAGGGGGACATCGGATTGAGTACGACCTCCAATTTAAAACAATTAATTTTCATTTAAAACAATCAATTTGACCATCAAATGACCTTGAAGGTCGTAGGCAAGGTCGAATTAAAGGTCACCATCTGATGTCCCCTCGACCCTTAACAAATTTCATTAAAATTAATTTTCTCCTATTCAGCACCGTTCTCGAGATAAAAGCCTGGCATTTTAAAATACTCTCTCTATATAAAAAAAATCTTCAAATTAAATTATGCAGGCTCGAAATTCATCGTAACCATATGGTGTAGTGGACATTTTTGCTTCAAATACAATGAATTTACAGAAAAGTGGAGTCTCCAGACTAAAAATTTTTTCTCCATACAATTTAATCCGCTCTAATATTTATATTTTATTTACTGATCAACCTTTCTTTTTATACCCGCAAAAGTTTAACACACACTATCACGTAAACACAAAAATTATTTCAGACAGAACAACTGCAATACAGAATGTTATTTACACAACATAGTAAACTAATTATTTTAATTTATTCACGTGATTTATAATTCAAAATAATTCAAATCGCAAAAAGCATAATCGCTTGCAATTTTAGTTATATTTTATTTCACTGATTAAAATTTGTTTCTCGCAAAAGTTTATCACCGATCATCCTCAAATGCGTTTTTGACTCTAATTGCTTCGTCTCAAAATTCCAAAAATAACAAAACAAAAATTGACATTTAAATTATTTTTCGTATTTGACAATTAATGTCAATGATATTGTGGAAGAGTATATTAAATGATATAAAAAGAGTGTACGTTATTTTCAGTTGGCTGACGCACACGGATTTGTTATTTAGTACGTATATAAGGCGACGTTTTTCAAATTAAAAAAGAGTTAAAGAGTTAATTAAACATTAAATAAATAAAAATATAAAAATAAAAATTAATAAACCGAACATTGGTGTTTTTATTTATATTCATAATGAACACACAGAGAGCTCTTACGATGAAATAGGATTCTTAAACGAATTTTAGATAAAAGTTCTGAAATACGCCAAGTAGGATGGAACTTGGCTATTTCTCAACTAAGCTGGAATTTGGACAGTTTAGGAACTTGGCTATTTCATAACCGATTATGATGAAATTTAACATTTGAATGGAGATGCTGCTTAGTATTTTTTTTTTTTTTTTTTTTTTTTGGTTTGACGCTTTTAAAACATTAAGGCCCGATTGTATGAACACGGATAGATTAAAAAAAATCCGGCGATACAGATTAATCTTCAACCGACGATTTTTTTTTTCGTCGATTGTATAAACACGAATAAAAAAAATTTCATCCTCTGTTTATTGCAGTTTTTATTGCAGTTTATTTTGGAGTGTCAACACTTTTTTGACGTTTCAAATTTAATTTATTGTTTATTTACATTTTTATCTGTGTACTTATTGTACACGAAAGTATTTTTTTATGTTTTTCTACAATAGAAAAAAAATTCGAGTTGGGCATTTGAAATTTTACGTTTTTTCGATTCCATTCCGATTTTTTTTTTCAATAAACGCAACAACAATCAAAATGTTCCGCCGCGCCGAACCAAACAAATAAAATTAAAATTATGTCAAAAAAAATAAACAACATTTTCTATCCGCTGTTTTAGACAACAAAAAGAGAAGATAAAAACAGTGGATAGAAAAGAATCCTTGGATTAATTTTCGTATTTATCGACGTTCATACAATCCAAGCGACGATTAACCCGCCGATTAATCTTCTATCCGCGTTCATACAATCGGGCCTTATAGTTTGTATACCTCATATCGCCCAGTATTTTAATCCACTGTAAAAATTATTAATATTTTTTTTTTACCACACGAAAAAACAAACAAATCGGAACAAAAATTAATGAAAAGTAAAAGACAAGATCTAAGATTTAATATATACAGATGACATACATAATATGTAAGTATATTTTGAAACATTTATAAAATTTTGCATAATTTTTTGTTTTAACATTTATATTACACTCTTGATTAATATAATTTAATAAACTTTGTTGTTGTTCTTGTATTAGTTGGAGATTGGAGATAAATTAAAATCAAAATAAATAAGTTTTAAAATTTTTTATTTAAAATAATTAATAAAATAATATAAATATAATAAAATAATAGTAGGTAGGTATATAATATATAATAATATATAGTGTCAAGACATTAAGTTTGAAATTAAGATTTACAATTATAATAAATTGTTTGTAGGGTGTTTTTAAAATTGGAAAATATTTTATATAACATACAGTGTTGCTTTTATATATAATTATAAATTCTTAATTGCTATAAATATAATTTTTGGTCCATAAAAAATAATAATAATATCATAATAATATATAAATTAAATAAATTTTGAGAATATTATTGTCTTGTTTGAGGGGGGGGGGGGGGGGGGGGGGGGGGAGGGAGGATGTGCATGTGAGTGCATATTTTAATACATAATATTATAAATTTTAAAAATATTATTTTTATCGAAAAAATTTAACTTTTTTGAAATTTAGCAATTGCATTTGTTAAATGTAATATTTCTGTATTTAATTGTTGAACTAAGGTTTCCAATTTGTCTACCGAATCTAATACCTCAACACGTTCGGTATGTGGATTAAATCTAACTTCAAATGGTCTTGACATTGTTGATACCCATCGACGGAATTTATCTTTTGCATCTGTAAAACTTTCGGCTACATAGTAAATTGGTTGATACTCTTGATCTTGATATGTTTGGACAGCGGTTTTGGCTGGTTCGAATGGACGATGTTCAGGTTTGTCACTAATCGCATGTAATAATTCACCATAGGCGGATAGGAGACCAGCACCGTATGCCTTAACGCTATCGTTTTCTTTGCATAAACCAAATTCTACGGTAAACCAGTAAACCTGTAATGAAAATAATAATAATAATAAGAAATTAATGTTTTGTATTACAAAATAGAATAGATAAAAACAAAAAATCGAAACAAGTCGCCATCTCATTGATTTCATAATGTAACGAAAGGTAAAGTGGAATCGACCTTGTTCAAATTATTTATTAATAATATTCTGAAATCGTAATTTTTATTTGTTTTTATATTTTGATGACCAACAACCGCATAACTTTAATTTTTTTTTTTTTTTTTAATTATTGTTCAAACCTACTTGGCAATTACTAGCTTTTCCGATTTGTATGTATATGCGTATTTTAAATTTAATGAAAGTGAAAATTTCATAACGTGGTTATAAATGCAACGAGGTAAACAAACAAGTAACTGACAAGTGCAAGTTAGTTTTGTACAATTATTAGTGTTGAGGTCAATTAAAAACATAAAAAAATTATGTCACACGCAAACAAAAAATAAATAGATAAATGCTAAGTATGTAGGTACTTACAGTTGAAAGTTTTTCGATTTCATCGTCGGAGGCGCCCAATGATGCAAGTCCAATTTCTTGTGAGAATTGTGCAAAACTGGGATCAGCCAACAATGGCATATGGCCCAAAATTTCATGAATACAATCTGGTTCGGGTGTATGATACGGTGAATTAATGTGGCGTACATATTGTGTACTCTGGAATATTCTGAATGCGAGCGATGCTAAGAAATCGCGAGCAGTCAATAGTCCAGCGGCTGGCCGTAATGTAAATCCGGTACTTTTACGCAAAAATGCGCTTAAATCTAATAGCTGTGGAATACGATCCTCAACAAAGAGTCCCTCCTTTTGTAAGCGTGCGAACACGATACGATATTCCATGCAAGCATGTTTTGGTACCAAATCTAAAACGGTACGGAATACTGAACGCCATGTTTGATTTTCGGTATCACTGTATTCAATGTGTGGAATTGGATCACCGAATTTGTAACCGAATGCAATTTCAGCAATAATCTTACGACGTTCACGGTATACTTTATCGGCGAAACCAGGATGATTCATGTCCAAATCTGGTTCGTATTTGGTCATTAAATGATTGCAATCGTCCAATTCGGATGCATGTTTTGGGAACCATGGTGTTTTTATATTTATATTTGTGTCCTCGGCCAATAGTGTTACACCGCCGAATGAATTCGATTGGCGGAGTGAACGAATTAATTGCAGTAAATTGGCACGAGTCATATCGACTTTGACGAGCACATCAAATTGTACATTCTCTGTACGTGATTGACGCGATTCAAGATGTATAATAGTGCCGTGATATGTTTCCATTGCGCGTAATACACGTCCAATTTGGGACATGCCATCGCGCAACAAGACAACGAGAGCGGCACGTTGGATAGCTTTCTCGGCTTCTGGTGATTCGAGTACAGCATTTCCAAGTACAACTTCTTCTTCGGTTAGGCCGGCATCTATTATAAAGAAATAAAATAAAATGTTAATGTTTTTTTATTTTTTCACTAATTTTCATGGTCGTGTACAGCAATTTTAAGGTCGATCAAAATAAAAACGAATTTTCCATTATAAACACGTCTCGATTTTTTTTTTTTTTATGAAACAGAAGATTGAATCATAAATTGATATAATAACACTTTTAACAATTTTCTTTTTGTACAAAAGAAATGTAAAGTGCTTTTAAATCAAATTTATTCCATTTTCTTCTTTGTGTATCGACATACACACACAACTACTCAGTTTTCTTAATTTAAAGGTCGTAAAGAGACGGAATTAAATTAAATGAAGTGGAAAAAATCGTTTTTATCGTTTTTTTTGTGTGCGCTAAGAGAGTGGTAAAATACAAAATTGTTGTGCACTTACCATCGTGTTCTATTTGTTGAGAGGCATTTCCGATAGGTTGATTTTCATCTACATTTTCATTATCAACAATATCTATACACAAGCAACATAAAATAATAAACAATATAAATTATAAAATCATAAAATAAAAAAATAAGCGCTTGATTAAATTACCGTTTATATCATCTTGGAATTCATCTTGAATCTCTTCATTATTTTCAGGATAATCAATTTGGGATTCATTATCAGTACAAGAATCTAAATACATAACATAATAAACACAACATAAAAACATGCCACATAAATAAACTAGTAAATTTGTTTAAATAACTTACCATTAGATCTTTGACGTGCTTCCTCTAATACAGATTGTTTTGTTTGCTTTACGACCAATGTTTCAAATCTTGCGTCATCAACAAGTGAACGGCGTCTCGATGGATAGCCATTCTATATATAACAAAAAAAAAAAATCAAATCAAAACGATATTATTATTGATCTCGATCGACCTTAATATTATTTATAATAAAAATTAGACCAAGGATTAGTTTTAACAGAAACATAAAATTCTATAACCTTCAAAACATTTCCTTAAACCATCGTTTATCGTTGTGATAAGCGCGCGAAATGCTTACGTGACAAACTGATCAAATTGTCAAAAATTCGACATAATACAAAAAAAAAAATTCGCAATCTTCATCTGATGGTAATTCGCGTATCTTATATTATCCATATGTGTGCTTAAGATGCTTGTATATTATGTTGTGAGATGAGAGAGAAAGTGTATTGCGATCATTGTACATTTTATACATAATAATTTTGTTGTGTTGTGTTTTTTTTTTTTTGTAAATAATTTGTTAAGGTAAACAAACGATCACAGCGGCGTGGGAATTTTTTTTTGTTTTGTTTTGGTCGCTATAATAAATGTTCCCGGCTGACTGCGTTACTGATTTGAAATATGCGTCCAATTATTGCTTTCTCAAAAAACAAAACACCATAATATATGTATATTGTGTAATATACAGCGCACCGTGTTACTTTACTTTCTATTGTGATCGGTCGGAATTTAGATTTAGATCATAAAGATCTAGTTGACCATGATATGTAAAACTCACTCAAATACAATATTTGAGTGATTTTTCGATTTGACTCAAAACAATACAAAAAAAAAAATCTAATACTTGTATTCAAGGCTTAAAGAATTTGATGCCATTGGCAAGGTCTTGTACTTTCATATTAAAACACTCAATATATAGATTACACTGTGTATAAGTTGAATAAAATTTTGCACTCACCTCAATGCTGTAGGATTTTTTGATAGCGAACATTTCGCGATTTTTTTGTGCTGCTGCTACGGCCATCATATTGATAATTTGTTTTTTTTTTGGAACTTTAAAAAAAAATCACTTAACACTTTATTTTTTTAGATATTTTCACAAAATCGCGATATTTTTCACTCAATATATTTTTTGCTGGTTTATCACTTTTGATTATTATTATTATTTGATGACAATAGAATTTAATGTCTTAGTTGCTTATTATTTTGTATGACCACTGACTTTTTGTAAATTTTTCTTAAAGAAAGCCCGTTTGTCCACTTTTTTTTTTATTAAAAATTTAAGTTAATTGAAAATAAATTAAAAAAACTTAAAATTGTAAAACAAAAGCAATTAATTACAACTAAATTCTACTGCTGTATGAACTTCTTCGCAAGAGTGCAAGCAAACCAATGCATGCTACAATAAGTTGCCAATCACTTTAAATAGTCAACTTGGTGTGGGTCTAATACATTGTGAGATGACCCCTACTACTTTTTCAAAAAAAAAAAAAAAAAAACAAAAAAAACGAATCGGTGGCGAAAAAGCACACAGCATGAGCGAGTTCCTTTCGATTAAGTTTTTTTTTTGTTTTTACTTTTTGCTCAGTATTTGCTTTGCTTTGTTGTTGCATACAAGAAAATATAAAGTTTTACATTTTTTGTTGTTGTTTTTGTAGTATTTGCGACATATGTACATACACAACACGAGGTATGATTATTGTGTGACGATATGATGTCACGCGTGCGTCACAAATTAGCTGAATACGGATTGGTCGAGAAAATAGGGGTCGCCCCACACCACCCAGAAAATCGAGTTTTTCGGTTTTTTACAATTTTTATTTTATTTTTTCTTTCTGTTTTATGATGGAAATTATTAAATTGATAAGTTCTAAAATAAAATTTAATTAACATGTACGCATAATTAATGTAAACTATAGAGCGAATGTAATGTGAGAAAGCGCGAAATTAAAAAAAAAAAAAAAAGTAAAATAAAATAAAATTTACATTCTCAAGTGGTTTTTGTGTTTTTCTTTAGTATTTCCGTTAGTCATTTATAAATTTTGTATTTTACAGTTGATACTTTGGTTGTACGCGCATTGTAAATGGATTTGGGTAAAAATTGGGAATTTCCAGTAAAAATGAAGTTGTAAAATTTGTTTTGAGTGATTTTTTTGTTTTGTTCAAGTGATAATTTTATAGTGTTTTATTTATTAGGAGGCAAATATTATTGTAATGAAATTTTTGTATTTTGTAAATAAAAATAAAGTGATATTTATGGAATTGAGTGTTTTTTTATTGTACAACTAATGTTTATTTATTTAGAGATGAGATTTTGAGTATTTTTTTTTGGAATATGCCGGTTGATTAATTATATTGAATTGAAATATATTTGAGTGTAAGTAGAAGTGATTTATTTTATACAGTTACGTTACATTGAGACATTGAGTGATAATAAAATACAGAATGTTGTAAATGTGAAATTTTATTTCATTGTTTTTTGTTAGTTTATACAAATAAAAACAAAATGTAAACACAGTTTGGAATGAATATATTGAAGATATTCGCGCAATCACACGTTTTGGAAATATTTTTGTTGTGACGGTTATAAAAAATTACATGAGTGGGTTTGTCAGTATTTAAGTGAAATATTTTCATGGTAGCGCAAATCTAAAATTATTTTTTGCATATCTTTTTGTATACCATGGCCTAAATCAAAACATAAATTTTTAGTGCTAAACGATTAATTTGTAATTTATGTGATATAATAATATTTTTGTGTTTTGATTACATGATCTTTTGAAATCACCAATTCGCGAAAATAGATACGTGCGCTTGGAGGTTTTATTGAAATCGTTTAGTTTTTAAGAATTTTAACGCGTTTCATTTTTATATTTGAGAGGGATTTATTTTACGTTTCTTGGAAATGCTTCTTTAGGTTTCTTGAGGGTTTGTTCTGTGGGGACTGTATAAAATGGTTATATGGTTGGTGATTAACGATTATGATTAGGAGAGAAAACTTTATCGTATCCACATTAAATGATACTTTTCCTAATTTTTCATGTTTTGTTTTACTATTAGTTTCTAATGTTTGTTTACATTATGATGGACAACACCACTCTTATGACAAAATAAATGAGTTAAACTTGTCGGATTAGGTATATTTCCGTTAAAAAATAAATATTTACTAATTTGTTTATCAAACAATGATTTATTTGCTGGAAACAGGTTTGATTTAAGCTAATGGTAAGTAAGACGACGAACTATAAATTACATCATGCAATTTATAAATTTGGAATAATTAAGAAGTGAATTTAACGAACCCAATTTTAAGATAAAATTGCAATCAAATTTAAGATTTTAGATTTTTGAATGGTTAATTACAATGAGGTTATATTTGGGCATTCTGATAACAATTTTCATTCGCATTATGGCAAAACATAAATTGGAACATCCGATTACCGACGATAATAAATTTAACACCCTCTAAAAAATGATATCTATTTAAATTTGGTTAATCTTCCACTACACTATGATAAAATTTGGTGAGGATTTGTTTCCGGAAACTGTACAGTACGAGTAAATTGTTTTAATTCGTTTTTCTAAAAAAAATGCAGACATTTAGATGTAGCCTCAATATGGCCCAATTTGGATAATAGATCCAACGTTCGAATGAGTATACGGTTCACAAAAATCTACAAATATTTTTCTGGAATTGATGCTTAACATTTAAAATTAGCAAAGATTAGTTCTGGGGTTCCCAATTTTTCATTTTCCAAAGAAAGGACATTTAAAAAAATGCTATTTAACTAATGTTGAGTTTTTTGAGATAAAAAAAACTGTTAAAAAAAAAAAAAATAATAATAACTGAACTAAAAGGAGAATTAGATCAGTTTGGTTCCAAAGAATTATAAACAACTTTAATTTAAGTAATAATTTATATTTCAAATTCAACATAAGCTGAGCTTGGTTTCACAACAATTCCCGTAGTCGAAAAATTTGAGAGCTTTATGGTGGCTAACATTTTTTCAATAAATTTCACTTCATCGAATGATTGGTCCATATTTATCCATATATTTAAATTGGAGTTCAGATAAAAGTAGTTCGTCATTTTTAAATTTCGGAGAGTTTATTTAATCCCAAAATTGAAGATCTGGATATCTATGTAGTTTTTTTCGGTGAATTATTCCTCCTTTGAATCTGTTTCCTAATCGGTTATTTATATCATCCCGCTATTTATCCATTATGCTTAATATGTCCATGCTTCAACTAGACGCGTGTACGTCGGATTCTGCCGAAATTTATTATGAAAAGCAAGGCAAATTCAAAATATTGTTTTTGAGGGGCGGGTAAAAAAAATACATTGCATAATAATATGTGAACAGTATATTGTTTACAAAATCGATCACTAGAGATCCCTATTTTCGGGTTTGATAACTTTAATCATTATAAAAAATTTAAATTGATACATTGTAAATATCTTAATAGGGCTATACTCCTTGAGTTGCGTCATATGCAACCGAATTACAGGTACTTTAAGGTAGTTGGATTCTCTAAACGGTTAGAGTTTTTTTGTTTGGTTGTACGCCGATTTTATTCAAAACTATCAACATTATTAAATACTTTCGAAATAATTTAAGGTATTTGAATTATTTTTGGATTTAGAGATTATTGAAGAATATTGACTAGGGACTAAGGTTTTCCGGAATATTCGAAATCTTTTGAGATATTGAGATTATTCGAGTTTCTCAATATTATTGAGAAATATTTCTAGTGACTCATCGATTTTTTCGATGTTTTATGGGATTTTCGAGATACTCAAGCTTATAATTTCAAGCTTTTGAGATTATTAAATATTTTTGATGTTACTTAATTTCAGCTGTTAACTAAAGTGTATATAGCATTGAGTTACTTGATTTTACATAAGTAGATGTGTCAGCGGCGTCTCCACCAAATAGGTAAAATAGGCGGTCGCCTTAGGCGCAAAATTGTGTAAGAGGTTAAAATTCACGTTTAAATCTACTTATGTTTTAAAATAAAAAGTAAATTGCAATAAAATAGAATGAAAAGAACTTGAATGATGAGCTCCGGCCTCCAGGCTTTTTGTATAAACGTTTCCAAAATAATACAATACCAGAGGAAGACCTAAACTTATCTGCGAGAATGCATTACCATAGGTTTTCCAAATATTTTCGTAACATTGAGATTGACACACAGGATTGGCAACTTGGACAGCGGCCTCGATATATTAAATAAAAGATTTCACGAAATTGAAAAAATTGAAAAAGAGCACAGAAAATGTTTAAATATTTATGCACGTAGAAATGTACAAATGTGTTAACACAATACCGGGTTCGGTTTGAAACCCTGTTTGAGGATTCTTATATGTTTGTCTTATATGTAAAATCGAATTGTTTTTCCTTGAAAGGCACCGTGTTAAAACTTGCGTTGGGCTTGTAGAAATACCCTCGAGCCGTCGCTGATTGAAATTCTAGATGGGCGTGAAGTTATTCGCTAGCCTTAGTTATTTCTTAATTTTTGAAGATTATCGTCGGATTCTATGTTTAATTGAAGTTTTTCGGGTAGGTATATTCGAAATTATTTTGGGCATATAGGTAATCATGTTTTCGTTATTACTTGAAATTAGCAAAGGGTTGAGTTGCTTGAAGAATTATTGATACGTTGATATTTAAAGTAAAGAGATGGGAAAAATGAGCTGATTGCCGGTTGGTAGTGGTTCGCTTAAACCTTTGACCAGCCAACTCAGTAAATAATTACAAATATTTTATTGAAAAAGGACATTTTAGTACAATAAACAAAGGACATTTTAGCTTATATAAAGTGGGCAGATTCAGAAAAAAAGGACTGTCCTTCCCAAAAAGAACACTTGGGAACTCTACTTAGTTCTATATAGTAACACTTTAATGACAGATCAATGTTTACTATAGGTTGCCTCTACATACTGTCAAAATTTCATCACGGTTAACACAACATTAAGACGTTTACATGATCGTCGTCGTATGGAAATTTTTTCATAAAGGATTTACACTAAGAATATTGTCAGCCACACCAAAATCTTTTCTCCTTTAAAAAACCGCCAACTAAATTTATCAGATTAATTTAGTTTATAAGAAAAAGTGATCGTTTCAGAATTTCAACGAGTTCCCATCAAATCCTGTTAATTAACGACACATTAATATTAGTTAGTCTGTATTGTGATCTTCTCGCACAGAATGCCATTTCTATTTGAGATCTGATTTAAAGTCTGATATCAATTAAAGACTATTTTAATACGGCTTTTAGTCTAACCCGGCAAATAGCCTTTAGTATGTAGTAAAACTCCGAGACCTGATGGTCTAAAATCGATCGATAAGGCATACAAGAGAGGCAAATTGAAGAGAATTTGGAAACGAGCTCGATTATGTTGAGAGGTATGTACTTGTTGGCATGTTATTCAAGTTCATGAAAAGTTAGTTTGAGTTCAGTGTTAATTAACTGAATGACTCTTTCTAAAATAAGAACTTACTGTATCCTTATTTAAAGCTGTTCATGGAAATGTCTACCTGGAGAGGATGAAATATGTGTCCCACCTTTCGGGACTTGTTGCTTTCTTTTTCTTCCTCGAGCTTGCAGGCTAACATTTTGATTAATTAGAGCAAATTGTAAATTAACAACAACTAAAGGTTTCTAAATTTGTTAATTAAACTTGTAAATTAAATTAATTAAGTAGAGTAGAACCAGCTCTTTCAACAATTTTATCATTTTAAAAAATTTTGTCATTTTAGAATTATAACTGTATATTTGACAAAAAAATCAAAATTATTTAAGTTCATATAACAAAGCAAGATTGGAGAAGCTTTGGGTATATCCTATTTACGGAGACATTACGCTTATGAAAACATTCAGATGAAAAGAAGAAAAAACCTTAACCTTTCATTGACAAAATTAAATTATCAAGTTAATGAGTTGTTTTTAATATCTTTTAATAGCCGTATTTTTTGATGTTTGATTTGGATCCGGTTCAGATCATGCTTCATGAAACGATAAGCAATAGAATCAACTACTCGGATAAATTTCAGTCCTCTAATTTAAATAAGAAAAAAAAATTATTAAACTTTATTTTAGCAAGAAAGTGCGGAACCGCCAATTAAAACCGTCACTTTAATGAGTGTTTTCCAGTTGTTCGCCTGCTTCAATGTTGAATAATTTCATATATTTGAAAAATTAAAACATTTACATACAACGAATTCATATTTGGCATTGCCGCGAGGAAAGTAAGCTGCGCTTGGGTTTAGCCCTTTCTTCAGCGTTTGATTTAGAAATGTTGACATTTTTTCGGATTTTTATGTATCCTGCAATTGCTAACTTTGAAATTCAGCAATTAATTTAAAATTTAAGATATGTTCGAAGGAGTTTATTTTTGGCCGATATCGATTAAACTTATACATATTTCTGATTGGCAGAGTGTATACTGAAACAAAAATATTTTACACTATCGGAAATATACGGAATTATTTGGCCGTGCAAATTAATTTATTAGATGTTGTGCTTTATCGTGCCGCATAGCTTAGCTAGCGTGGCATTTCAGGAGCAAACTTGTAAATATTTTGAAAATTTTTAAATTTAACGATAACTTACTAAGGAATACTACAAATTCGACAAACTGACAAACCTAAAAGAATTTTATGTGATAATCGCGATGTGTACATATTGAAGGCTGGTAAAGGTCATGTTACTGATGAAAAAACCGAATATACAATATGTAAAATCGACTTACCCTTATCAGGCAACAATTCGTATACGGTAAAAACAAATTTAAGTCAAATTATTTTAACAAAGCAAACCTGTTGCTAAGGGCTTAAGAAAACTCAATCGTAAGACTCCAGGGTAGTACGGCCTTCCTAAAGTACGCAAAGAAGGCAATCTTTGAAGCCAATTGTTAATTTTTATAGTTCAGCTTTAGAGGGTTGTTCCTAGGAATTTCCGGGACAAATTTCCCAACTCCCGGGATTTTATCAAAATCCCGAGAGATTTCTTTATTTTTTTCTTAAAATTTATTCAATTTTTTCAGTGAATGGAAATAGTGTTTTGCATTTGATCATTTTTTTTTACATTAGCCGCATTTTTTGGCACATAGTGACATTACGTTGAAAGCAACAACAAAAATTGAACAAATTTTCTATCTTAATCGTAGACTGTTATAAACGGCACTCGGATATAAATCTGTAGATGTGGCTTAAGCTGCTAAAGTCGCTTTGATCCAGGGATTGGTGTAAAACAAAACTCCAAATATAACAAAGTGTTGTGATTGAGTTTTCTTCTATTGCAAGTAAAAAATATCTCGCTGGCTAACAGAATAGGTAAACTTAAAAGCCTTAGACTAATTTTAGGACCTTCTGATTTCTCCTGAAAATAATTTTTTACGTTCTTAATTTTTCTATGGATTGGAAGTTTACTGAAATGGGCGTTTACTGAGTTTACTGAAAAGTTTACTCAAACAACAGCAATGCCCTTTAATGATCAGTTAGTTGCTCATCTTATTTTACCTATATTGTGTTGATATAATAAAATGAGGCAAACTTAAGGGATGGCTACATCTATAGGATAATATTTAATGTTTTGGATCCACAGAACGAACTTTTGTTTGTGAAGCCGTTTGTGAGCTTGGAAGCGAGTTCAGGGGTTCAGATCTTGTTTCAGAACACCATACAGAACAACGAAACAGAAACATTAAAATTCACGGCAATTTCATATGCCATATGGTTGTACTGAAAATACTCCTCTTATATAATGCTCAATGGTTTTACCACACTCTGAAAACCAATCGAATTCCAAGCGAAAATTGGATGGCTATTTTATTTAATTAAAATTGGCAAATACAATACGACCACAGAACACCCAGAAGCGACAAAACCTTGGTTTCGCGATGGTTAAATTTTCAGTGTTAAGTTATCGTATAAGTCGACCAGAGATAGAATAACCATATTACAGGAATAACCATAATACATGCTTTTAAGCTTGAAAAGTGTTACTATTCACTCCATTTTACGGAACGTCGTTTTACATTTTCATCTCCAAAACTTAGAATTTAGGGTAAAATTTCAGTTTTTCAACGTTTAAGCCGGGTTAGCCCCTTAATCTTGCATTACAAAATGTTGCATTACAAAATCTTGAATTACAAAATCTTGCATTACAAAATCTTGCATAACAATTTCCCGTACATTAATAGAATCGCGCGCGCGATTCTATAAATGTTCGGGAAATTGTTATGTAAGATAACAAATCTCATTGACAAAATTCTACTGTAAAAAGATAATTATACAGTAGAATTTTCCTTGAGATATCAAAAATCAAATGTCTAGGATTAAATATTCTTAACCAGAATATTATGTTGAGATATTCTGGAAAATGGAGATTTCTACTATAATTCTAATATTAGCCGTATTTCTTGACGCATAGTTATCCGGATCGCTATTTGCACATTTTTTTTTATTTTATTTTTTTAAATTATATTGAACTTTTATGAATACGCAATAAATATTATGTTAGATACTAAAGACAGGTACAGATACTAAAACTGCAAAATTTTTTAAATGCAAGATATTGTAGTAGCAAGATTTTGTATTTGCAAGATTTCGTACTTGAAAGATTTTGTACTTGCAAGATTTTGTAACTGCAAGATTTTGGGTTGGCAAGATTTTGATTTGCATGATTTTTAAAAAATGCAAGATTTTGTACTTGCAAGATTTAGTAATGCAAGATTTCGGGGCGCTCCCGTTTAAGCCGCCATATTGGATGCGTCATGCTTATTTTCAGAAAAGTATACATGTATATATACCAGGGTGGGATTGATTTAAATCAAAGAAAATGGAATAAAACAATTTTTTTTAGTACGATTTTTGTGAACAAAGTTTCTGTTATAGAACTATTTTTTAAAAATTTATATTTTTTTAGTGTAAAATACAGTTTAAAATTCTATCATACAATTCTATCTTACTGAATTCTTATTAAGGAAATGAGTGTACCAAAAAAAGGCGCCTTATGGCCAAATTACACAGAAATTCGTAATGAACACAGTGAACACTTTAAAGCGAAATGTCTCAAATGTGGCAAAATTTTGCAAGCCTTTGTGCATCAACTCAAAGTTCAAGAAATTTGACAACATTCAAATGTGAGATTTAAATGCAAATGCCCCATATATATACGTTTCACGTCGACTGGACTACGTACTGGAATAACTCAAGATGGCGGATTAAATGGGCCCAAAACGAGCGAAACCTCCCGTTAATCGAATAATATCATTTAGCAATATTCATTATGTATGTTCCCGAAGCCGCTGATTCGGAATTCAGAGTCATACATATATGCTTCTATAATCCATAGTCCTTTAACTGATGCTTTAAAAGCACATAGCTCCTCGACCTAACTCGAAAAACCTCTAACGCAAGCTTAAAAGCTGAAAAACCCTAATAACGAAGCCTTCGAAATGTAAACATAAACTAAACTACCATAAACATCATAAGCTTTTGAAACACTTAGCCTCTTAATATAAGTTATTATATACCATTGACCCTTTACCTAAACTTAGAAAACCCATAGCCGCTCAATCTAACCTAAAAATTCCTATAAATTCTATTTTATACAAATTATTATATTCCGTTGGCCCTTTATCAAATTTTAAAAGTCCCATAACGCCTAATCTGAAAAAATAATATAAATTCCATAAAGTAAACTTTTAGACTTAAAGTTCAACAATAGTTTTCAAGTCAAATACCTCCTCGACTTGGGCTATTAAGCCCCTTAACTCTATCGTATTTAATTATAATTACAAGTAAGGTACACGCATTTAGAATTACCAGATTGAAAATTTATGAAATATTTTGTGTAGCTAGGGAGGTCTTGATTTTTTTTCGTTTGTGTATTTTAGCAAGCTATGACGCGTCAATTTCGTCAATTTCTTCACCAGAACTTAAAAACAATGTTCGATGCTGCACATCTAGTAAAGCTAACCGAATGTACTCCAATGATACTCCAATGAGGAAAAATAAAGATTGCAACTCCATCATCATCTTGTTATCTCCGAGAATGTTCATCGTGCCGAAACATTCAGGTTTTTTCTTTATCTATCTTTATTACTTGAAGAAAACCGCATATTACAAGTTATCTATAGGACATGGCAAGTAACTGATAGGGCTACATTAAAGAAAAAGAGCCTATCTCCAGAAGATTTTTTAGAAGAGTTTTGCACTTGTTTAGAAAAATTACCACCTCATGAATTTTTGAACGAAAAAGACTTTGGTGTTAAAGCTGTTTGGCATTTTTATGTGACTGCTCATGGCAAGGGTGCGTGTGATGGCGTTAGATCCATTTTTAAGCATGAAGGTACTAGAGCTACTCTTCAAGCCAAGCCTAATGATGCAATTTTAACATCTGACTCTCTTTTCAATCGGGCGAAAAGCAAATTCGAATCCATCCAATTCTTCCATTACAATGAGCACAAAAGAATAGAAAAACATTTGAAAAGAGATTTTCTATAGCACCACAAGTACCAAAAATTTTATTGGGACATGCATTTTTGGTAATGCCTGGAAAAAAACTAAATGTAATGAAATACTCTGGTAGCTCCAAACCTTTAAATATTGTACTCCTATGTTTTTAGAACCCATAGGAAAATTACAACTTCTTACCGTTCTTCTAAGTACGCTGATGGATGATAAAGTATTTTTTTAAGTTAAATATAAATTCGGCTAATTTTAGACCCGATACGTCAAAGTGAATTATACCCTTGACGATTCGTTAAGAAAGATACAGAAGTAATTTGAGTTCCACAAAATATTTGGAATTTTGAGGTTAGTAACGAAACATGAGGTAATATTTGGAACTTTATTTACATTCTAGAACACTGACACGCAGAAACTGTGCTAAGAAGTAATTCTAATGTGAATCAAACATGATTAAAACATGAGGAAATCTTTTCAAGCTATACAAATTAAATTTTTTGAGGTTATGTTACCGCGATTGCTCTAAAAAGTACAATTTCCTGTTTCGGTATTTAATATCGTGTAAGAAGACTTTTACGAACACTAAACAAGATTTCAAAGCCGACTACAAATGACAACGCTTAAATACTTATGTCAAGGTGGCTATATAATTTTATAGTATTTCAAACGTTTTAAACGATTGAAAAGTTTCACGTTATGGAGTTAAGGATTTTTTTGAGGTGGGGTTAATGAGTTCTTGCGCTTATTAGGTTCAGAGGCTATGGGGGTCAATAGCTCAAGTCGAACTGGTTTTTGGTTTAAAAACTCTTCAAATTTACAAATTTACTTTATAGAACTGTGGGACTTCTGAGGTTAGTTAAAGGATCACAATGGGATATAATAACTTATATTAAGAGGCTACATGTAGCCTATGTTTCAAAAACTTAAGTCAAGTGAGATACGGAATTTTAAAGCTTAATTTATGGAGTTACTCGGATTTTTGAGGTTAGGTTGAGGAGTCCTGCGACTATGAAGCTTAGATTTAGGGTATGGGGCTTACTAGCTTATGTTAGGGGGATATTACATTTCGTAGATTTTGTTATTAGAGCTTTTAAGTTTTAAAGCTTGAATTATTGAGTGTTTAAGGTTTATCGAGGTTTAGTCAAGGAGCAATGTGATTTTAAAGCACAGATTAAAGGACTATGGGTATAGAAGCATATATGACGCCAAATTCTCAATCAGCGAACTTGTGAACATATACAATGAGAATTGATAGATGATACTATTCGATTATTCGGAGGTTTCGCTCGTTTTGGAGCCATTTTTAATCCGCCATCTTGAATTATTCAAAAGGACAGTCAAATTTCGAAAGCATAATGCTTATACGAGCAATTTAAGCTCAGAACGAATTTTTTATGTTGCGTCAATTTTTGGACAGAGGGGTGGTCCAGCTGACGTGAAACGTCACATATGTACATGTATGTATATATTATATATTATATACAATATTATATACTATTAACATTTTTTATTAATTTTTTAATAAAAAACCCTACGTTTCGACGGTATATTCCGTTATTCTTAAAGGTTTTGTTTCTTTAGAGATCTATTTAATATTTTTCTAGGTTGTACTACCATTTGGACGACAAATAATCAACCAATCAAATTGTATTGATTCATATGTTAGGCACACTGTCCACCGGGAACTTGTTTAAAGTTTAAGTCGTGTATTGCAATTAATAAATAAAAAAATGAAAATCTAATTCCGTGGTTACAAGGAATAATCGCTTAAGGCAAAAATTATTTTAAAATTTTAAATTTTTCTGTCTCTGCTCTAATTTCACAAAATTTGACTTAAGTGATAATGCCATAAAGGCCAAAACCTGTGCTCGCAAGCCATGGTAGCTTTAGTCGGCATAAGGGGCAAATGAATTTAATATTGAACTTTTTGTACCTCTCTAGAAATTTTTTCTAATTTTACTTAACAGATTATTCCTTGTGAATATGACCACGGAATTGAATTTGATAATGTTGATAAGTGTGTTAATGTAAAAAAAATAGTTGCAAGTTCAAGGTAGTGTAATATTAGTATGTACACTTCAATTGATAATTAAATTATCCAAATGCTTTTGTTATGCATATTAATAGCCGCGCTAACCAGTAATATTTACACTAAACTTGTTTTCAAGTTTATTAATTCTAATAAATCATCGCTCTTCTTATAGAACAATTCTCAAATGTATGCATTGATATTAAACATAAAACAAAAACTTTTGTTTCATTTCCTAATAAATTAAGCTTGTGTCATACAAACAATCGACGGTACTTTACACTTTTCTTCGAATGTGTAAACAGAAACGAAAAGCTACCACAAATTAGCAAGTATTGACATTGACGCAGCACATTGGGTAGTTAAAATCCAAAACAATCAAAAATGACACTTCCTCATTTTTGTTGTTTGTTTGTACATATGTACTTCATTCGAGATACATTACAATACAATAATATAGACCAAACTCGATTTTATTCAATTTTCAAGATAAGTTTGTAATTATAACCAAATTATAAACCGCAACCTCCAATTAGATTAATTTATTATCTGTGGTTTTAAGTAGCAGCAAATTGAAAAAAAAAAAAAAAAAAAAAAAAAAATTACGTTGGTAAATTTTGTTCTTAAGTTTTTTTTTTAAGGTTAATCAAAAAATATTTAAATCAAAACGATCGTCGTCAGTGGTTTTTCTTGGACTTAAGAACCAACCATAACCATAAATTATGTATATGCTATGCCTTTGTAAATGAAGAACGAAAAACTTACAGGTTACTTTACATTAGTTTGAAGGACAATTTTTAGTGCGGCATTGAAACCACGTGATTGTGTTTAATTGATTCGAACCAGCGGGATTAATATATCACACAGGTATATAAACAAACAAACAAAAACATAATGAATCATGATATAGATTAAGAATTGGGGAAAAGACCTTATACAGACACGTAAACAAAAATTTGGTTTAGAGTCAACCTGTTTTTTTTTTTTTTTTTGATTCATTATTAAACGTAAAAACGCTTAGATATACTATGTTTCAAACGTAAACACAGGTTGTAGTTTTTATTATGTTTTGAAATTTTTGGGATTCTACAGAAATATATATGAATTAAATTATAGTACGAGTTAACTCTACATATATATGTATAAAAACAAGAATTTTTACTTTTGTTGATTAACAGGTTGCGTATCTAATATTATGTATGGATACATTTTATTTTTAGCCTGGTTGTTAAACCGTGCTATTTTTATATTCGATGAATACTACTTTATTTTATGGGCTATTAAATTGACATCTTTTCGGAATCATGAAGAAAAATGTGATGGTGTCAAATTGGGGAAATACTTGCGGTCTTGCGGATCATTAAATTATCGTTTTATTATACTAAATGCGTATAGGAGTTAACATGTTTTGTCATAACTTGACGTCACTCTCACACGGCATTAAATTTGATTGCATTAATTGTCGAGCGAAAGTTTGGTTTGTCACTTGTTCGATTAGGAAATAACCAGACATATATTTAGAATGATATCAGACATTAATATTTTGGAGTCCCCGAATTAATTGACTTAGGTTATAATCGTTCGATATCACTTGTGACCTTGGAGATGTGCTGTGTCAGATGTAGAAATTAAATAAAAATAAATAAAAAGAACAACTGTTTATATTTAATACAATTATGAAGAGGTAAAGTTTGTAAGTTTAGATGTAGGAGGTAATCTCCGAAACTACTCATCCGATTTCAAAAATTCTTTCACCAAGATTTACATAGGCTATGTAGGTTAAAATAAAAGGGGGTTTCGGGTAACCAATTTTGTATAATAATTATACGGCTAAAATTATTATTTTCAATATTATGATTGACTTTTGATACAAATAGAAAATTATTTTTCTTTTGAAACACAAAAGTTTAAGTGACCTATAGTACCACCTAAATGGCCGTCATTAATCTTTAATAAAATATATTATCCAGACAACTTCTACTTCGTTTAGAAGAAATTAAAGCACGGTTTTTGGATTCTAAATATTCCACAATTCTCTGTATAAATAGATCGTAGCAGATGAAAGTAACAGATACAATGAAAAAACTGGCTTTGGTTAAAATTATTAAAATAACAGCAACTTGCGAATACCCTTAATATTATCGGTGGTTCCATAGTAAAAATTTCAAACAAAAAGTATGTATTGATAAAGGTACCGAGAGGCTTCAAAATACCTAACGCACGTCCAATTTATCAGATAACATGAAGTTGCAAATTTATCAAACCGTGAATTGTCAAAATTTAATTTAGCGTTATTACTGAACACGACAACACTAGCTTAACTGCTCAATACAAAGTGAGATTTAGCTTCAAATTTTCCTTAAACCTAGTTAGACTAGGGATTAGTAATCTAGATTTTCGAGGTAATCGTGATTTTCTTTTGGTCTGAACGACTGTGATTAAAGTAATTTTGATTAGTTGGAAGATTAACTTAATCATCAAAAATTTAATTATAAACTCGATTAAATGAATGACAGCGCTTGACATTTTGCGATTGTTGAGTGAAACAACTTTTTATTCTAAACACATACGCTCAATTTTTTATTTTTATTTTTGACATATTATATAAATGCTGCCAATGGCTTTATTCTTGAATCTTTCTACAAAAGAAACTAACAAGAAGTATTCAAATCTTAACCTAAAATTATTAAAATTTTAAATATTAACCAATGTTAATACCTATTATTTGTGTTCACAATTCAATTAATTTAGATTATACATATGTGTAACCTAAACATTAATAAATTTACAGGTTCATCAATCCGAGTGGATCTGTTCTTCTTAGTCGCCTAAATCGCGGTTGTTTTAGTATATCCCTGGCCAATTCGTTGGGATGTGCTTCTAGTTTTGAGTAATATTTCGAACTAAATTCTTTAATTGTTTCTTTAATGGTTTTAATTCCAAGGTCGACGTGTATATTGCTATTTCATTTCGAATGTACCATGGAGCATTGGTAATACTGCGAAGTATTTTCGCTTGGGTTTGTTGAAGGAGTTCTCTGTTTGACGCGCTGGTGGATCCCCATAGTTTTTTTTGACATATTAAAAAATTTTATTATTTACGAAAATCAAAATAAAAATAATAGATGCCACATTAAATTATTTTGAACAAATTGGGTGTGGACAAGACCACCGGACAAGAAGAATTACAACTACGTCCCCTCAAGATTGAGAAGAGTAATTGAAAATGCTTTCGGACATCTAAAAGATCGGTTTTAGGAAATTTAGGAAAATAGGAAGAGGTTGAAAAGTTTTCGTGGAACATGCATCCTTAATTATAAAAGCGAGTTGTTCATTGCACAACCGTTTAAAGGAAAAAATGATCATGTTGCATACAACTACAAATTTAATTATTTCGGGGTACATACACTATTTTATAACTCTTAAAAAAACGGAGTTAATGACACATCGAATCGGAGTTCAATAGAGTCCATGGACAATCGGAGTTAATAAATAACCACTGTGAATTTATATTTAACACATTTTAAATACGAAATAAAATCACTTTTTTAAAGTTCCTCCAGCACCTTTTAAAAGTGATTTTAGAACTCATAAAATAATTTAAATTCGAACTATTTAAGAAGTAATGTTATTACTACTAAAGTAGATAAATATGGGCTCCAGGTATGGTTAATTCTACACTACACTCTTTACAAAGTTTATTTGTAGCGGCTATTAGCGTATTTACTTGAAAGATTTACAACAACAATTGCAATAAAAACAACTCAACGCAGAACTTACCGCATTCTCCGATAGATGTCCAATATAAGCCTTTTTTGAAATTAAAAATACGGTTCATAGATAGCTTTATTTACATATTTTTTTATTAATAATATTTTTTACAAAATATAAAATTTTTATAATCTAGTTGTTAATACGTACATATTTGTAAAATAGTTTTAGGAATAATATACTTGGAGTTACTATTAACAGAAGAATGAATTTCAAAAGGACATTTTATTGTAAGCTCTCCTATTAATATTATATGAATATTTTGAAAATGTTTAATCTCGTAGCCCATGATATTTTTGTCAAATGAAATAGTTTTACATTCTTCTCTAGTACACACATTTTTAAATTTTTAAAAACACTTGTTAAATATTTCGCAAAATTACAAAAGGCATAAAAAATTACTCGATCGATTTCGGCTTGTTAAGGCATTGCCTCATGCAAAACGGAAAACCGGCATTTAAAACCGTCAAATCCAATTTTTGGCTATGTTGCTTCACTTTGCAATATAAAAATTATTAACAAATAGTTTTAATCTATAAGTTCCACTTTATCCTAAGAAAATTTTATTAAAATTGATTTAGTTTCATTCAAAAAGCCCCAATTTTATGTTTTGCCGGCCGTCAAGCAAAAATCCGTCCATCAAAATATAAAATTGGAATTTTTTGAATGAAATTAAATCAATTTTAATAAAAAAATTTACAAATAAGGTAGAACTTATAAATTCGAACTATTTTTTAATAATTTTCATATTGAAAAACAAACCATTTTGTCAATAATTGCATTTGACGGTTTGAAATGCTGGTTTGCCGTTCGTGCATGGGGCAATGCCTTTACTGTTTTATTCCCGTACTTATACCATCCCATAAAATGACTAATACGTCGGGTTATAATAAAATAAAGAAAAAAAACAAGAAGATCTCCAGATTTTGTTATTCGGCCGTTGACTAATCAATAATCATATACCTGTGTTTAATTCTCCCCTTCTTAATTTTTAATGTTTATTGCTCTCACCATTTTTATTGTTTACCACTCCCACATTTTTTATTTGTGTATTTTTGTTTCACTTTTTGCTTTTTCCAACTATAACTACATTTTTATTTTTACAGTTTAGTAGATACTCCTGATGATGGCCTAACAAGCCGAAATCGATCGAGTAATTTTTTAAACCTTTTGTAATTTTGCGAAATATTTAACAAGTGTTTCTAAAAATTTAAAAATGTGTGTATTAAGTGTGTTTCGCCAAGTGCCTACTGCAGAAAGTGTAAAAAGTATTCTTCTGTAGCAAAATAAAAATTATTTTCATGTTCAAATATTAATATTACTTTCCCAAACTTGGGCAAATCTACATAATTTGCAAATGAGCAAATGTAGAAATTTTTTTGGTATACAAATCCTACTTTTAATTTTTTTAATATGATTATTAGATCTGCTGAATTCAAAGAAAACGTTTCCATAATAATGTCTTTCACAAGATTAGGTAATTCAGAGACAGATATTTCTTCATCTATATCAAATTCAACATCAAGATTATATTTATTTATCGTACTTGAATTAGCATAACAACATTGATGTTTTATTGCCAAAGTTATACAAATTTTAATAAAATTGTGACAATTGGCGGCCATTTGTTTAAACGTGTTATGTTTACCTTCATACCTCATAGTCCAAAGATAAATTAATGGGCCCATTTGTTCAATTATTCTTGGGTAATGTATAAGATTATGTTGTTTTGGAATGATTCTGTTGAATTTGCATTATTTCTAGGAGGGAAAGTATAATATTTAACTTTGATTCCAAAACATTTTTATTTGTATGAAGTACATCCATAAAAATAATAGGAAAGTACCTAATGAGGCACCAATACTGGGACGCTTTTTACCCCAATAAATTGCCTGGTTTGTCAAGGTTTATAAAACTGATGAACCGCCAATCCCTTACCTGGTTTATAACAGGGCACGGCCCTTTTAATGGCCATCTACATAAAATGGGAAGGTCCCTTATGGACCAGTGCAGATTCTGTTACTGCGGTAAGAAGACATTGGAGCACCTACTCTTCACATGCGATGCTATCATCCTTAAAAGATTCAAGTTTATCAATGCGCACACAATCCAGTGGCCTAATGTCGACCCACTGGATATGCATCAGGTAGCGGCGTTTATCAAGGAGATAGACCTACATTTCAACTAAGAATCTCTAGGGATGCACAATAGGCGTCAATGGTCGCAGTGCTCTGGGCTACAAACACCCCCCTAATTTAATAAAATAAAAAAATAAAAAAAACAATTATTCAGCATCCCATAATTGAAACACGCTATTCTGTCATTTACTTCAGATGCTGTGAGTATTTTTTCTTTCTACCTTCTAGAATAGCATGCTCAACGCAGTAAGATTTAAATCCAAATTCTCTATTTGCTAGATGTTGAGCCGCATTTTTTGAATTTTTTAAAACATCATCTTTTTCAAAAAATATCTACAATGTCTTTGTGGGGTGCGTGGCGAGTGCCGACGTTTCCCACAATATATACTGCTGCTAGAGGCAAAAATGTTCGTTGGCCTTCCGCAGTATATTTTTGATAGAAATAAAAAAACGTTACACCATTTTTTATATACACTATTTACAAAGAGGTATTTATTTCCTGTGTTATTTTTTGTTTACAATCTAATTTTAATGCTTGATAGATATATTATGATGGGTTCGTATTGGACTGAACCTTATGAAAATTCTCAAGCGACTGGTTAAATATTTTTTACCGTTTTCTTTATTTTGACTCGTATTGTTTTTTTCTTTGGTTGCCGCGATATCTACTTTTTAGACTTATCCGTTCCTCAAACCACAGGAACAGTGTCTGCTGATTTGCGGGATCGGCCGAGTAGATGGCCTTGCTACTAGTGTGGAGTTAACTAGTCAAGGTACAGTGGAAAATCAAGTGATTTCAAAGTGTGTTTCAAATGGTTAGATTCTGCGCGGCTGGGATCACCACATCTTCTTTGGGAGATAAGCAGAATCTGTAAAAATATTTTGAATTGAATGATTCTTGAAGACCATACAAAGTGTTGGCTCCTAAATTATCGTGAACCACTGATAAAATGGAGCCTTTTATAAGATATTTCTTTGAAAGGTATTGAACTTCTATACCACTATTTCCAAGATACTTTAGATCGGCTACTATTGGTTCTAATATCGCATTAAATCCTGTAGTCTTTATATTAGGGCAGGAGCCGTAGAGTAATAAAAATAAACGACAAGGTACACGGTTTCTCAATACGCAATTCTAAAGATAATAAAATTTCGAACTGAAACGTAAAAATAAAACAATATTTTTTGTTGACGATGTCCTTCAAATTGATTCTCAAAGTGGTAAGTGTCGTTGTTAAAAAACAACGACAAGGTACACGGATAGTTATTTGACTAACATAATGTAGATCTCCAATTATAAAAAAAATCATTCTAGCGTCGAACAGTATTTAGTGACCTTCAGTAAGAAAATGAGATTTGAAACAGGTGTTGTCGTTGTTAAAAAAAAAGGACAAGGTACACGGCAAATTCGTAAGTCATTTGAAAGGTTTTAAGGCGAACTTTCCAAATATATACGTGGATTTTAATATAGGTGATGACAAAGATGGTTAATTTCACCAAAATTAGACAGAAATTGGTGTTTTTTTCTTATATATAATTATAAAGTATAGTTAATTCATTTTCTCTATTTCGGTTACAGTTTTCAATAATATATGAGGGAGTTATGGTGTGTAGTTTAGAACATAGAATAAAGATGTATATATGTTATGGTAAGTGTGCGTATTTACCGGTAACAGTTTGATGAAAGAAAATTTGGTTCTGGCATACATGTATATGTATGTAAATACCAAATTTACAAAGGTGGTCTAGGAAATTTCTGGGGTGGTCAAACTGGTATAAATTTACGTGTGAAAGTTTGGTAAAAGTGAGCTGAATGTACTATTTGAATGTACTATGAATTACCATAAGATATGAAATATAATATTTTGTTTAAATTTAGTTTAGTTTAAAACAATAAACAAATTAAAGTTTTCAAAAGAAAATTTAATTTAGCAACAATCAGTTGGTGTTTGAGTCGCACCGAACCACTAAAAATCTAGAGAGTTATCTTTCTCTATCCATCCATTATTTTGTGCTACGAAATGTGGTGGCTTGATAGCACAGCACTCTTCCAGATGGCCGTTATGAAATTAACCCTTTTAATTTTTTGGTATAAAACCGAGAAACAAGGAGGTAACATAGATGCATCAAATTTTGAAACACAATACATTATAATATATATATATAATAAAAGTAAAACTTGAGCATACAGACCTTTAATTTTGTTAAGTAGATTTTTATCCGAATATTTACAAAGTTTATTAAACAAAATAAAGCTTAATTTATTTACCGATGTAACTGTGGGGTTGCCATACATCGAACACACAAAATTTTCTAGTTTTGAAGAAACATCCTCGTCCACTTCTTCAGATAAACCTAACGCCGAAAAAGATTCCTGAAACTCATGATTTTGTTGCAGTAATTTGAATGGTTTCATTTTTCCTTTTCCATGAAATGCCGCTGAAAAATCACATCCAGTGAAAGCATGAAACGCTGGTAAAGATTTACAAAGCATACTTCCGAGATATTCATATAATTTGTGAAGTTCTATATACCTTAAAGAATTATTAAATACCCGCCCAACTTCCATATAAATTTTCAAATTTGCAACATATTTCCCAATACAATTATCATAATATCCGTATCTATTGCTCGAACAACTACATTTTGTGACATGTTATTTATCTTGCTTAGATGAAATACAATTTTGACATCAGCTTCTTCATGCTCACAGTATAGAAATATTATATTTCATATCTTATGGTAATTCATAGTACATTCAAATAGTACATTCAGCTCACTTTTACCAAACTTTCACACGTAAATTTATACCAGTTTGACCACCCCAGAAATTTCCTAGACCACCTTTGTAAATTTGGTATTTACATACATATGTATGCCAGAACCAAATTTTCCTTCATCAAACTGTTACCGGTAAATACGTACACTTACCATAACATATATACATCTTTATTCCATGTTCTCAACTACACACCATAATTCCCTCATATATTATTGAAAACTGTAACCGAAATAATAATAATTTCTGTCTAATTTTGGTGAAATTAACCATCTTTGTCATCGCCTATATAAAAACCACGTATATATTTGGAAAGTTCGCCTTAAAACCTTTCAAATGACTTACGAATTTGCCGTGTACCTTGTGCTTTTTTTTTAACAACGACAACACCTGTTTCAAATCTCATTTTCTTACTGAAGGTCACTAAATACTGTTCGACGCTAGAATGATTTTTTTTATAATTGGAGATCTACATTATGTTAGTCAAATAACTATCCGTGTACCTTGTCGTTGTTTTTTAACAACGACACTTACCACTTTGAGAATCAATTTGAAGGACATCGTCAACAAAAAATATTGTTTTATTTTTACGTTTCAGTTCGAAATTTTATTATCCTTTGAATCGCGTATTGAGAAACCGTGTACCTTGTCGTTTACTTTTATTACTCTACGGCTCCCGGTTTATATCTTCAGAGTAGCATAATGCAACTAGAGGTGTGAGTTTATCTCATATGGCAGGTTTAATATGGTAAAGTAAAGTGCACAAATTTTATTTATTTTTGTTTTTGATCCAAGAGGGTTGACGGCTTCAAAATCGTCCGTAAACAATTGCAATTGAAACGTAAATTGTTCTTGTGAGAACAACTTACTATTTTTATAAAATAACCCATCGCTAGGTTTTGAAATAATAGAGGGACCCGAAATTTCTTTATTTAAAATATGGAAAAGAAAGTTTTTGCTTAATGAAAGATGTTTAAGAGTCTCAACTATGGATACAAACATGAATGTGTTGATTTTTGGTCGAAATACGTACGTATTTTGTTCTTTGCAGAAATAGCGGTCCCTTCGAATTAAGACAGATATTTCCTTTGGTTCTGGTACTCAAGATTTTAAAATTAGTTTTCTACGTTTGTAACTTGAGTTTATTAATTTAAAAGGATTATTCAAACAATTTTGAAATTCTAACCCAAAATTTTTTCTTTCCTCTTCAGAAAGCTTAGCTAAAATATTCTTAGTTAAATTAGTTCATTAAAGCTATTCATATCTAACATGAACTCAATTAAGCTATTCATATCTAACATGAACTGTTCAGCAATGTTATCCCAAGAAAGATGGATTTCTTCGAGAGACAATTCTACAGAACGTATTTCTGGAATATTATTTGATTCTAAAGAAATACTATTAATTGAATTGGGTTCCAAAGTAGAATTAATTTCCTCAGTCGGAAGAAAACGGCAGTTAGTTTTATCATGGCTTTAAATGTTTTCTTAGTCCACTAAAAGTTTTAAATTTACATTCACATTAGTACCTTTAGTACCTTTAATTTATAATTTAAGGCAATTTTTTATGTCAATTATTCTAGCAGATGGTTTTCTAGAATTTAATTGGATAATTTGATAGATTCCGTTTTCTTGCAGTTTCCAGAATTTCCCCGATTTATCGTTACCTTACCCCGATACCTCTGGTATGTGGATCGTAAAATATATTCTATAAAGTAATTTTTATTAAATATAAAATGTTTATGTATTTAATAATTAAATTACATATTTTTCGGGGTCTCCTACACATAAGCTAGTAAAAATTCTCGCCAATGCCTTGGCCCAGTTAATTTTTTCGTCCCTGGTTGGGTGCAAACCGTTGATTTCAGTAAGGTGTTGAACTGTTAGAAACTATTCGTATATAATGATTTCACACGTTTTTTTCGTTTATTAGTTTTAAATTTTACTTATTTACATTTATTAATAAATATTATTTCGTTATGCCACAGAAAAAGTAATTCGTCTAGCAGCACTACCAGCTACGAGAAAAGAAATGTATGATACGCGGTTGCAATAAATTTGTTATTGTACTTTTTCTCGCATCTACCAGAGTTGACAATAAATATTTTCGGATACGAGTTTCAGTACATTTCCCACTCCAACTCCAATTAACTCCAAATGTAGTTATTATATCTAACTCCCGCTGGTATGCGCAAAAAATGATCTTAGTGAGCAATAAATTATGCTCTTCGTCTCCATTATTGTAACGGTAGTTTATAAAATGTTTTGTTTTAAATAATTTTACCAGAAGGAAAGTAAATACGTCATGAAATCGGAAAGTACTTTTTCTCGCTTTATTTGCCCAGTTTCAGTACATTTTTCACTCCAACTCCAATTAACTCTGAATGTAGTTATATCTATTTTAAATAAAATATTGAATTATATCCTAAAATTGCTTAAACTTTAAATTAAACTTCTAAGCGGGGTTGAAAAATTATAACTTCATCGATATGTTAGTCGTTAACTCAAAAATGGAGTTAAATATTATGAACTTCTTCCACCGGAGTTAAAATGAAATGAACTTTTTTGAGAGTGTATAAAACTCACATTTTATTGTTTATTTCATATCAAAAAAAAAAAAAAAAATTACAGTTGACAGAAATCTTTGAGTTTTAATCAATATATAAAATTAGGGTGCTTTTGAACCCAACTGTTATTGAACTAGATGCAAAAGGGATTTTTGGAGCTCTTATGTTTGAGTAGTATTAGCTTTGCTCAAAAAGCGTAATCTAGATTAAAAATAAACTTGTTTAGGCAAATCTGGATTACTAATCCGTAGTCTGAACAAGCTATTACGATTGCTTTTTAAACTACATTAACCAAATAATAGTATTATTGTTACCCATTTAACGTTTGATGGTAATTTCTTTTTTAGATGAAAACACGTTGAATTACTAGCTGAGCCCGGCCCGCCTTGCTGACCACTAACAACGTCTTTTGTGTTGTATCATTATTTCGTACTTTTAACCTTATTGACCTATACCATTGTCATCTGTTGAACGATACAACATTATTGCCTGTAATTGTTTTTGGAATCAATTATGAATGTATATTAAGTGTCCCACATGGGCCATGTATCATTGCAGAATTGATTGATTCTGAATGTACGAAAAATCATTTAGCAGGATCTTCCGATAATTCTAAGAATTTTTGACGCCGGCTCCACCGTACACCCTTTTTTACATTTATTTGGAATGATAGGATAGGATTGCTAGTATCGGATTGAGATCGACTTGGTTACAAATATCTTGGCGGTCAATTGTTAGTATTTACATTTTTTCTACAACTGCTTTCCCTCCTTGACATCCTAAAGTCAATATTAACTAGTTATTAATTACCCCTTATGTTTTTCCCACTACCTTACTACCTAATCAAACTCTTAACCCATTAAGTTTAAATTTAAGTTTATTTTAATTTTTATACCCCTGCTATGGATTACTCTTTGAGTGCTACAAACAACCTTACTGTTAATATTATTGTATGTTTCCTTAGCTGCTTTAGGTTTCAGTACCCGCCTCCGGCCCTTTATTGTACTCTTCCCAAAACAAGCTGGAATTAAGTTATCGACTACCTGTAATATACAAGCTTTATTATTCAGGTTAAATTTAATTTCGACCACACTCTTTTCTTAAATTATCATAATATATGCAATCGATAAACTCAAATATTAGTTTATGTTAAGCCCGCTATGCCGGAGGCAAGCCCTATTTACAATATTTTTTGGAATCAATTCAATAAATACACTTAATCGCAAAAGAACGACCAATGGTTTGCACATTGTCTTACTCCTTTACAGTTCTTTTTACTAAATTTAACCAATTGTCTGAATATTATGAAAATGTTTCGGCTTTTTTATAGACAATATATTACTTGTAATGACATTCACTGTATTTTCGATTTGGTAAATCAGAAAAATAACAGAGGCCAATCACTTATAACATATCTACCAATCAAAGTAGAAATATTATCCCCTTCCCCTTTTCTTTCCCGCAGAGTCAATACAAAGTGTATCAACTCTCAAAAAATTAGAAAAAGTTTCTGTACGAAACCGAATTACCAACACGAAAACTCAAAGAGATTTCTAATTTTTTGAGAGTTGACACACTTTGTATTGACTCTGCGGGAAAGAAAAGGGGGAGGGGATAATATTTCTACTTTGATTGGTAGATATGTTATAAAAGTGATTGGTCTCTGTTATTTTTCTGATTTACCAAATCGAAAATACAGTGAATGTCATTACAAGTAATATATTGTCTATAAAAAGCCGAAACATTTTCATAGTTCTTTTTACTGTCCCCTTGTAATTAACTATGGAGGGGTCAATCTCCTATTTATGATCCCGTTTTCAGCTTTCCTGTTTTGCAGCTAAAGATTATATCATTTGCTTTGCCTGGTGAGCATATGTTTCCGTTTTATCATGAGCCTAAAACATCAACCAAAATGTGTTGAGTCGATCCATAAGAGATGTTAAGAGCCTCTGATATCTCTCTAATGCCAACACTACGATTTTTGAGCACAATTTTTTTCACTTTTTCGCTGTTATCGATATTAGATTGGACTCCCCAAGACACTTCTGCAACATCTTCAACGATTCCGTAGCCGTTATTCAATTGGAAACACAAAATTTCAAGCAAACTCGTTGTTCAATTTTTTTTTCAAAAACCGAAATATTCTGCTCAAACATTACACGAATGTCAAAGAAGGTTGTACCAAACTAGAAACAAAAAAGTTTTACCGATTCGGTTTACGAGCACGGTTTAAATGGACCAGTCCGTGTCAAATTGGAGATAGTAATTCCCAATTAATTGCTTTCGTGGATGACCTGGTGTTCATGTACAGTCAACTTGAACGTAATATTATTACTCAATCCTTTATTTCAATCCCTGGATATATTTCCACTTAGATATTTGTGCTCAAAGAATTGAAAGTTTTTTTTATTATAATTGCAAACCAGTCAAAGGTGAGCCCTAGATACAATTTGAGGAACCCTCAGTATATTCGGCTTCAAAGATTCTACACAACGAGCTTTCAAAACTCCCAAAAGTCTTCCGGATGAATTGACAATTTGTGAGAATCTCAAATATTTTTAATCCGGTCTTAAAACACTTTTATTCGAATATGATAGTGTGAGTGATTTCAAGTGTAGGAAGTTGTAAGTTTAAATTTTTATTTATTTAGTTGTTTTATGTGTTTAGTGTTGTCTAAAAATGAAAACTTTTAATCTTATGTTTAATGTAACTTTTATAAATTATAATGTATAACAGCAATCAACATTGGATTCGAGGCACCACAAATTGTTTGATGAATAAATAAATAAATAATAAATAAATGTTTATGCAATTGGGCGCTGGCAATTTATATTCGCAAAATCTGTTAATATTTGAAAATTTGTCATTTGAGCTCATCTCATCATAGGAGATTAAGATTCATTTACAATTTAAGCTTACTATTTTCCCGATTCATAGAATATAGTCACAATACGAGCACATCTCTGAGATTCGTGTTATTTGACTCTAAGGGTAGTGGCGCACCAAAACCATATTCACCAAATTTATAAATATTGGAAAATTTCAAATTACCGCAAATACCGATTCTAACAGCTTGTTGTATGATTCATAGAATATGGTCATCACTCGAGCACATGTCTTAAATTCATGTTTTACTTAAATTTTATACTTGAATTTTTGCTTTGCTTTCCTCTTTTGACCCTTTTGTATAAAGCCATATTTTTAACGCTAGTAATGTTTCTAACACTTTTAGAGTTTGTAAAAAATGTAAAGCGAATTGAAAAATTAATCGAATGAATGACCTTGAACTCGTAATGCGGTGAAAGTATATTTTATTGACCATTGTATTAATTATACTTTGTTTAGTTTTAAAGATCGCACATATGAGTGTTGGAGGTTCTATGATCGATTCTGGCCAATGCAAACTTTTCATGAAGAGTTTAGTTATGGACAGTGTTATATAACCACCACACATATTTCAGTCGCACAAATCGCATTTATTTGGTTTTATACCAATATTATTTGGAAATTTTAATGGAAATTTTTTGTTTTATATCTAAATTAAGCGTCATATTATGATTAGTCAAAACAGCTTTTTAAAAGTACTAATTAATAATAGGTATGTATACTTAAGAAGTCGTGGTTCATGCGGCAATTTCAAATTGTTTACTCTCACAGAAATAATTAACCGTAATCATGTGATTTATTACCATATGGCAAATCCACATACTACAAATACATATTACATTGAGGTTGAATCGTAATAATAATAATACATCTATAATTCTATAAAAACAAAAAAATAATTCTCTGAATCTGACATGTATAGGGATTTTTTATGGAAAGCTCTTCAGATTTTTTTTTGTGATTTTAATTTAATTTTTATTGATTTTAGACTTTTATTGTACTCCAACATTTTTAATTTTCATAAAATTGATATTTTTATAACCTAATTATGTCGTCTTCTTGTTGTACACAGAAATAATGAATATATGCTATATAGGTACGTTAAGAGTTTATATTTTTGAGACGAATTATTGTATTATACAAATATCTAGAAACGAGAGTATGTAAACAATTGAGTCATTGGAAATTTGGATGTTGAAATTTTATTTCAATTTCTGCATCAGGAGAATCCATAAAAAAATTCTTGTTAATCCAGACGAGTGCGCGGGTCGATACGGGTGATATTTTAAAAAAATTACATATTTCACAAATTTTGTAATTTTACCATGCAAGAAATATTATTGAAGTATAGACAACAAGAAAAGAATAAAAAATTTGTTACACACGCAATTGTAAATCTTACAGATAATTATTTATACCGTATCAAATATTTTTTGTTGTTGAATGACATAAAAATTATACGCGCATATGAATTTAAAACAAGTCGAAAACATTCGTTACACTTTTACTTTTATCAGCCGCTATATGGTTAATAAAATTCCCACAAAATAATAAATCATTTTACACTTGTGCTCAAATTGTGAGGTTAACTTGGAGTCATATTACGCTAATATAAAGTATCCCGTTATACATTTTAAATTAGGCAGAATACTTCTCACTTATTGCAATTCAAAAATTTCAGATTGCTATAGAACACCCATATTATGTTAATGCTCCAGTAAGAGGAGACCTTATCATTTTTAAAATAAACCATCAAAAAAACTTGCAACTGTTCGTTAAACTTGCGCTTCTAAGTACCGGGGTGAAGTACTTAACGTTAACAGAAAAATGTAGCTACAAGAGACAGAACAGAAAAGTGTAGCTTTTCAAAACGATGGATGGAACTTTTACTACACTAAGCCAATTGACAAGTAATATTAGAGATGTTCCCGTATTGTGACTAAGGCTTTCTTAATTTTTCAGCGTTTTGATTTTTTTAAATTTGAGTTTGACGTTTGGTCGGTGGGTGCAATACCCTGATTAAATTTAATTTTATTAATAAGTATATAATGATTGTTTTTTTTCATATCTACTGATTTTGCAATTTTAATTGGTTTTGCAATCTCTTTTTCTCCTCCCTCTTTAACTTCCATGTACTTTGTTTGTTTTTGGAAGAATATTATTTATCGTTTTCCCTATTTCCTACATCCATCTATCGCACGAGATTGATAATGCATTCTTTGATTGTAGCAGTAATTGGAATGGATGATTTATTTTTTTTTGATTAAATTATCATGGAGGAGTTAAGAACTAACGAAGAGATGAGAGAATGAGAAGTTGATGAAACTTTGGATATTTAATAATTATTTTGGAAGAGTTTGTGTTTTTTTGGATTTGAGCAGCCGAACAAGACACAACACCGGTGAATCAACAGAAATCACGGCGATGCATATTTTTGTTGACGAACAAAAAAATATGATGTTTTTGGAATCAGCTGAGTATAAATTTGGTTATATTTATATTAGAATTTAATATTACTGGATTGATATGGGGATTGTGAGATAAACTTTGAGTGGTATTTAAAGATTTTATGGTGAGGTAGCAAACTAAAGCTACATAATTTTGTTTTGTGTTTAAAGACATAGATTTCGATATTGAATATTTAGTATATAGTGCGTTAATTTTTGGTACCAAAATTATTTTTTCTTTTGTAAAGACAGTTTATACATATACAAATTTTGTTTGTTAAGTAACTACACTGTGTTTAACCCTTGTGTCAACACGAGAATAAAACGACTTTTCACCAACACGATAAACCCTTATTGTGTATGAATTTAATCAAGAATTTTGTATCAAACACGGAAAAAGGCCATTTAACTTTATTGTAAAAAAAGTTCATTCAGTTACAAAAAAATGAAAAACACACCCGGGTATGTCGTGTTGACACAAGGGTTAAAATTTCTTAAGATACAGCCGATTATACATCTTACGGCCGCGTGTTATAAATTCAATTGTTGCTCACGAAGATGGCCTTTTAAACATTCGACCGCATGCTGCAGAATCAGTGCATCGAATGACGTTAGCAGTAAAAGCGTGAAATACAGTTAGAAAATTATCCCAAGGCAGCTAAAATCAACCGTATACAAACCACATGTTGAAGTTACACGAATGATTGAATTGCTGTAAAAAAATTAAATATTGTAAGACAAGGTCATTGGATTTCAGGTAAGCGATTCCTTTTCCCTGAATCATAAATTTGATGATAATTAATTTTTTTCTATAGATCATGTTAAACTGTCAAGAAAATACTACTTTCGCCAATGGTGCCATCTGTTAGAAAACATGACCTTCCAGATGATACCACTAGTTGTCACTACTAATTTAATAGAAAACAGTCTTTAAGCTAGATGTCACTACTATTGATGATATTTCTTAGCTGTCAAATTATTTTATAAAGGTGTTTTTTTTACTATGTGAGAAATTTTTACGGTTTAATAAATTAAAACAATTAATTAAAAAAGTATCCTCAATATTGAAAATGCCGACGCATTGTTGGGTACCTCAGTGCAGAAGTACATTTTACGTTCATCACGTAAAATTTCATTTTTTTCCGCAAAACAAGGAAATTAGGCAACAGTGGATCAAAGCAATCAAAAATAGAAAAAAAACCAATTTAGGGTCCAGAATTTGCTCCAAGCATTTCAAAGAATGTGATTTCAGAGATTCTTATTCAGGTAGTTCATTTTGATAACCAATTTTTAATTATTTTTCTAATATGTACAATTTTGCTTAACACAGGTCAAACAAAAGTATAAAGAAAGGCAAGTGTCCCTTCTCAAAATCTACCCAAAGAAAACCGTAGACGATCAAAACGAAATAAGGTACAGTCACAATGCTCGTAAAATATTAAACGAAATGACTAAAATTTAAGTGATCAATTTCAGGCCGCTTGTATATCATCATCCGAAATAGTTGCAGAGGGAAGTGCTGTGGATACTGAGCCAAAAGATAATAAGGTAAAGTAACAATTCTCTTAATATTAAGTTGAATTTAAGAATCTTGAACGAGGATGATACCATTCGTTATTTTCAGATATTTGGTACTTCAGCAGCGAAAATTATTCTAGAACGGAGAAGTTCAGATAACAACATCAAATATGTCGACAGTACTACGCAAACAACGTCATTTCACCAAATTCCTCCGAATATTATTGTTGAAAATTTAAGCGAATTTGAAATCAAATATTTTACTGGATTTGAGCGAAATCGTTTCGAAATGCTCTATTCGGCAATTAATATAAATTCAAATTGTTATGACAATCAGTTGGACTGCAAAAATCAGCTGGTACTAACTTTCATGAAGTATCGGCGTGGCATCGATTTTATTTTAATTGGCAAGTTATACAATATTCGGAGACAAATTGTATCGGAAGTATTTGAATACTGGACGAAAGCTATATATGTTTATTTGAGAAAAATTGATTTTTGGCAGCTTCGTCACATAAGTCCCGATTCATACACAGCCATAGTCGATTGTTTATTTTTATTTATTTATTTTTTGTACTTTAACAATAATTTAGTATTAAAAGAAAAAGCACAGATGGAAACAGAGTAAACGAAACAAACGAACAAAAAAAAAATAGTGAAGCTGCTTCCATTAGGCAGAAAAATCTTTTAAATTTTTTCAAACAATTTCCACCTCATGCCTATTGATACATTCTATTTTGAGCAATAGCTCATTTACAATAAAATGTATAGCAAGAGGTGAAATAATATTAAAGAAATTAACAATAATAACAATAACAATAATATTAAAAATAAATTTAATAAACTACGTATTTCCCATCAATCACGCCACTCCAAAATCTTTGACTTAAATAATTTGGCCGATCCTAAACTCTTAATTTCTAATGGAATTGAATTCCAAAGAGAAACTCCCCTAACGTAAAAGGATTGGAACGAGATATTCACCGAACGTTCTTCATTAAATCCGAATATCAACCAGGAACTTTTCTCCAATTATAAAAACCACAACACCTTCAAATACCTTGTGGCAATAGATGAAAAGGGCCTTTTGATATTTTGTTCAAAGGTATATGGTGGATCTAAATCGGACCGATTTATTATTGAGGATAGTTCCTTTTTAAATTTGTTGAATTCAGGGGATATCATTTTAGCAGACAGAGGATTTAACATATCTGACCTACTAGAAAAAAAAATGTCGAACTAAATATCCCGCCATTCAAGACTGCCCCACAATTCCAACCACAAGAAATTTTAGAAACTAGAATATTGGCTATTGAGCGTATTTACACTTGGTCTCATGAATCCGGATTCTTTCTTCGTATTTCCCCCCTTTACCTACAAATCCGGTTTTATTGCCGCCATGTTTGGGATTCATTTTTAAACCAAATTTTTTTGTATTTCTCGGGTTTCATCGCACTAACACAAACAAAAACGAAATATAAAAATGCTCAAGTACATATTGGCCCCTATTCCGGGATTCAAACATTTGATTCATGTTATTTTCATATGTTATAATTTTTTAAAAGGAGGTAAAATAAAATTATTTTTCAGTTCGGTATTCTAACCATTCCATGTTAAATTAAATTTTATTTAAAATATTATTGTACTATATTTAAAATAAATCTAGTACGCTTAATGTTTGCCTGGTTAATATAAACAATATGACGACCATAATAAAAGGTTGGCAAATACAAGTATACATTTTATTTAAATTTTTATTTTGTAATTCTTTGCATTTCTGCATTCGAATTGTATTTATTTAATAATGAAATTGGGCCCTATTCCGGCGACAAAATTTTAATTATATGTATTTAGTTTTGGAATTCCAGTCAAACATAATTTTATCAAGTTATAATTTAACCATTTTATTTAACATGAAAATTACTTTTTTGGTATTCCGCTCGATTTTAATGTTATTATGTTATGTTATTTTCTATGTTATTTTGACGTAACATAAAAGTAATAAATTAGATACTTTTATGAACTTTTATAGGCAAGTTGTGTGCATAATTTATAAATTATAACATTTAAAAAAAATTAAAAATAATTTATTGAGAAAAATTTGAAAAAATGTCTTATTTTACACGGTATATCGGAGAACAAAACGAAAGGCGCGCCAGGTTTGTAAATGCTTCGAAAAATTGTTTATATATTGTACAATAAGTACATGATTCAAACATTCTTTATTTATAGAATTAATCACCGCGCTAATTTAAGAATGCTACGAGATGCCAGTGATCCGTATGGACTGCCCGCATTCCGATTTGTAAAGTTGTTAAGGCTTAATAAGGGAACAGTTCAATTACTGAAAATCAACAATACCATTCAGGCTCAAATTACTATGCGCCCTCCGTTTCTATGGCCATGGGTCATACCAAGTGGCAGCTGGAAGTTGCCATATCCTAGCCTTATCTCAGCCAAGTACATCTAGATGTATTCACGAAATTACCGGGCTAATATGTACACATCTGTTAGATGATATGATAAAGTTCCCACAAGATGCACTTCGCCAAGCAGAGACAAAAGAGGGATTTGCAACAAAATTTCAGATGGCAGGAGTGCTTGGCGCGATCGATGGATGCCACGTTGCCATAATTGCACCACCCGAGGATGACAATTTTTTTCGTGGAAATTTGTTTCGCAATAGGAAAGGATACCATAGTATAAATGTTCTTGCCTGTTGTGATTCAAACATGCGAATAAATTACGCAAATGCTCGGTTTCCAGGCTCCGTACACGATTCAGCGATCTGGATGACATCGCAAATACGCAGATATTTTGTTGAAAATTACACAAATGCCACAAACCAAAGCAACATTTTATTGAGTAATTCTGGGTTTCCTCTGGAACCTTGGTTGCTAGTTCCTTGCCACAATCCAGAAAATGCAAGTAACAAATGTCGTTATAATCAACGGTTTATAAGGGCGAGAAACATAGTAGAAAAATGTTTTGGCCTCGTGAATTCGAGATTCCGATGTCTACTACGGCATCGCACATTGCATTACCATCCAATGGTTGCGTGTAAAATTATATATGCCGTATTTGTGCTACATAATTTATGTATAGATAATTCGTGTTTGGACGATGAAATGGATGGAGATGACTCAGGTTATAGTGATTTACCCGAAGATGGATTAAACCCTGAAAGTAATTTAGCCGAAATTTTGGATGAGGTTGATACATCCATAAATATAGATAATTCAACATGGTACAATCTGGGATGCAGATTGAGGGAATCATATATTAACAAATATTTTAATTAAAACATATTTTATTTTTTATAAACCATAAATAATTATTATGTAACAAAAATTTCAATTTAGTTTAATAAAAAAATAATCATAAAAATAATTCATTATAAAAATAACATATTCCTAGTTGGTGGTTTTTGATAATATAATTGCGTCTGCCACATTATTTAAGCTGTCAGCAATTTCTTGCATTCAAGTGCTCGCTTCTTCAGTTGTAAATATTTTTCTTCAAAATTATCTGAAAATGAAAAAAAAAAGTATCTTCGTGCAATACAACTTCGTACAATACTCATCTAATCTAATTTCTTACCCGTCTGATATCGCCTTTTCCTGCACCGTACCGAAGGAGCTGTTGGTATGGTTGATATGGATGGTTCTGCTGTTGGTATGGTTGGTATGGCTGGTTCTGTTTCCGGAGCTGGTACCGAAGGAGTTGTTGCTATGGCCGATATTGCTGGTTTTGTTTCTGGAGCTGGTACCTCTATTTCGATAATGGTGGATGACCCGAACCCAGCTTCGATGTCGATGGCCCCTTCAAATACTATTGTGCCCCACGCACTTAGAGCACGTTCCTCCACACCGGTAAGTGTCACTGAAATTGAAGGCCCACCACCCGTTTGACCCAAACTCGCTAAAATTTTTCTTTTTTTATGTCGAACGGCATTCCGCCAGTTCTCAAAAATCTTATATTATTATATTATTTTCCATAAAGGAGACATAAACCTCATACTGCTCATGAGTAGTCTTCGGCTGCCGTTTAACTTTTTCTATAAAGTAAAAATTATTATTTTCTTATTTCATTATTAAATAAATACAATTCGAATGCAGAAATGCAAAGAATTTCAAAATAAAAATTTAAAATGCATATTTGTATTTACTAACCTTTTATTATGGTCGCCATGTTGTTTATAAAATATATTTGACAGGGAAAACATTAAGCGTACTAGATTTATTTTAGATATAGTACAAGAGTATTTTAAATAAAATTTAATTTAACATGGAGTGGTTAGAATACCGGACTGAAAAATAATTTTAGGTTACCTCATTTTAAAAAATTATAACATATAAAAATAACATAAAATGTTTGAATCCCTGAATAGGGGCCATAAAACAATAATTTTTACTTTATAGAAAAAGTTTAACGGCAGCCGAAAACTACTCATGAGCAGTATATATTTGCAACTGAAGGAACGAAGCACTTGCAATTAAAGAGGAAGGCTTTAATAAACTTGCTGCCGCAATGCAAGAAATTGCCGATCCAAAACCACCAACTAGTAATGTGTTATTTTTATTAAATCAATTTTTTATGATTACTTTTTTGATTAAACTAATTTGAAATTTATATTACAAAATAAAATTATTTATGATTTATAAGAAATGATGTTTTAATTAAAATATTTGTTGATATATGATTTCCGCAATCTGCATCCCAGATTGTACCATATTGAATTATTTAAATTTGTGGATGTATCAACCTCATCTATAAATTCGACTAAACTACTTTCAGGATTTAATTCATCTTCGGGTAAATCACTATAACCTGAGTCATCTCCATCCATTTTATAGTCCAAACACGAATTGTCTATAAATTATGTAGCACAAATACGGCATATGTAAATAATTGTACATGCAACCATTGGATGGCAATGCAATGTGCGATGTCGTCATAGACATCGGAATCTCGATTTCACGAGACCAAAACATTTTTCGACTATGTTTCTCGCCCTTGATTATAACGACATTTGTTATTTCCATTTTCTGGATTGTGGCAAGAAACTATCATAGTAACCATCCATCGATCGCGCCAAGCACTCCTGCCATCTGAAATTTTCTTGTAAATCCTTCTTTTGTCTCTGCTTGGCAAAGTGCATCTTTCGAAAACTTTATGATATCATATAACAAATGTGTACATATTAGAGTGGTAATTTGACTGTAATAAGTCTAGAATATGTCAACTTCCAGCTGCCACTTGGTATGACACATGGCCATAGAAATGGAGGGCGCATAGTAATTTAAGCCTGATATGGTTGATTGCCGTAACAATGGTTCAAGTTTAGTTATTAGTAATTGAACTGTTCCCTTATTAAGCCTAAACAAGTTTACAAATCGGAATAGGGCAGTCCATACGGATCACTGGCATCTCGAAGCATCATTAAATTAACGCGTTGATTGATTTTATAAATAAAAAATATTTGAATCATGTATATAAACATTTTTTCGAAGCATTTACAAACCTGGCGCGCCTTTCGTTATGTTCTCCGATGTACCGTGTAAAATAAGGCATTTTTGCAAATTTCGTCAATACATTATTTTTAATTCTTTTGAAATGTTATAAATTATGCACACAATTTGCCCATAAAAGTTCATAAAATTATCTAATTTATTACTTTTATGTTACGTCAAAATAACATAACATAATAACATTAAAATCGAGCGAAATACCAAAAAAGTAATTTGCATGTTATATAAAATGGTAAAATTATAACTTGATAAAATTTTGTTTGACTGGAATACCAAAACTCTTTTTACATATTATATAACATAATAAGATGATAACATGATAAAATTTTGTCGCCGGAATAGGGCCCATTATTCCCAGTTGAAAAGCATTTATTAAATGAAAAAGATTCATACACATACATAGAAATTTAGTAAATGAAACCGGATTCATGAATCCTTGTGTAAACGACGATGGGATTTTTGAAACCAGAGAATCCGGATTCATGAGACCAAGTGTAAATACACTCATTAAGGTCACTGCACGAGTATGGATATAAATCCGTACAATCTGAATCCGGTCATTCATCCAATGAAATTACCCAAATATTGCCATGTGACCGAAAAAATATTCCCCTATTTCTCCTCTCGAGTTAAAATTATTTCAACATTAAGCAAAATATCCGCAGAAAACCAACATAACCATACAAAAAAATATATATTACGAGCTATTTTTTCCTCAATTTTTTTTTGTTTGCTTATTTCTGACTTTTCGATTTTTAAAAAAATTTGTTATTTTGTGATTATTGAAGTAATCATAGTATTATTGAAACTAAAAGCAAAGAGAAGTTGATAAGTAAAATAGACGAATTTACGGGAATTTATTTAGCAAAAGGTCAAATAAGTTACTAACTTCGTTCGGATGCAGATTGTACGGATTTATATCCATACTCGTGCAGCGACCTTTAGGAGGATTCACGTGGAGAGAGTTATAAATTTATCAAAAAAAAACAAAATTCTCTCGACTACTATTCCAACGTCTCTTTGGCCTATTGTAAATGAAGTAGTATACAATGCAAATATGTTGTGTAATTTTAAAAATCGAGTAGTTTAGTATAAATAAATAATAAAATTGTATTTCTGTCAAAAACTAGAATTCATTTGTTTTTTTTTTCTATGTTACATTTGAAATTTTATTCTATACATTATAACACCATTTTAGTTTGCGGCAATAATGTCGTGTTCTTTTCGTTTTTTCAAGTCAACACGAATTTTGTGGGTGAAAAGTACATGAAACAAAATTGACGAAGTTTTGTGCTTGTATTGGTTACTTGATTGACATTTCTAAACGTCAAATTGAAATTTGGCGGCTCATTCTATTTAATTAAATTAAATAATTAACACAACAAATATTAAACACATTAAACTAAACACAAAACGAGAATAAATATGATCGAGATACAAAAAATCACTGCTATTAAATATTGAAAAATTTTGACAACTAAATTGACGTTTCTATTTTTGTTGGTGTTAGTAGCTACGGATGTGAAATTCATGAAAAAATCCGCATCTCGTAAAATTGATGCACATTTCAAAAAAATTGACGAAGTTTGGTGAAAAGAACACAGTTTTTGGATGTTCGTCAATTTTTTTTGACGAATTTGGGTGAAAAGAATTCAACATAAGTATTAATTGCTAACAATAAAGATTTAGCTTAAAAATAAATACTTCATTTATTGTTTAATAAATAATAAAATAAGTTAAATCGAATAATAATTTTTTCAGAATCAGTTCAGTTAATTAAAATATATACTTCAGTATTCCACATAATTAATAAATAGTTTAATAACTAAAAAATAAGAGCTGGTTTAAATAATAAAATGAATAATTTCAATTAAATTTGGCCCAACCACTTTCTTTTAATAAATTCGTTACAAAATATATACCTATAATAGTAATCGATTTTATCTAAAGAATCGTTAACAAAATTTCTGTCATAAAATATTGTCTCAATGTGCAAAAAGCCAACATTTGAACTGTAAACTATAAAATGACACATGTTAATTTGTGTAATGTGCATCTGCATTTGCACTTGGTAAAAATAATTATTTGTTCGAGATAATTTTTGTCATTTTATGTAGGCTAGTTGTGAACTATCAGTGGCTGTATAAGCACACTTACACCCTTATTCCCTTAGTCGTCTCACTTCATTCGACGTGACAATTGTCGTGTCACTTCAGCTTAAAATTGGTATTCTTCAAGTCGATCGAAGTGATGTGACACGACAAATGGCATAAACCAGAATCCGTTAGGCAACACTAATAATTTACTATTATTTGACGGAATTCTGACATTTAAAAATTAAGAAAATGTCAAATGTGTTGTCAAAAAATCGAAATATGTTAGAAATTTGTATTTCGTAATTTTTTTGTGATATTATTGGCATAATAAAAAATAGGGAAGGTTTTTTGATTCCTTCGCTTATTTGAATATGTGTATGACATAATGCCCATTTTGTCAGAAATATAAATTTTATTTTTCACTTACAATGTAAAATTATTAATAATTACAATATTTATAAATTATAATGTGTAATATATTTAATAACTCGCTAAAAATAGCCAAAATATAATTTAAAATTGAAAAACTATCGTTTTTTGCCTTCATCCATTTAGGGTCGCTTGAAAATTTCAGGCGATGAAATTGTCATTTCAAGTGACATGAAACTTTTGAAATGACTAAGGGAATACCAATTCAAGAGACGTTTGTCACTTCAAATGACGACGCTCACTCCAATCGATTAAGGGAATATCAAAAATTGGTTGTCGGTACAAACGACAAGTGACACGACTAAGGGAATAAGAGCCTTAATTTCTAAAATAAATTTTTTATTTGCACAAATCCCATCAGGTGAGGCACCTAATTAATTCCTTATAGGATCAATGTCCACATTTCCTTATATCTAAATTTACAATTTTTTTGTATTCATTAAAGATGAGTCGTTCTGTTTTACGACCATGAACGACGGCAGGTACTTGCAAGTTTCTTGGATTTAAAATCCTATCACAAATTTTTAATGAATTTTTTCCTGACTTGACCGTTTTTACTACTTCGCCGGCAAATGAGGCTGTGATTCGACTGCGACGAAGATCTCTCCATAAATTTGAATTTGATTGGCCGCGGGTTTTTTGTTCTAGAACACGAATTTTCAGAGAAGCCGCTACATGTTTGCAAGCTGCAATGGACCCTCCTCCAGCAACGCACTCACAACTAGCTTTGGAAATTAAATAGTTTTTAATTTCAATTTGCGAATTATAAATAACCGATTTTTTCATTTCCGCTTTACATTTGGATTTCAAAAATACAGTTATCTCATCTTCGGAAATTGATACATTAACGCAAATGACATATCCGTTAAGGCCCATAGTTCGCCCTCTTTTGAAGCTGCTTGCTGCTTTATATATATTGAACCAATCGACGATACTCTCTAACTTGACCGTGATCTGATTTTTCTGATAATTGGGCAATTCTAGAAAACCTTCGTTTCCAGGTAAAGAACGATTATCAGGAGCTGGTAAATTTGGTACACTATACAATTTTCGATTTAAACTTCCCGTTTTCCATTGCTTCAGTCTACAAATATTTGAATATATATTATTCTTTAATTAAATTGGAAATATAAACAGAAGTATGTACCTTAATCGTAGTAAATGTTTTGTTCCAGTTGTTTTCGCTCCTCTTGCTTTTAATTCTTTTTTAATATTTTCTAAAATAATTTAATAACAATTTTATTTAGTTTAATATAAATATTTGTATAAATAATTATGTATAATATTATGAATACCTAGTTTATCGGTTGTATCCATTTTGGTATTTGAAAAGATAGGTACGATGCAGTGATAAATGAGCGAGCAGTTTAACATTGGTGTCGTTTAGTGCTGCCTCCTTTTGGAAAACAAGAAGTACTTTCGTTCTACTTTAGTAGTGACAACTAGCGGCAAATTTACTTACCATTATACTACTTTCGCTCGACCTGCTCTCTTTCGGAAAACATGATCTATTATTATAAAAGAGTACGGTAAAGAGGTTTTTTTTTTGATAATAATTTTTTTTGTTTATTGCTTTTAAGTTTAACAAAATCTTCTATGAGATTTGTTTTGTAAATTTAAAGATTTTTTTGTTGTTGTTTATTTTGTTTTGATTTGCTATTTGCTCGATCGACCCACCCTAGGTCTTGAATGAACTGTGAGTAGGCCAGTCAAGTAAGGTGTGACGGGTTCTTCTATTTGGAAGATGGCGCCCAACAAAAATTACATTTTTCCCTTTTAAACGAGCAGGTTTCAAATCAAGAATATTTGTTTAAAGAAAAAGAATTTTTTATGATTTCTAATAAGCAAATCATTTTTTTTATTATTCTTCAGAGTGGACTTGTGTTACTGGAGGCGGAAAATCCCATCATCAGTTAAATCTCATCGTTAATTTGGTTTATTAAAAAAAATTTTTTTTGTTATTTTTTATTAAGATGAAGAATTTAAATCTAGACTTTATATTCAAAAATTTTTTTTTTGTATAAAAAAATTAAATAAATAAAAATTGTTCATAAGTATTATAACGTAAATAAGTTGGTTTTGGTTTTTGGTGATTTTAGGTTAATTTCTATTTGAAGTATCCGTTACAAATTGGTTTATGTTATTTAAAAAAAACAGGTTGGGCTCTTTTGCAAAATTTTTAAAAATTAATTTCGTAGAAGACGATGGATGGAAGTGCTACTGCAGAAACATTGTGGGTGCTATTTCAGACAAGGAATGGATCATAAATTTTACGGGTCAAGAAATTCCTCCAGATATGGCCTAAATTCTCAGTTTAGGTAATACATTTTGCTTACATTTTAAGATAAGGATTCTGTTCCTTATAATAAAATAGTAGCGGATATATAGGGACTGGCATCTCAAAATTAGATGAGGAAACTTAAAATAGTATTGGAAACAGAATTATAAATATTTTAACAAATTTTAAGCACAGTATAATATTTCAAACAAACATTTTTTAAAAATTGAAGAAACGCAAAAAATTCGAGATTCTTTTAAGGCAAAAAGGTTTTTAAAAGATAACTGCAAAATTCATGTATTCAAAGCTGACAAGGGTAATACAACGGTTCTCATGAACGAAACTGAATATTTGGAGAAAATGAACTTACTCTTGTCAGACAACAATACATACTGTGAAATTAAAAACTTTGCCATTTTTTCAATTCATACAAATTTAAATTTAATGATAAACCAACGTAAACTCGTTGTTGGTACTAAATCCGGTAAACACATTTTGGAATGACATACAATTTAAAAGCAACACTAATTTATTATACATTATATTTGAATAAATTTTTGGAAGGATTAAAGCTGATTTTGAATCACACAGAATTTAGTTTTAATGAAAGATGTTTTAAACAGTCAGTCCAATATTAGCTAACTGTTCATCAAATGTATTGAGACACAAACATATTACGAAAGCCTTATTTATCCTCTTATCCTAAATAGTCGCAATACGGGAACATCTCTGAAATTCGTGTTAATTGGCATAGTGTTGCACCATTTCCATTCATCATTTTCTATGAAATTGATAATTTTGGAAAATTTGCCACCAGAGCCCAATCCTGTTTTTTTCTAAATCACTGAAACATATTAAGAAAGCCTTATTCATCCTATATAGTCACAAAAATAGGAACATTTCTGAGATTCGTAGTATGATAGTTGCATGCATATGGATGTATTTTATACAGATTTCAAAAGTCCTTTGATAAGGTAGACCACGATATACACACATTTTAAAATTTTTTTAAAACACTTGTTAAATATTTCGCAAAATTACAAAAGGTTTAAAAAATCACTCGATCGATTTCGGCTTATTAGGCCATCATCAGGAGTATCTACTAAACTGTAAAAGTTATTTATATAGGGACAATTTAAACGGGCATACAAGAAAAATTTTTTGGCAACAAACATTAGCCTCAAAAATAATAAATTGGCATCACAAATACTATTTTGGAACTACATATGAGAATACAAACAAATATTTTTGAAGGACATTATTAAATACTATGGCGACAAACATTGGCATCAAAATTAATAAATTGGCGACAAATATAATATTTTGGAACAGAAAAAAATAATTTTTAGTAGTAAAAAAAAAAAAAAATTCGTGACAAAAAATTAAATTTAATCGAGACAAATTATTTAATATTTGATGGAGGATCGATATAAAATATTGCAGTGTCATTAATAGATTTTATATTATCCGCTCCTACGTGCGGCACGCAGTGCGACATGTTTGCTTATCCCGGCTCCTACGCCCCTCGAAGTTCAAATCTAAAGCCCCATGGAGGGCTAAGCGGGAGGGAGCGAAGCGACCTCCCGCGTACCCGTGAGAGTTACCGAAGCCGTTAGCCTCTACAATTCTAAGTTAAATTAGGGATCTCCATTTTCCAGAATATTTTAAAACTAATTTCAATTTTTTAATTTTTAATTTATTTATTTATAAATTTGTTGACAGTTAATTATTCAAAAAATAATTTTTTGTGTACCCTTCCAATAGTGCCGAAAAATTATAAATGTTGTCAAATTGTTATATTTTGTTCCAAAAAATTAATTTTATGATGCCAAGAAATTTTTGTTTGTTGCTCATTAATTTGTGCCGTTTTATTATTTTTTTGTATCTCAAATATTATTTTTTTGTGTGCCGGTTTATTGCCAGCCATTTATATATATAGTTGGAAAAAGCAAAAAGTGAAACCAAAATATACAAATAAAAAAATATGGAAGTGGTAAACAATAAAATTGGAGAGAGCAATAAATATTAAAAATTAAAAGGGGATGAGTTAAACACAGGTATATGATTATTGATCTGTCAACGGTCGAATAACAAAATTCCTGGTGTTGATTTTTTTTTCCCCTTTATTTTATTATAACCCGACGTATTAGTAATTTTATGGAATGGTATGAGTATGTGAATAAAACAATGCGGGGTCGGTAATTGGTGAGAAACGGATTTCTCTCTGTTCGTTGAGGATATTTTGGTTAAGAAATATAGCTTTTCGGATTTCGTAAGATTCTAAGTTGTCTAAACGTCTGATTTTTGGTTGTACATGTAATATTTCTAAATTGTTTAAACTGGATGTGTGATTTTCTAATGTTAAATGATTATAAAGGGATGATTCATGGCTACCAGATAAATGTTCTTTAACTCTAACTGCAAAATTACGCCCAGTCTGTCCGATATAAGAGGAACTACAATCATTGCAGACTTGGAAAGGCGATCAATTCTTGGTTTGTTGTTAAAAATCATTTTCTTAATTGTATTATTGTTATAAAAAGCAAACCTAATATCTGTATATTGTGTTACGATGTTACTAATCCGTTGACTAGTTTTTTCTATATACTCTAAGCGGCGCCAATTTTTCGGCATTGGGCTATCAGGTGGATAAATGTTAGCTAAAGCTTTATGTTTCAGTTTTCTGTTTAATAGCTTTAATATAGTCTTAGCTGCATAACCGTTATTCGCTGCTATTTCTAAAATTATATTAAGCTCTCTGTTATAATTAGATTTGGTCAAAGGAATGTTTAATTATCTATCTAATAATGAGTGAAAAGCTGACATTTTAATATTATGGGGATGATTTGAAGAGTTAGGTATAATGGCGCCTGTATACGTGGGTTTTCGATAAATTTTGAACTCTAATGAAGAATTAATTCTGGTTATTGTTATATCTAGAAAGTTAATCGATTTATTTTCTTCTTTTTCTACCGTAAAATTAATGGTGGGATACTGAGAATTTAACCAAGTGAGAAAAGAGGTTAATAGCCTATCAGTTCCATTCCATAGACATAGTATGTAATCAACATATCTGTACCAAAAGATCACATGACGAAAATAAGGATTATTGCTTGATACAATCGTTTGTTCGAAGAAATTCATGAAAATTTCTGCTAACAAAGGTTACAGAGGGGAGCCCATCGGTAGACCATCAGTGAATCTGAAATACTTATTATCAAAGCAAAAATAATTTTGTTTAATACAAGTTTCAACGCCATTAGGTATACATCAATAAAAAAATTGTGAATATTAAAAAAAAATATTGTTTATCACAAATCTCAATTAATAGAAGTCGTTTTGTGATGTTAACCAAATTATTTTTTTTCGTGTAGAATATTTTAAAATGAAACCTACCTTTTCAAGATTTTATAAATTTTCGTATATTTGTGGCCATAACAAACCTAACGGCGTCAAAAAATAAAATTCCAATTTTTTTGTTTTTTCAACAACTACAAGGTCCGTAATGAAATAAAAAAAACGTGAGCCTCAACCACACAAGCTCGCGAGGGAAGTGAAACTTCTTTAGTCGCAGATGTTATTTATTTATTTGATTTTTTTTTTAATTTGTAATTTTAGCTATATTATAGACCTTATTTTTATTTTTAATTTAAATTGGATTTGTTTATTTAAAAAATTGCTTTCGCCGATATTTAGATGGTTTACCACATTTTCCAGACAGTTCTTTATTTTTACCAATTTTTTATGTTTGGTAAAACATTTAGGGTACTAGTTTTGGGTTCATGTTACACGCTGCGTTAGAATGTTATGTTAAATGTTGCGTTAAAATGTTGCGTGTCATGTAAAATGTTATATTAAATAAAAATATTTCGTCTCTTTTTATTTATCACATTAAAATAGAAACAAAAAATACAAAAAACATAGCGAGAGTACTTTCAGTGTTCACGTTACATGTATGCTGTGTCATATAGCAAAAATATTGTTACGAACTGGGCTACTGAGTTCGTTCGGATTTTGAAATTAAAAACGTGTACTCTTTATTTCACTCTACTTTTATACACTTTGATATTTGCTTTGACTTTACTATTTAATTCTGTCCGCTTGCTACTGATGGGGCTATGACAACAGATTTATTTCTTTATTTAACGATTTAAAATAAACCAAAAACTGTTCCCTCTTTGCCATCGGTCGTGTTTATAACACTTAACCGTCTAAGCTATTGCTGTTCATAAAGTGAGCTTGTTGTATGATGGCCAAAATCGTCACAATATTTATCTCTATTTTTGCTTTTATGTTTTACCAAACATTTGCGGTTCAGGTGGAGCTTGAAACCCATTTATTTTTTTTGTTTCCCTTTTATTTTCCGCGATTTCCACGTTCACAGTTAATTATCTCCAAAGAAAATAACGTTCAAATTCTTTTTTATGCTATATTTTTAATCCTCGTGAATTTTTATTTTGCCATTAAAATTTGAAAAACTGTATCACAAAAAAATGCATTTTTTATTGTACACCTGTTTAAATTCACTCAAAAATTTTAATAAATACGAGTATGTTACATCAAATATTTATACGTTTTCTGTTTTTGTTAAATTTACCTATTTAAAATAAATAATTTTAAAAATAAACAGAAATCGTATAAATATTTGATGCACTCGTATTTATTAACATTTTTGAGTGAATTTACCCAGTGGCCCTATTCTGGTAATTCCCGCCCAAGTAACAATTTGAGCTCCAAATAAGCTCTAGCATCGCTTCTATAGAGCATAGCGTTATCGTTTTCTCTCACTATCCAACATTATTTGAGTTCATTGTTTCTTTTATGGTTCTGCAGCTGCTTTAAAAATTCTTCATTTCCGGCAGTAACCTTTTAACTGATATGCACCAGATACTCTCACGGATCGGGGTATATTTGACTCCAATATAACGCTGCCTTATCTAGAACATTTTTAAGAAGCTTGAATTGAACTTTATAGTGATGTAAACTAATGCTCAGACCCAAATTTATATAATTTGTTTAATTTGGTTACAATTTCTGCAGCTGATGGAGCATTTCAGCTTGAAGTTTTAGAATTGCCAAATCTATTTTGTCCCACGTTTTTTTTTTTTTTTTGTTATCGTTGAGAATGCTATTGACAGATTCTTGAAGACTTACATGATTTTGTGGGATTGATACAGATAACTATTTAATAGCTGTCAAAATATCCGCGTTTGTTGGGCTCGGATTTTCGAGAATTAATGATTACGTCAAAATTTTTGGATGACTTTCATATTCTGTAATTTGATTCTAACTTTGTTAGCTTACCAAATTAGGTTGTATTTGCAATGAAGCCTACTTAATATAACAAGACACAAAACGGAGAATGGAACAAGGTTGTAAGATAATGAATGCCCTTCGCTCGATAATGATGCTAATTTTTTGCTAATAAATTATAAATTCATCGATTGTTAGATTAATTCTGTAGGGCTAATATCAAGAGGGCTGAAGATTGATTAATGGTAATCGATGAAATAATATTATGTAATATCATTCCAGTTATATAATATCCTTATACAATTGTAAGTACCTAAGAGGATATAAATTCCACAAACATACACACACATTTTATAGATCCGTAAAAGATTCAAACTAGGAAAAAATGTATCAATCAACTTTTTTTTTGTAGACAAGTTACGTTCGCGCATTTATCAATATTCAAATCAAATATCCGCGATTATTAATCCGAAAAATGTCTGAATATAGAATATATTTAATTATATATATATTCCTAGAACAAACACCTAACTAGAGTCAGTTTTCTTAAAAGACCGTAAAGACAAAATTAAAATAGAGGTACATACATTTAAATATAAATTAATGACCTTGAGATATTAGATTATCAAACACTGTAATTTGGTACCAAATTTCTCATACATGTAGGTACATTTTACATTATTGGGTGCTTTGCGTATGCAATAAAACAAGTACCTGATTTAGAAAAATTTTCCACCTACTCTATCTACATGCCACCAAAAATCACATTCTAAATTTATTCTTAAATCGAAAGTTTACAATTTTGAACGAATTTTCCAAATGTGCTCGTATTAGCGCAAGCAATTTTTACATTTAGTTGTACAAAAAATTAAAAAATAATAAAGCAAAAAACGTGATTTTTATTAGTTAATAGTTTTTATCGATTTTTGCCAGTATCTCATTGTTTACCAACAACAAAATGTATTCATGTTCAACTATGTGTATGTTGAATACCTATTACGAAACTAATTTGGAATGTAAATAATTTTTTTTTATTCTGGTGATTTATATCAGTTTACTAACCCTTAGAGCACAATATCGGATATATTTTTGAAACCGGAAGTAATCGAATTGATTGCGGAAATTATATATTATGACCTAAGTACACGGATTAGTTCAAGTTTGTTATTTATAAACATATGTTCACGTTTAAGCAGGTGATATCGATTAAAGACCCACAAGGTTATAATTTATCTGAAGGTATGTAATTATGTACATGTAGGAAACATTCGAATGAGTCATTTGTACGTATATGTACGTGTCTGATCAAAGTCTAATTATTTTGTATCGTGAAAGCCGCGCCTGCTAAGTGCAACATCGAATATACATTAATTCGTAATTAATCAATTGATAATGTCAGCGCTGATTACGATCTATACTAATTTCCATAATTGTTTTTGTCCCGAGTGTGCCTCCATTCTGTGTCGTAACAATTGAAACTCCACCAAAACGCGAATCGTGTGATGATTTCGTGATTTTGCGAAACACTATAATAAAAAATACTTTATACTAGACAATGATCAATCATCAGTTAAAGTACCATTAGTTGTTATGTCGTGGTCAAAGAATTAAATTAAAATCATGTATCAGAATCTTTGATTTGTATGATTTAGAACATTGATTAGTTCTCATCATGATATTGTATTTCTGCCAACAGCAGGAAACAAAATATATTTTTACGAGTTTTTGGGTCGAACTAAAAGATGAAGCTTTCTCGGTGGGATATGTGTGTGTACATAATATGTATTATATATACAGTGGTGACACCTAATTATGAACGATTTTTATCAGGAATCAATTAAGTAATTAAAAATAAGTCTCGGAAGACTGCAGTAATTAACTTCTGACACCGTGATGTAGGGATATTATTCCAGATATCTTCAATGCTTTTGAAGAGCCCGTCTAAATTGCGGGAAGTTTTGAATTTTATCAGATTGTACATTTTTGACGTGAATACGTCTTTATTTTCATATGGGGGGGGGGGGGGTAATTCAAAAAACTGATGATAACAAAATAATGGGTATACGATTTTATGCTGCAGCCAAATATCTATCATCTACATCCAAAATTTAATTACACCACTCGATAGATAAAGGATCAAAGAATTTGTTACGTTGAGTGAGGACTGTGACGCATCGCTTGCGGAGGCGTGGGAAGCACCGCCATTTTTTGTAATACTTGTCCATAAGACACGACAGAAAATTTAAAAAAATGTTCTGCAATATGACCAATTATTATGGAACTTGGCTATTTCTTAACCGTTTTTAATGAAATTTGGTATGCGTGATGGAAATAGGATTCTAAAATGATTTTTGGGTGAAGTTCTGGAATATGGCCAACTAGGAAGGAACTTGGATATTCCTGAACCTATTTTAGTGAAATTTGGTATGCGGAATGGAAATGTGATTCTAAAATTATTTTTAGATAAAGTTCTGGAAAATGGCCAATTAGGAAGGAACTTGGCCATTTCTTATCCGATTTTGATGAAATTCAGCATGTACGATGGAAATGGGATTGTAAAATGATTTTTGGATAAAGTTCTGGAATAAAGCCAATTGGGAAGGAACTTGGCCATTTCTTATCCGATTTTGATGAAATTCAGCATGTATAATGGAAATGGGATTAAGGAACTTGGTCAATACTTTTCTGATTTTGATGAAAGACAGCACGTACTATGGAAATGGGATTCTAAAATGATTTTTGGATAAAGTTCTGGTATTTGGCCAATTAGGACGGAACTTGGCCATTTCTTACCCGATGTTGATGAAATTCAGCATGTACGATGGAAATGTGATTTTAAAATGATTTTTGGATAAAGTTCTGTAATATGGCCAACTATTAGATAAAGTTGTGCAATATGGCGGCGTATTATGATAGAACTTACCATTCTGACGTGAATACGTCTTTAAATTTCCTTTCTTAGTGGGAGGCAATTCAGAAAACTGATGATAACAAAATCGGGGGATATAGTTTGATGCTGCAGCTACATATCTATCATGTACATCCAAAATTTAATTACACTACTCGATAGCTAAAGGATCAAAGAATTCGTTACGTTGAGTGAGGACTGTGACGCATCGCTTGGGGTGAAGGGGGAAGTACCGCCATTTTTATAGGTAATTTATTTATAGTATTATAAATTATTTGTTTGCGTTACTTACAACCGAGTATAATATTTTTTAAAATATTTTTCATATAGCTGGCTTTTGTGTTTTATAATTTTGTTTATTTTTATTTGTTTTATGACAAAAAATATCAGTGCCGTATAAATTTTGTTTGTTTGATTTTCATATAATTTGGTTGTCGCGTTGCAATTTCCTCAATTTATTTACCTAATACATTTCTGCTCATAATACAAAGAATTTTATAAATTTTTTGTTTTGAGGTTGTTTTGCAGCGTTACATAATTTCCGTTTAGTATAAATTTAGATCGCGTATATAAAACATTAATTTAATAAAGTTATAGTGAATAAATGTATGTATATGGTTTTAAAGTAAAAAATTAAAATAAATATTGCAATGTCGGCCTATACTCTTTTAAAATCCAAATTGAAATATAGGGAACGTCTACGGTTGGAAAGGGCTTCTCAAGATCAATGTAATGATACCCGTAAAACACCATATCACAGAGTGAAGCAGTGCCGGGAACGTCTAATAATGAAAGCGTCCGAGCGGATAAACGACGGCGCCAGTACATCTGCAGCTGGAGCGCCCGAGCCTATGCAAGTGAGTGAAGTCGTCGCTTCTACATGAACGCCGGACTTTATAGACATCGATCGTGTGCGATCACCAATTATGAAGGCACATTGGGCAGCAGTCAGTGCACGTTCCAATATTACGTTTTCCAACAATCCATTCGGACATAAGTGTGATGTGTGTGATCGACTATGATTTTTGCGTTCATTGAATCCACTAAAGGAAAAACATTTACCGCTGCTTAGTAATACTTTCCCAGAAGAGGCAGTGGCTGACTTTAAACTGTGCGGTACGTGTAAGAAATCACTGGACTCGAACAAAGTGCCCACGTTGTCACGTTCGAACGGATTTGTGTATCCACCTAAGCAACATGGGTTGCCCGCATTAGATCCGATCAGTGCACGTCTAGTATCACCGCGTGTGCCATTCATGCAGATACGTCGGTTGCGTTACGACGGCAGCTATGGCATCATCGGACAAGTTATTAATGTACCCGTCGATGTCGACACAATGGTACAAGGTACAACAGCTACCGCGTCAATTGGACGATGATCAGGCGTTCAATGTTAACATCAAAAAGAACATGATAAATAAATCTACGTATCTGAGCGGCGTGGTAAAAAGGTCAGTGGTAAAAGCTTGGTTACAATTTTTACTTGGACAACCATTGTATAAGCATTACAAAATAACAGTAAACTGGGATTCGTTTAATGCCAACATAGTAACCAGTTGTGCGGCAGCCAACGCCGCCGCTAACGATCCGATCGAGTATTTACAGTGCGACAGTGGTGCACCGGAATCAGAGGTTCTAATTGCAAGGCAGCACACTATGCTGTGGAATGAAGAAAATTGTCTTGACATTGCTCCGGGCCAGCATTCAATGCCGCTGAACATTATTTACGACGTGTATGCCGAAGAACTATCGTTCCCTGCGATATACTACGGTACCGGCAAGCGGTTCAACCTGGATGTGCGCGTTACCCCGTTCATGACCGCAACAAGTGAGATACGAAGAAGCGATCGCCGCGGTGTCACACCCGAACACATTTTGTATATGGCCATGAAAATTATGCGGCTGCGTGTCGTCGAAGGAATATACAGTATGTTCCGATGCGTACGACAGACTGATAATATCACTCGTAAAATGCTGGAAAGTCGTACGTTCCTCGATGAGTGTGTAGATAAGAACCTTGCATTTCTAAAATCTTTACCAAATTCTGTGCAGTATTGGATGAATCGCAAAAACGATCTTTTTGCGATGATACACCAGCTGGGCAAGCCGTCGATGTTCCTTACACTGAGTGCCAACGAAATACATTGGCCGAATCTCCTCAAGATACTGCACGAGTTGAGTGATGCATTTATCGATGTAAGCGTAATCGATCCACTAGTAGATTTGACTCGATCCATGCGCAGTCTCTTGGTCAACGAAGATCCCGTTACGTGTTGCATCTATTTTAATAAATTGGTAGACTGTGTGATTGCACTGCTGCAAGCCAAGGGTAAAATGAATCCCTTTGGCAAGTATCGTGTTGTGGACTTCTTTCAGCGAATTGAATTTCAACATCGTGGCAGTCCGCATGCGCACATCCTTTTGTGGTTCGATTGTGATTATCACGAGCCCGTGTCCGAAAATATGCCTAATACCATTCAACTGTTCATCGATCTGTGTTCTGTTAGTCGTAATGATTTACCTGGTGATCAGTACAACAATCAAGTTCACCGACATACATTTACTTGTACCAAACGAGGTGAAACAACATGTCGCTTCAATATACCCTACTGGCCGATAAGCAAGACACGAGTGCTACTGCCGATGTCAAAAGACGACTTTCTCCGTAGTGGTTTCCAACTAAAGGCAGCTAAACTGCGCAAGCTACTAGACGAAAAACATTATGACACACTTGGCGAGTTCTATATCGACAACAATATAACGAAGGCACAGTACTTGGATATAATCCGATCTACGTTACGTCGGCCAACGTTGATGTTTAAACGCGACTTCACAGAGATTTATACCAACACTTTCAATTCATGGATCGCACAAACACTGAACTCTAATAGCGACTTGTAGTTCATACTGGAAGAGTATAGCTGTGCGGCTTATGTAGTTGAATACGTTAATAAGTCAAATCGAGGAATTAGCAACCTACATCGTGAGCTAATGAAGTTACACGATGAACACCCGGAGAAAGAATATCTACAGTTATTGAAACAACTCAGCTTGAAGTTACTCAACACGGTTGAGATGTCATCGCAAGAGGCTGCCTGGTTCTTGCTTCGCCAAAAAATGAGTATAGCCAGCGTTGAAGTTGTTTACATTCCTACCGTTTGGCCACACGAGAGACAAAAGACTCACAAGCGTAAGGTCATGATGGACAAAGAACGGTTAGACGAAAATAGCACCGACATCTGGACTAAAACAATGATTCAGCGTTACGAGGATAGGCCCACGGAGTTGGAGTCGATATGCTTGGATGACTTTGCCACTTGGTATACGGCTGTCGGTAACAAAAAGAGACAACGATAACGAAGAGTGCAGTGAAGACGACGAGGATGCCACAGAGTACGTTAATGCACATTCAGTCGCATATCGTAAAAGAGACCGTTGTAGGGTAATACGCTATAGATCGTACGAGACCGATGATATTGTGAACCACAAACGAGAGATGGTGACGTTATTTCTACCGTTTCGCTGTGAGGCAGTTGACATAATTGACCGTAACACATTTATGGAGGCTTACGATGCCAGAGAGACCGAGATCATGGAGAAGCGCAAACAATACGAATCGAGCATTGATATCGAACGTATAGTCGAGGAGTTTCGACAGATGTGCGAACAGTTTAATGACGATGATCCATTGGGTGCCCGCAATCAGCGCGAAGAGTTTGTGAAAAGTATATTACAGCAAGGTGCCGTAGAGAATGCAGATGATTTCGATGCTGCAGCTATGGTGACATCCGTGTCTGCAGTTCGCCGGTGATCAAATGCAATGGTTAAAGCTGATTTCTGTCGCATGATGCGTAGCACTAACTCCGGTCAACGAGAGATACTTCTGGAGGCGATACATCGATTACACACACTCAACTCGGAACCGATCCAGGTTTTCTTCACCGGCCCTGCCGGTAGCGGCAAGACCTATGTGCTGAAACTCGCAATGGAAATATACAATCGCTTCACAGTGCAACACAACTGCTTGACAAACGCGTTCGTAGCGTGTGCCTCCACCGGCAAAGCCGCCGTCAATATCCAAGGCGTAACCGTACATTCTGCTTTCAAATTTACACAATCGCGTCGGATTGGCACAATGTCATGAGAGATTCTCCAAAATTACAGAAACATGTTTGTCGGTGTAAAATGCGTGATAACCGACGAGGTTAGTATAATCGGATCAGATGTGTTACACAAGATCAACTTACATCTACAGGAGATTACCGGCGCGCATGATCAACCGTTTGGCGGCATGAATGTTTTCTTCTGCGGTGACTTTCGCCAACTCCCACCAGTTCAAGCTACACCCGTTTATCGAGCCCCACGCAACGTGATCGGTGGTGCCGCGCTCTGGCAATCGTTAAACTACTATACACTACAGCAAGTAATGCGGCAAAGCGACACAACGTTCTCTGCAATAGTTACTAAAGTCGGCAACGGAGAGCGACTCGATGTTGATGAAATTAAACTTATTGAGTCTCGATTCAGAACTCAACAGTGGTGCGATACGAACTTGATCGGCGTTGTGCGTTTGTATCATCAAAATCACAGCGTGGACTCATATAACAGCAGTGCTATTGTGACAGAGACATACAGTGTCGCCGACGATACTTTGATCGGCTACAAGAATCACACCGAAGCTGCTACAGCCCGGCAAAAGCTTCACAAAATGAGTGTCGTCGAGACGGGAGGACTGCCTTATAAGATCCCGTTTGCAGTGGGTTACCCTTACATGACTACGACTAACATTGACGTTGAGGATGGTATAGTGAACGGCGCAATTGGTGTGTTAAAGTATATAGAGCTGCTCAGTGAAGACGAGTACTTTGCATAGTTAGGGGCACATAACGAACCGTCAACATCTGTAGTCACACACAAACAGCGACTCAGACTATGGATTGAATTCCCGCTCGAGATGATTTTCCAGCGATGTCGACTCAAAGCTAAGCCACATGTAATCTGCAAGCGTGAGGTTCTCGACTTCAAGTGGACACCGATAACAACGCGTAGTGCCAACATACCGCTCGGTCCGACGAACAAATGCCGCCGAAAACAGTTTCCCATCGTGCCAGCATGTGCGATCACGATACACAAATCTCAAGGAGGAACTTTCGATCGAGTCGTGTATCAATATGGCAAATCGCAGCAAAACCAACTAGTTTATGTGGTTTTGAGTCGCGTCACATCGTTAGATGGCCATTATATTATCAATGCCCGAGACGAGTTCAAATTTTATCATGGATTTGGTCAGGCGTCTCCTACAGTTAGAGAGATACGAGATAAGTACCAGCGACTGGCCCAACATCAGCTGCCAACATTAGTCGCACAAGTAAAAAAGTTTTGTGATTATGTTCCTGATCAGAGTTGTTTTATACTTATCACCGCCATTAATTCACAAAGCTTGGTCGCGCACTCAGAAGACATCTCTACTGATTCCATCATTAACCGATCGGATTACTTGGCAATTAGCGAAACGTGGATGGAAGATTTCAAGCCAGTGCAGGTCCCTGGCTTTGATCTGATATCATATCGTAACACCGCTAAGCGCAGAAAAATTGCAACTACATCATCGGCCGCGGTATCATCATCATCAAGTTGCATAGCCGGTGGAGTCGCCATATATCGCAACATCAATAGCTTCACTGATTGTAACAGAGTTAGCATTGACATTTCCGAGATGAATTTGCATATCAAAGACCCAAAGGTTGGTGATGTCTGTCTAGTAAACGTAACAGTCAATGGCATCTTCAAATTCATACTCGGGTGTGTGTACATCCATCTAGGCACAGCGTTAGCAGAAATTAAGCTTTGTATGTTACAATCGCTGTTAAAGTATTCCAAAAACGTCATTAAGATTATACTAGAATACGAACCGGATCTCACTACATCAATCATGATGGTCGGAGACTTTAATGTTAATGTCTCGTAAAACCGCTCGTTGACCGACTTCATGCTCAGCGAGTTTAATTTATCTTACATCGAAACTTCTGCAACAACGCTAGGTAATACATGTATTGATTTAACGTTTACAAGAAATCTCGATGTATCCTGTATGCCATTTGTTTCATACTTTTCGTATGAAAGTAATTATTTGTTTACTTGATTTCTTTCCTGAACCCGACGAAAGGAAAATGTTGCCATCACAAATAAAACATAGAAATCTGAAGGACTTCTTAGTGTTCAAAAATGATTATGGCATATACATACAATACGCTCAAAGAAAATAGTACTCGTAACGTACACGTATTCACGTCAAATACACGGCTGTATTTACGACACAGCCATACCTTCACTTTTTTTCATTTCATTTTTGGTACACTAAAAAGTTCCAACTATACGTTAAAAATCTCATAGCTTCGTTCACATACTCGCTATCAAATGTAATCTCATAGGAAGACATTATTGGGATCCACAAAATTCTCGATGTACGTTAGAGACTGAATCGGTAATGGTTTTCTCATTGGGCCGTATTTTTACTTTTCCCACTATAACGAAGTTATATTGGGTAAGTGTTGTAATCGCGGAAAAAATTTTGTTCCAGATTTTCACATTTCTCGACGAATTAGGTTACCAGGACCCCGAAACACCGATCAGAAAAATGTCGAGTCCGCCCTTCCGTCCTTCCGTCCGTCCGTCCGTCCGTCCTTCCGGTCGTACATTTTTATTATTTTTGTTTTGCCTCCCATTCTAACCTTAATAACTATAAATTTTTGAATTTTACAAAATACAGGCCGACCCAGATATTTTTTAAAACAAATTGGATATCATAAATTTACAACTATTTCATAGTGAATAATTTTTATAGTTCTTTATCTATCGTTTACGACAGAAATCGTACAGGCCTACATACATATTTTTGGAAAAACATTTGCTAACAGAGATTTTATGACTTATTCTTATTTAAGATAATTATTTATTGGTCAAGATAATAAATCATAAAAGTAAACCAAGTTGTGATAATAATGAACTCTTTGGTTCACAAAATATTAATTTGGATCAAATCAAGAATGTTCATTTGCATCTTTTTCTATAAGTTCATCGAATGAGGAGCAATCCATTAATCTGGATCTTTCATCATTCAACGATACTTTAAAATTAATTCACAGTTCTCCTTTAGTACATAAGAAAATGAGATGTGAAAATTATAAACAACAAAAATGTAAAGAAGTTACAGCGAATATTTCTGAGGAAATATTTAGGCTTCCGCGCAGTTTTGAGCATGCTGCCATTGACACATCAGTATTGAAATAATTCAACAATTACGAGAGAAATATTATATTTCTACTGCAACAAATGAAAAGTATATGATTTTAACATCGGTACCAAAAAGATGGCTTATTCGAACAATTCAAGATGAGTTCGGTGTATCTTATTATATGGCAAATAGAGCAAAACAGATTCAAAAAGAAAAATGCATCATGTCAACACCAAACATCAAATTGGGATCAAAAATGCTTAATCAGGAAATCGCATTATTGGCGCAGAAATTTTATGAAGATGACGATATAAGTCGGGTGTGTGCTGGGAAGCGAGATTTCAAGACCATATCATCAGATGGGGTTATTGAAACAAAGCAGCGTAGACTGGTTCTTTGTAATTTGAAGGAGGTTTATCAAATATTTAAAAAAAACCTATCCAAATACAAAAATTGGATGTTCTAGGTTTGCTCCACTTCGTCCAGGGTACTGCATATTAACGAACTCTAGCGGTACACATAATATGTGCGTCTGCATACATCATCAAAATATTAAACTTATGTTTAATAAAATAATATCTATAAACCTTCTATCACACGAAGAAGGAATTTATCAAGATCTGATTTCGCAGATTATATGCGCTATTCCAAGCACATCATGCTATTTAAACGAATGTACAACATGCCCGGAAACCGATAATATTCGTGAGAAATTATCTGCAAAATTTCTACAAAATTGTATAGATGAAGTAACATTCAAGCAGTGATAGAAAGTAGATCGATGCACCATGGAAACTATAACCATATCGTCATTGGCTTTCACAGATAAACTGGGTCAGCAACTGCATAATATAGTACCGCATTCGTTTATTGCAAAACAACAAGCAGGTTACTTAAACTATAGAAAATCAAATGCAGCAACTGATGAATGTATTGTTATATGTGACTTTTCTGAGAGCTTTTTTCAGGATGCGGTTCAAGGATTTCATTGGTCCAATGCTCAATGTACGATACATCCATTTGCAGTGTATTATAAAAACGGAGGAAGCAGCCATACGATGAAAAACGATAGTAGTTTGGAATTCACAAGCTTGATAGCTATATCTGAGGCAACTAAACATAATCATGTAGCTGTGCAAGGATGATATTACCGGCCTAGTTAATTTTATAAAGGAAAAATTACAGCACGTTAAGAAAATTTGCTTCTTTTCCGATGGATCCGGGGCTTAGTACAAAAACAAAATGAATTTCTACAATCTATGCAATTTCAAGGAGGACATCGATATGGAAGCAGAATGGCATTTTTTGCAAGTTGCCATGGAAAACGACCTTGTAATGGAGGATTTCTCAAGAGGAATGCTGCTAGAGCGAGTTTACAAAGGCCTTTTGAAAAACAAATAACTACGCCACGTGAACTTTATACGTACAAGGCAAAAACTTTTTGATATTGAGTAATAAAGATTATACATACATATTAACAATTAATTTATGATTTTATTGTATTGCAGAAAGTGGTTGAATTAAAGAATTAAAAAACAAAAATTAATTAAAATTATAATAAAATTATCAAAGGAGAAGTTTGAATATTTTTTTCTGAATCATCGTTTAAAATATTCAGATCTTGACATATTCAAAAAATCATATTTTAAAATTGAAAGGTATTACTAGCGTTTTTATCTTTTCAATTGCTTATAAAAAGAATAAGCTTTAAAAAAAAATTAAAAAATCGATAACTCGTTTAAGTCCAACATAACGGTAAATCACATTTTCCAAAAAAACACGTTTTTTCTTTAAGATCGAATTTTTTTAAAATTAAAATTGTACCGCTATTTATAATATTCATTCATTCCCTTTCATTTGAGATATAAATTGTTAAAATCGGTTAAGTGGTTCTCGCGACAGAGGCCTCCAAAAACTAGAATTTTTCAGAAAAATCAGAAAATACGTAAAACGCCGTACGCCCCTGTATCAAAGAACAGTGCCGCAGAAGGAAATAAATACGTGTCGAGTTATTTGATATATAGATCATTTTTGGAAAGTTTCATAAAAATGTAAAGGGGTCAGGACAAAATTTGCGTTTTTTTGATCGGTTTCGCATGGAATCGCTGTATATATAATGTCGGCAATGCAGATTGATATAGGGGATAATTTCCAAATAAAACACGTCCGGCTTCTTTCGATTTCCAAATTATAATAATTATTTTTGCATTTTAAAACTGACTTACAAAAAAAAATATCGGTACATTGTTAACACACAAAGAATAAATTAATAAATACAATAGCGGTATCAAAGAAGATATTTGATATAGGGTGATCATATCGTTATCAGTTCATCCGACTCGGCCGTCCTGCTCTGAATCGTCTCGGTGAAGCCATTGGAATCCTCATCGCCACTCTCAGTCTCGATGTCAGAAAACCCGGCAAAATATAGCTTCATGTACTCGGCAGATGTTGACGTAAGTTTAGGTCCCTCTCCTGGACCAATTTTCTTTACCTCATACCGGTCTCGTCCATTGACCCGTACTATCTCAAAGGGCCCAAGATATTTTGCAGCGATTTTCCCAGTATTGTTAAACTGTGTCTTCTTGATGGCCACAATATCACCAACATTGTGTTTCGGCGCCTCTCTTCTCTTACGATCGTAACCTCTTTTATACTCTTCCTGAATGTGCATAATCGACTGTCTCGCCTGCTCTCTCATCTGCTCGCTCTTCGCAAAATGATTTAGCCCATTCCTCTTCGATTATCTCCTTTACTTGTAAATCTTCACCGTTTCGCATTTTAACGCCCATCACCAGCTCAAATGGAGTCATCCTAATGCTTCTTTGGTAAGTATTATTGATGAAACGTTGCACCTTAGGCACATGCTTGTACCACTCACACGGTTTTTCCAACGACAATTTAGTCAACACTGGTACGATTATTTGGTTTACTCGTTCCACTTGCCCGTTCCTCGTATGTACACCTGCGGTTGTTGTGTAGTGATGAATATTTTCAATTTTACAATAATGCGCAAATTCCTCCGATGTAAAAGACATGCCTTTATCCGAAATGATACAGCTCGGATTACCAAATACAGCTTTCTGCAACTCAAGATTTTGAATGGACCTTTGGATGACGTGGTTTTCGTAGGATACAGCCATGTGAACTTGGAAAACCCATCGATCACGCACAATATATACTTATATTTTTTGGTAGTATCCGACAATTTAAGCCCCGGAGGTCCCGGGTTCGATTCCCGGCGGGTGATGAAAAAATCACGGCTGGTTAATGTAGGATCAATGAATTAATCACTCATTATCCATTAAAATAATGATTACGAAACTTCAATATGAAGCGGCCAAATCCCTCCATGGGATGTAGCGCCAGCGAAAAAAAAAAAAAAAAAAAAAAATCCGACAATTTCCCTAGATGATCGATGTGAAATGTAGATAATGGCATATCCCCTTTCGGTATTGGCTTAAGTAGCCCATCTTGCAGTCCTCTCTTTCTTTCGGACAGAATGCATGGGATGCAGTTTTGGATGCACAACTTTATTTGGTCTGTCAGCCGTGGAATGAAGAACTGACGCATCACAAGTTCTTCTGTCTTTTTAACTGAAAAGTGCCCTTGCTCGTGACAAGATTTAATAACCTCGGTTTGGATCCTTCTCGGTACCACCATACACATCGCGCCTTCAACTATTCTATACAAAATACCATTAGTAATAATATAATTATCATACGCACCAAGTTTCAGCAGTTCAACTATTGGTTGTAGGTCCCGATCGTTTTTCTGTGCGGCTTGTACTCTAGTGACGACACCTTCCTGAATCACCATCACAACCGGATTATGACTCAAAGCGTCGACGTGTCGCATACGATGGCTTGGGCGGTGCTCCAATTCATAATTAAATTCCTGTAGCCTCAACGCCCATCCTGCTATCCGCGAATTAATTTCTTTCTTTTCCATTGTCGCCTTAAGTGCTGCACAATCAGTTACTATGCGAAATTTGAATCCCAGCAACTACACGCGGAATTTGCTCAGACCCCTCGCGATTGCCAATACTTTCAACTGGTAGCTGTCATACCTCTCCTGAGACGATGAAGTTTTACGAGAGTAATAGAAAACGGGATAGAATCTCTGATCATCAGAGCTGCGTTGTAACAAAATTCCTCCAAGGCCCATTTTACATGCATCTGTGTGAAGTTCAGTTTCTGCGTTTACATCATACAATTTTAATACTGGTTGACGAGTCAAAAACCTTTTCAGCTGTTCGATTGCCTCCCTCTGCTCCAACTCTATTGCAAATCTCGCATCTTTCCTCAATAGGTCTGATAACGGCTTTGCGAGTATCGCGTAACCTTCTACAAATTTTCGGAAGTAGCCCGTTAAACCCAGAAAACTTTGTATTTGTTTTGGAGTTTTTGGTATTGGGAACCTTTCAATGGCTTTAAGCTTCTCACTTCCTGGTCTCACTCGCCCCTCCTCAATCTCATACCCCAGAAAGTTTATTTTCGTACACAAGAATTGGCATTTTTTCCAATTAATATCCAACCCATTCCTGACTGCAACTTCCAACACTTTTCCTAAATGATTAACCCCTTCATTTACCGTTTTCGATGGCACAGATAAATCGTCCATATAAATGCACAAAATCTTTTGGCGACACAGATCGTTAAATATAGAGTTGATGAATCGCTGGAATACTGCCGGCGAATTACAGAAACCAAAAGGGACCTTTAGAAATTCGTAATGACCGTCTGGCACAACGAATGCCGTATACTTCACCGACTCCTCCATAATCGATACATGGAAAAAACCATTCTTGAGATCAAGGGATGAAAAGTATTTTGAACCCTGGAGCTGATCAATCTGGTCTTCGATCAACGGCAGTGGATATCGATCTCTAACCACCAATCGATTTAATTTCCGGAAATCGACACATAGCCGCATCGATCCATTTTTTTCGTCGCCACTACCACAGGACTCGCGTACTCTGACGAACTCTCTCGTATAATTTTGTTCTCCAGCCACTCATCAATTTGTTTTCGAACAACCTGTAGTTCCTTCGGTGACAAGCGGCGTGCTTTCTGATGAACTGGTTGGTTGCTATTCAACACTATGTTCATTTCCACTTCACTTCTTTCTTCGACCTTTTGCGGACTATAATTGACTATCATAGTCTGAATGGCAACTTTAACCTCCTCGTCTTTGATGTGATCCAGGTTCACTGATTCCTCACATTGTACAGTGAAAACTCCGCCTTCTAGTATAAATTTCTTCATTGTGATTGAACTAGGAGTGATTACGGTTATAGTTTTACTAATCAACTCTCGACCAAGGATGATATCTACTGGTAGGAGGCCGTCCGCTACAATATGAAATACTGTGGGGTAAATATCATTATCAATTAATATGTTTGTAGAAAATTTCCCAATCGAGTTAAAACGATTGAAGCCAACACCCGAAAACGTCACGACACTATCTTCCCAATTCTCGATATTCAAAGATTTAAATTTGGCTTCGGAAATCAAATTGACGTCACTGCCACTATCTATCAAGGCCATCAAACTACGACCGTTAATTGAAAATTCCTTTAAATCATGAACAACCGGCTGATTGATTGCTGCAACTGACTTCCTCGCATCGCTCTTCTCGCACTTTGTCGAAATGTGACCAAATTCCCCACATGTATAGCACTTCGTTCCCTTTCCTTTGTTCAAACATTCTTTGGCTGTATGACCATTGTCACCACACACATAGCATCGAATAGTTGACCGGGAAAATCTTTTGCGTTGATGCCCAGAATCGTTAACTAAAGTTGGCGTAATCGGTTTGTTACACTGCACGGGCGTAATGATTTTTTTCTTCATTGCAATTTCTTCATAAAATTTTAATTTATTTTTAAAATCCTCCATATTATTCGCCCCGTATAAAATTTGTTTGTTGAATTCCGCATCTTGGATGCCATCAATACAGTACTGAATAATAGACAAGTCATCCACTTTGCTATGTCTTCCCAGCTCACGCAGCTCAAACAAGAACGCATGAAAGACTCGTCTGGTTTTTTCTTTCGTTTGGATAATTGGCGATGTATAGCCGCACCACTCACGGTCACAGAAAATTCGGCTTTTAAAAATGTTTTTAATTTGTCCCATGTGTCCACGTTTTCAGCACATCGTAGTGCAATTTTTGCGGTACCCTCAAGTAGCCTCTTGCCGAAAATCACCTTGTCCAAATCACTCCACCTAGATGTTTCCGCCGTCTCCTGAAAATCCTGTAAGAACTGAAGGCGTTCATTCACCACTGAAGGCGTTCATTGATTCCTTCACGTCACTAAACGTATACCGTTGCTGCGGGCGGACCACCGTTTCGTTACCGACTACCACATTGCTTGTCAACAACTCGTTTTCACGTTTTAAAAGCTCGATCTCCTTGTCGTTTAATATAAGTTCTCGTCGAACTAACTCTTCTTCCTTTGCTTTTGCTGAAGATGTTTGCTCCCTCATTTCAGCAGGGAAAGTATTATTATTCATTGATGACTGTCGGGACAACTCCATTGCATCAACGCTATTTTGAAATTTTTCTATCATCTTTTTATAAAAATTTACGTCGGAATAAAAAACTTCTGCCTCATAGTTTTGTTGACGTCTTCTACTCCGTTTCGTTGACATATTATTTTTGTTGAAATCGATTTATTTTAAATCGCACACGTGTTTTAATTTCACAGTTTTGCGATTTTAATAACATTTCGGCAGATATCTATAAAACGTTTCTTGCAACTCTGGGTCAACGTTTTATAACCGCCGCAGACTTTAATGCCATACATACCTACTGGGGTTCGAAAATGATTAAATCATTACGATGTTGCATCGTGTGGCCATCCAACTTATTGGCCTACTGATCGTAAAAAAATTCCTGACATTCTTGATTTTGCTGTCACACCGTACTGGGCTAACCAAAAGCCATATCCTACAATCAACTTCCTAACGAACACCTTCACTAACTGGTTGAAATTCAAGGTGCACATCAGTTCGCATATCGACTTGACATCTCCAAGGAGACGGCAAACGATATAAATATGGCAATGGAAATTTTTAATCTATTACTATCAAAACAGCAAACATACAAGGCACACCATAACATCCGCTGAAATATAAAAATTGAAAACAGAGAAACGCCGTTTAAGACGCATATGGCAAACTAATCAATCGCCTGATGCAAAATACAACTTTAACCAAGGCAAAACTAAACTGCAAAACCTACTCCAAAAAACAAAATGAATTTCCTGCAAAACTACCTTAAGCAGCTACCTCCCCACTCTGACATAAACTATTCATTATGGAAGGCCACTAAATACCTTAAACGGGCTCAGCGACCAAACCCGCCAATTCGGGTGCCCAACGGTGACTGGGCTAGAAGTGACAAGGTAAAAGCTAAAGCCTTCGCTGATCATCTTAAAGGTGTTTTCACTCCCAACGCTGGATTATCGGTGGTGCAAACAGATGTAGCAATCGAACCAGAGAGGATATTCAAGATAAAGAAGCCACTAGTTAAGTTTATTATTGCTCACCAAACTCAATTAAAGAAAGCCCCTGGGTGGGTATGATCAAATTACAGGTGATTAGCTTAAAAAATTGCCTGAGTTTGGTCAACTATAGCTCAAATATTCAATTCAATCTATAAATTAGGACGCATCCCCGGGTGCTGGAAACTGTCAAGAATAAAAATGATCCCAAAGCCTAACAAGGATCCTATACCAAGGTCTCATAATATAGACCAACAAGCCTACTACCAATCATCTCGAAAGTCTTCGAAAACACAATTATCGAAAAGATTAAACCGAAACTCCGAAATATCATCCCTAATCATCAATTTGGTTTTAGAGCCGAGCATGGAACCATTGAGCAAGTGCATCGAGTAGCTACATTAATAAAATCAGCACACGAAGAAAAGAAATCTTGGATGTCAGCAGCGAGCACGATTGGTAGCTTATCGTCAAAATGAACCAACCTTGTTTTACTGATCAATACTTTTTTAATTTCTTTAAATGCTTGCTCTTGATCCTCTGTCCAAACAAAATCAACGTCTTTATGGCGTAGTGCATTAAGTGGCGCTGTAATCTGTGAAAAATTGCGAATAAATTTATTATAGTAATTTGCTTTACCTATAAAGGCTTCAAGTTGCTTAAGGTTTTCTGGACGTGGCATATTGTCAATCGCTTTGATGTTGGTATCTGATGGTCGGAAGCCTGATGAAAAAATGATATGTCCAAGATACTCAACTTCCGGCTGTCCAAACACACATTTTTCTTTCTTACATTTAATACCATTCTCTTTCAATTTGATGAATAATTGTTCCAAATTATTTTGATGTTCAGCTGTGTTACGACCAGAAATAATGACATCGTCCAAATATGGTGCGCAAGTAGGTATGCCTAATGTCAACTCATCCATTTTTCGTTGAAAAATACTTGGAGCACTAGCAACGCCGAATGGTAGTCTTAAGTATTTATAAAGACCAAAGGGCGTGTTGATTACTACCAGTTTCTGTGAAGCGTCTAATGGTATCTGCAAGTACGCGTCCGATAAGTCTACTTTACTAAAGAATTGACCACCTTGTAGTTTTGTGAACATTTCATCAATTCTTGGAATAGGATGACGATCTATTTCCAGTTGAGCATTTACCGCCTTAAAGTCGCCACATATTCTAATATGTCCATTCGCTTTGGAAACAGGAACTATGGGTGACGCCCATTCACTAGTTTGAATTGGCTCAATGATTTTATTTTCGACGAGTCACTGAAGTTCTTTCTTTATAGGATCCATTAAAGCAAAAGGTAATGGTCTTGCTTTTTGATATTTGGGCTTTGCCTCTGCTTTCAGTGTAAGATGAGCTTCAAAATTTTTCGCTGTACCCAAAGCGTTGTCGAAAAGCGAGTGATATCGCATACAAAGATCTTCGATACTCTTAATTAATTCTTGTTGACTTGAAGAATTTGTTGAACTGAACCATCTTTATTTATGACTCGGAATCCCAATTTGGTTATCCAATCAAGACCCAATATGTTGGCACCTGCTTCAACATCAACGAATATAACGGGTAAATTGAAATTTTTGTCCTTGCAGATAACATGAGCATTCAAACGTCCTCGAACAGTTACAGAATTTCCACCATATGCCCGCAAACCAATACTTGCAGTTGTTAATTTTGGATTTTCCAAAATGTGGCGACCATCATTTGCTACCATCGTACAAGGCGATCCTGTATCAAACTGAAATTGAATTGGTTTATTATTCACTATTAAAGATATAAACATTTTGTTGTTTTTCATATATAACTCAAACAATTCATCTGTATCAGTGTTATTCGAATAATTGATATCATTTACAGGTGAAACGGCAGTGCATACATGCAAATTTTCCCGTTGCATCAAAAAAATATTAGTCGTAATATTTTCAACATCAATAGTGTGTAATTTATCATATTGGACAGTTTCGAACGAAAAATTGTTAACTTCATCTTGGATTGGTGAATTTTTCCCATCTTGGTGGTTTATGTCTTCCTTCTCTTGGTATTCTTCCTTTTCCCGATTTATTGAATGGCTTGATGCACTTCGACTATAACTATTTTGGTTGTATTGTCGCGACCTTGATCTACCGCTACCAAAATTTTTACTCGCCTTACACACAGAAGCAATATGACCACGTTTTAAACATTTATAGCACTTTGAATTAATATGAAAACAATTCTTACGATCATGTTTCACTTCACCATCAGGACACGACTTATTAGCATATGAAACATTTTTCCTACCTTGAAATCCCATAGCATTGACCTGACTTACATCTTCCTTCATAAGTTGAAAAGTCTTGCTTGTCGACTCGAAAAGTTCTGCAATTTCTAGCACCTCATCGAGTGTTGGATTTGTTTTCGATAATGAAGCTGTCCTAACTGGAGCATTACAATCATGTCACGAATCATGAAATCAAGGAATGATTCATTGCATTTGCATGTGGCCACATTACAAGAAAATCCACAATTACTTGCCACGCTTCGCAAATCCGCAAACCCATTCCTTATACGTTTGATTAGGCTTCATCAAGATACGGTTAAATTCATATTTAGCACCTAGTATATGAATTTTCGATGAATAAAATTCAGTTAGCTTTACCGTTAGCTTCTTGTATGTTCTTTCTTTGATATTGGCACCGCCGAACAGTTTTTGGACTTCCTCCAACATACCGTTAGAACACCATGACAAAAAACACGCTCGTTTCTGATTTTCCTCTGTTACACTACACGCAAGAAAATGTTGATCCATTTGCAACAGGTAATTGCTCCATGTTTCAACATTCTTATTAAAAGACCGAAATTGCCACACATTTGATGCCGGCATTATTCTAGTCGCAAGAGTTGCCTCAATATACGCCCGATTTTCCGCCATAATTTTTTCAAACGATTTCCGTTGTGTTTCCAAAATTTTCTCCAGTGCTTTTTCATCCATCGCGATAACACAACTTAACAAACAATGTCGCAATATAATTTTGGATTCAAATTTCCTCGTCGCCAATAATGTATTTTAATACACCAATGAAACTAGCAGAATAAGACCGTTTATTTTACGTGTATATTTTATTATTAACGTCCTGGCTGGACGACCACAAAGCTAACTAACATTTTAACATTTTACAATCTGTCAATACAATTTACAATATGTCAATGCAATTTATTTAAATAGCAATTTCAGGCTGAGTTCGGATGGTGTATAATTATTGCAGTTGCAGTTTAAGGGTTTGTGTGAATGACGTAAATGTATAATAACATAGTGAATCACAACTCTACATAAATAAATTTGAAAAAAAAATGTTCTTCCTTCACCTACACAAATCCTTCTACCGTGAAGGTTGAAACGAATAACCCAGCTAAAAGTTATCCAAACAGCTTATTACTAAAATCTATCTTTGTACAAAATTTCGACCAAAACTATCAATATTTGTGTGTCTGGAAGGACGAAAGCACGGACTCGACATTTTTCTAATCAATGTTTCGAGGTCCTGGTGACCTAATTCGTCGAGAAATGTGAAAATCTGGGACAACATTTTTTCTGCGATTACAATACCCAATATAACTTCGTTATAGTGGGAAAAGTAAAAATTGTGAGTGTATGGGAATGTTTTCCAAATAAATCTCAAATTTAGTATTAACAATTATTTGTTACAGTTTTGGGACACAGTCTAAGAGTTAAAATGATTTAAGTGATTTAAGTTCCGACAAACTTAAAAGTTTAAACAACACTCACGCCCATTCCACTCACGAAAATCGCACGTATTTTTGGACCTGTCTAGTACGTATATACTTACATAAACATAACTACTAGCCCACAAAGTGTGACCAATGCGTACAAATAAATGATTCATCGTCAACAGTATCAATGCAGTTTAATAAAATTGCAAAGGGGATTTTATTTTCATAGAGCGGAGTTTCCATGGTATTTTTCTGTGAAGTGTAACTGACGCACAATTGCTCACAGATGATATAGAATATGTACGACAAAATGTAAACTACACTTAAACCTACGTGCTAATTAAATGTTTTATTTAACAAAATGTTCAACATTTATAACTTAACTCGTTCCGTATTAATGCTTTGTTATCGATTTAATTACATTCAAGAATATTATTGTTATATAGATACGAATATGTACTGGTATTGTTATTGAATTTTACTATTGACCCGTATTACACCTAATTTATAAACGTTAAGATTAAAGATTTAGGTTGTATCATAATGTATGTCCTTCACTAGCTACATAGATATTAGTACTTTATATAGCTTTATAATTTCAAGGCTTAAAGAAATTGCATAAAATGGGTTCATTATATTTCATTGCACGGTATACCCTTAAATCGATATACGAGTACGGAAAAAAACGAGACTTTCTTAAAATAATTGCAAACAATACAAATAAAAAAATAAAAAGAATGTGTGTACCACTATGAAGGTTGTTCACCAAAAAAAACTATTAAGCGATCAAATACGCAAAGAATTAATTTAAAATATTATGCGATCGTGACGGATAAGGTTACAACCTTAATACGATTTGATGAAAGTATTTAAACTTGAAATTGAAATTAAATCTTGGGGTTATGGACTCGTACGCGGCATGTGATGTTTAGAAATATCGCAAGATGCGGTTCGATGTATGTATAGTAAAAGGTAAACGGACTCGAGTTATTGCTTTCAAGGTAGTAATATTGTTAATGATTGTAATGTAATTTAATGATAAATTGAATTGCTTCTGTTATACGAACACTTTAAGTTCAATGCTACCGTTACATGAACACTTTAAACAAATCCACAGAGAGACTCACTAAAATTGTCTTTTGTGTGATCAACCACTATAATTAAAAATATTGTGATCATTTATTTCAATTTTTACATTTGTAGCACTTATTAAAATTATTTTATTTTACCTGTACAGACTACTTTACATGAAAACTTATCTGAAATTTAAATCAATTTGATTTGAGCACTAAAACACCATACATCATGATCGTGACTACATTTTATCTTACTTGATCTCGATCTCAATAATATTATGTTAACAATATTCTATGATCACGATTCCAATTTGACGTCATAATTTTACAACTCTTTGTCGTTTAGAATATTGTAGATATTCAATCAGATTAAATTTTATTGGGGCATTAATCACATTTAGAAATTGAGATCAACTATCCGGGTATAAAATCTAATATTATATATTATGGTGGTTTAGTAAGCACTAGCGAATTATATAAAGGCTTGCAAAATGATATTTTTTTAAAGGAAGCACAACCATTTTTTAACGTTGACCTCAGGCTGTGAACACCTTAATTATAAGGATAACCCGAATCAAATCTTTAATAAGATTAATAAGATGACCTACTTTATGATAATCAAGTTCACATAGAGTTGAGGTTCAATTTTGTACCTATGTATTTTGGATTTTAATGAAAATTGGTACACTGATGAGATTTAAAATTGCTAATTTATTACATAAAATGCTATCCAAGTGAGCAATCCAATGTTCCTGTACACTGACAACTACTGTTGAGCACAATTATTAAGGGAGATCTGCTTTTAACACTTTAAATGTTAAAACCAGTTTATACTTAGTATTTGACGAGTCGAATTTTTTTACTGACCCCTTTATGAGTTTAATTTTAAAATTAATGTTCCCCTTTCCGAATTAAGGCCCGTAAAATTTAAAAAAATGTATAAATTCAACTCTTGAAGTGTCATGTCTGGAAAGTGGTTCAATAAGAGTGCCTTGCCAATAGTTATTCCCAGAGAAACTAGCAGGTCAAGTTCCATGTGGGGAACCCGGCAAAATTGGTTGGAATGATCTACGTACTCTACCGAAAGTTACAGCTTAACGACGACGGCATTTTAAAAACTATTGGCATTTTATTGGGTTGAATTTATAACATTTTTTAAATTTTATATGAGCCTTTCATTCAAACGAATTTTTCAGAGCTCCCCACTTGAATATTTTGAAAGTTTGAATTTATACAAATATTTAAATTTTGTATTGGGCTCCTCGCAAGAAATTTATCGTGTAATTTCTATGGTAAGCAGTGACAAGTAAAAATCAGCCCATATCCAGTCATAAAATTACTATTAGCTATACCAGTTTGTAGGCTGGTAGCTTTCGGTTGAGATAGCTACACCGCTATTAAAGTGGTTTGTTCTATTCTTTATCTCTCTTGGTCGAAACAATCTGGAAGTTTTGATTCATTTTATTTAATGGCTGCTATGAACCGTATATGATGTAGAGTTAGTTAGAAGAAAACGATTGATCGAAAATTCTAAAAAATTAAATCAAGAAGTAAAACAAAAGATGTGAGAATTTAAACAACAAAACCAAGTGATTGCAAATGGGGCCAAAAGGGTTAATAATAATGTACAATGTTAAGTAGAGAAGTTAAACATAGAAATCTAAGGGAGAAAAGGGCCTCAGATGCTATGATTTGGCTTGAATCAATTATTGAATTGATAATCTAAACCTGTGCGGATTTACCATACCTCAAACAGTACAAACAGTACGATTCCATCGCAACTAACAGCAGTATGATCTGCAATTGATTGCACAGACGCTATGATTTTTTGTAATATTCTCAAGCACATTTTTTAGATTTTAAATGAACTTTATTAAACCAAATATGTGCCGTTCGATAACTTTTGCCATTTTTCTGCGGTTCAGTTGTTGTTTCGTACACCTATAGCGCACATTTACCCATGATTGGAGTTATGCCGGTATTATCGATTCTATCGGTGTGTGCTAAATTTTGTTGCTTGCGACAGTTCCTAGAACTCATCTTTTGTTATGTTATCTGCCTTTTCCGTAGGTGCTTAGATCACTTTACGATTGTTGTGTTTCGTGAATGAAATCGTGCTGTCATTGGTTTCCATTCGGGTAGTGCCTTCTTTCCTTTCGCTGTTGTTAGAATGCACACGCCTTGTTCATGTATGGCTGCTCTACCAGAGTACAACAGATAATTATTACACATCTCACTTCGCTGAGCTAGCCTTGATGTATTTCTGGTAGAGTTATGATAATCCTATTTCCGATTTGGGGTCTTTTACTAAAGCCAATAGTCGATATTTGTGTTGTTTTTTCTTCTATTAGTTTCTGTAATCATTTTTTACTTTTAAATAATTTAATGATTGGTCCATTGAATTCTATTCAGTTTTCAGGACCGCTTGATAAGATATACTGGCATTCCGGGGGGAGATTCTCATACTATCATCATCATGATTTGTAAATACTACTTTGTGTTCCCATGCGGTTAACCAAATTTGTATTAAACATAGCAAATGTTGACGTTGTTGGTGAAGTTCTGAAGTATTTCCTAAATTAAAAATCGTAATAGTTGATTATTGTCGGGGCCATGTCAAACGGTGTTTTGAAGAAGGTGGAAAAGTTTATTTTGCTAAAAATATTATCTTATCTATATACATAATATAGAGTTAAAAGTAATTTACCATCTGATCAAATTTGACCCGGACTGGTAAAAAGAACAACATTTTTATGCATTTTAATACAAATCTTTATTATCGCATTCAAAATAGGTTCGTTTTGAGCCAATACAAGCATGCCAACGGTTAATCTATTTTTTTATACTTATCTTATAGGCCTCGGCCAGGATAGTCTTTAGTTCCTTCAGTGAAGGATAGTCACAATCACGCTGGAATGTGACTGCGCTTTATCGTGCTGAAAAATCCATGAATTGTTTGCCCACAAACCCGGCCGTTTAAGTCGAATTGCTTCACGTAGACGGCTCAAAACGGCCAAATAGTATGCTTTATTGAGCGTTAGGCCCTCTGGAACGAATTCATGGTGGAACACACCATGGCAATCGAAGAAAACGATGAGCATTACCATGATTTTCGACCGACTTTGACATGGTTTTTTCGGTTTTGGCTAATTTTTGGCGCGCCATTTGCTAGATTGTTGGGCAGTTTCGACGTCATTCATAAACCCACGTCTCGTCACCAGAAATAATTTGTTTGATGAATATAGGGTCATCAACTACGTTGGCAAGCATCTCTTTTGCAACCTCTACTCGACGTTCTTTTTGCAAAAAATTCAGGTCTTTAGGCACTAGCCGAGCGGCAACCCGTTTCATACATAAAACATCAACCAAAATGTATTGAATCGATCCATAAGAGATGTTGAGAGCCTCATGATCTCTCTCTAATGACAACACTACGATTTGCGAGCACAATTTTCTTCACTTTTTCGATGTTATCGCCGTTAACAGAGCTGGAATAATGACTCGCATGAGGCAAGTTTTCTACAACCTCAAGATCCTCTCTTAATACTTTGTGCCACTCAAATACTTGCGTTTTCGATAAAGTAGACTCCCCAGAACACTGCAACATTTTCAATGATTTCGTAGCAGTAATTTCATTGGAAACATAAAATTTCAAGTAAACTCGTTGTTCAATTTCTCTTCGATAGTACAAATTGCCAGACAAACTTTTCGTGTCGTAAACAAATGGTTGCCAAACTCATACTAATGGAAGTATTCTGCTCAACCGCCACACGAATGTCAAAGAAGGTTACACCAACCTAGAAAAAAAAAAATTACCGATTCGGTTTGCGCGCGCGGTTTTATTGGACCAGTCCGGGGGTTAAGTTTGATTAGATGGTATTTGAACCAATTGCCTAACCCAAAATGTATATCCAATGGTCGGGACTGTGACAAATAGGATTATCGATTTTGTCTTTTACTTGAATATAGAGATGTTTATGGTACGGTGAGGATGAGGGTGATGGTGATGTTTACGATGGTACGATGACATGATTATATGCTGGTATACGATGGTATAATGATAAGATGGTACGATAGTAGTGGTATGATAATTTATGATGATATGGTGGTAAGATGGTACGATTGATGATAGAATGATGGTATGGTATCATGGTATGATGGTATCTTGGTACGATGGTATTGACTGTAAAATTGCATGATTGTATGGTGGTCAGATGGTATGATGGTAAGATGTTACGATGATTGATTGTATGATCTATGATGATAAGATGGTATATCCGTAGTATGGTATGGTGGTATGATGGTACGATGATATGATGGTACCATCATACTTACGATGCAGGATGGTATTGATGGTACACGATTGATGATGGTATGATGGCCAGATGGTATGATGTTATAATGGTACGATGTTATGGTGGATATGATGATGATCGTGATGGTGATGGTAATGGTGATTGATTGATTGATTGATTTAGTGTGTACGACCAAGCCTAAGGCAAGTTTCCCGGATACGCCGGGTCCACCGTACACCCTTTTACGAATAACAAAATCGAAGGAAAGTTAAGGTATGTTGGCATGAAAGACTCAACCCGGTTCCAGATACCTAAATAGTCGATAGTTAGTATTTTTTTTTTTTTTTTTTGACACTCGTTAATCACAAGACAACACAATTTTTTCTAATACAGCGTGTCCCTCTGTTGTAACTGCAATATCTAAAAAGCCTTAATTTTAATTAATTATTAGTCTACACTGTTATTCCCATCGGCGCACAGTGCGGCGGATAACAAAAAAGTTGGCCAAAAGTGAAAAAATCAAGTAAAGTGTCTAAAAATTTGCACCCAGGGATTTTTTGGGTCGCTGATTACGAATCTGAAGTCAGAATTGGAAAACGTAACCCCCTTCAACCCCTATTGACAACCCCTTTTCATGAAACAGCCTGTATGCCATTTGATAATCAAGATGCAGATAATTTTCATGGTTGTTTGGGTCGCTGATTACAAATCCCTTCATCCCCTGTTAGCAACCCCTAATCGTGAAACAGTCTGTGTATCATGCCAAAACGATCAATAAAAACGAATTATGCGCAAAGCGCAATAATAACCGTATTTCTTGGACAAAGGTACAACAACGTACAAAAAATGACTTTAATATAAAGAAAGTATAGCAGACATCAAAGAAAAGGGGAAAAATTAATCAAATCTAAATTTATTTACATTTTTCCCAACAAAATACCACTTATGAAAGAAAGGTGACGCACATTCGAAATTGGAAAAATTCTGGAAATTTCCATGTCAAAAATGCTTCTCGCTCTGGTCGACCAATCACTGAAAAAGTCGATGAAATCTTACAACAAATCGAAGAAGTCCGACACATAAGCAGCCATGACATTGCTAACGAATTAAATAGCGATCTGAATACGCAAAAAGCTCGATTTTTGGGTGCCGCAAGAATTTTCGATGAAAAATTTGGTTCACCAAATTTCCATGAGCGAGTTGCTACTGAAACGCAACGAAATCAACCCATTTTTGAAGCAAATCATTACTGGTGATAAAAAATGGGTAAAATACGAGAACGTTGCTTGAAAAGTGAACCACCACAAACGACTTCAAAGCCAGGATTAACACCCCATAAAGTTGTGCTGTATGTATGGTGGGATCAGAAGGGAATCGTACATTATGATTCTAATCTTTACTGTCAGCAATTAACCAGGCTACAGCAAGCAAATAAAAAAAGCTTTCAGAATTGATCAATAGAAAGCTTGTTGCCTTCAATCATGACAACGCCAGACCACACCCATTTTTGATGACTCAGCAAAAATAGAGAGAGCTCGGCTGGGAAGTTTTGACACATCCACCGTATAGCCTGGACATTGTACCCTCTAACTACCATTTGTTTCGATCTTTCCAAACCTCCCTTGATGTTCTATAGTTAGCTTAAAAAAGGACTGTGAAAATCACTTGGTCATGTTTTTCGCCGATAAACCCCAGAAGCTCTACACACCAAAAAAATTATGAAACTTCCCAAAATTATGAAAGCAAAAGGTCATAGGTAATAATGGTCAATATGTTCTAAAATAAAACTCATTTTGAATACAAGAAAAATTTAATCAAACTTTTCCCCCAACCTGTTTTACAAAAACTTCAATAAAATTCAAATAAGCAGCTTAAAGCAGCCAATTTTTGTTTTATTTGGAAGATATGTAGGACGGTGCCTACTTTTGTACTCACGTCAATTTACACAATAAACCACTTGAAATAAAAGTCCAGCACAATTCCACTTATACAATAATTTTTACAGTTTAATTTATTTCTTATAATTTTAAGTTTATTTAAATCACCGTGTTTTTATTAGTTTCTTTATTATATTTTACAATTACAATTTGTTTTTATAATAAATAGTAGTACAATACATTTATTTTAGTTTTAGTTTTACATCAATTACTACAATTTATGTTTTGGTTAATTACTGTACCATCTTTTAATGTTGACACGACGACTGTGCGTTATGGCTATTATTTTGTTACTGTCTATTCCAATCCAAATTTAATTATTTTTTTTCTGCTTACACAAATACAATCGCATCCGAAGAACTTCATTTCATGCACAATATTTTGCGCGCGTATTTATATCGTGTAGTCGCGAAGTATTATGCAATCATGTAAAGCGACCGCTACATCACTCCCCTGCAAGTAAATCTTCTCGAATAAGCTGCAAGGTTGTAAAACAATTTATATTAGGAGGGAAATATGACGGATGAATCTGGAACTGGACCGTTTTCTTAGGATTTGTTTGGTTTAATACTAAGTGAGACTCAGCTAGGATACCGTAAGCCGGCTTTAACCTGTCGATGGAAACATTAACATTCTTGCCGTTTAAATCAAGGATATAATGTTTCCGGAAACGACGAATGACTTTGTAAGGTCCTTCGTACGGAGCTGATAGGCCGGTTCGTACCTTGTCGATACGAACGAATACATACTCGCAATTATTAAGGGACTTTGGTATAAAAATAGGCGGTTTGATTGACTTGCGAGTGTCAACTGGAATAATATTGCGCATTGCCGCGCGAAGCCTCTCTACATAGTCTTGCGGATCGGAACTATCCGTGGAGCCAGACTCGAAAAATTCTCCTGGTAACCTGAGGGCTTGACCGTATACTAGTTCTGCTGGGGAACATTTTAAATCATCCTTTAATGATGCTCGTATTCCCAACAAGACGATGGAAAGCTCAGTGCTCCACTTAATTGTATTTCCTCGAGCTTTGAGCGAAGCTTTAAGTTGTCGGTGGAATCGTTCGACCATACCATTTGCCTGCGGATGATAGGCCGTGGTACGAATTCTATGAGTGCCTAGTAAACGCGTGAGCTCAGAGAAAAGTTTAGATTCAAATGGACTGCCTTGATCTGTAGTAATTTCAAGAGGTATCCCAAATCTTGAAACGTATTGCTCGACGAAGGTCTTAGCAATAGTGGCAGCGGTACTATTTTGAATGGGGTATGCCTCAGGCCAACGAGTAAAGCGATCGACAATAGTTAGAACATACGAAAAACCGTCGGATGGTGGTAATGGACCCACTATATCCATATGTATGTGCTCGAACCGTCCAGAAGGCAGTTTGAAATGTCCTGGTTCAGACTTTGTGTGTTGTTGAACTTTGCACTTTTGGCAACCGATACAAGATTTCACCCAGTATGTAATGTCAGTGTTCATCTTTGGCCAAAAATATCTACTTGTGATTAATTTCCGTGATGCGCGAATACCTGGATGTGATAGACCATGCATGGCATCGAAAACTGCACGTCTATAAGATGCCGGAACAAAAGGACGATTCACACCTGTTGATGTTTCACAAAAAATTTTAAATTCGGGCAGGATGGTGAGTTCCAAGTTGTATTTGGAATTCGGTGGGCGCGATGAATTGCTGATCAACCCCAGTAATTCATCATCAGACTGTTGTGTCTGAGCTAGATTTTTTAGATCTAGGTTGACAGAGTCTATCGTTGTAACGTGATCGCTAGTCCGTGACAATGTGTCAGCGACCACGTTTTGCTTACCTGCTATATGTTGAATGTCCGTCGTAAATTGAGCGATATAGTCAAGATGTCGAGTCTGCCGTGGACTCTTCTCGCCCAGTGAGATAATTGCTTTAATTAAGGGTTTATGATCAGTATAGACAGTAAACTGTCTACCTTCCAGGAAATAACGAAAATGCTTGATTGCTAAATAAATAGCGAGTAGTTCCCTGTCAAAGGCAGAGTATTTTACCTCTGTTTGTGAAAGTTTACGTGAGAAAAATCCCAAAGGTTGCCAACAGTCTTTACTCCATTGCTGCAGAACTGCTCCTACAGCACTACCTGATGCATCGGTAGAGATGCTGTAGCGTGTATCGCTATTGGGATGGGCCAAAAGTGTTGAATTGGCAAGTGCTCTTTTAATTTTGGCGAATGACTCGTTACACTCGTCGGGCCAAGAAAAATGTTTTGTGTTCTTGGGCATTTTAGTTAAAGTTGCCAAATGAGCATAGATTGGAGACAGCGATTCGGCTAGCCTTGGAATGAACCTATGGTAGTAATTGACCATTCCGACGAATCGCTGGATTTGTTGAACTGATGTTGGCTTGGGAAAATTTTCTATGGCTTCGACTCGCCGTGGCGAGGGTATTATGCCATCTGTAGTAATTTGGTGGCTGAGGAATTCGAGAGCAGAAACACCGAAAACACATTTTGAAATTTGAATATTCACTCCAAATTCGACGAGGCGCTCAAACAGTTGTTTGAGATGACACTTGTGCTCTTCCTCATTTTTACTTGCCACAAGTATATCGTCAATGTAGACGAATACAAAATCTAATCCTTTGACCACTTCGTTAATGAAGCGCTGAAAAGTTTGCGCAGCGTTCCGAAGACCAAAAGGCATCCTGGTAAATTCGAACAACCCAAACGGGGTAGTTATTGCCGTTTTAGGCACGTCTTCGGGCGCAATTGGAATGAGATGATAAGCTCTAACTAAATCAATTTTTGAAAAAATATTGCATCCATGAAGGTGCATTGAAAAATTCTGAATATGGGGAATTGGGTATCGATCTGGCGTGGTTACGGCATTAAGTCGACGATAATCCCCACATGGGCGCCAATCAGCGCTGTCCTTCTTCTTTACCATGTGGAGAGGGGATGAACACGCAGAAGATGACGGTCGGCATATGCCCAGTTGAACCATATGCTCGAACTCGGTAAGCGCGGTTTTATGTTTAACCGGATCCAGCCTACGTGGTTTCGAACAAGGAAGTCGACCTTCAGTGTATATATAATGAACCACGTTGTGTTTTGCTGGACTAGCGTAATCTGGAGTTTCGATAAGAGAAGGAAACATCTTTAGAAGTGAATCGTATCCAATTTTGGCAGAGGGATGGATTGGTGTAGGCGTTTCGACTTTTGCTGTCATTGCATTTACAGCAAGACTTGTACTGGGATCCAAGAGACGTCTTCCGCGGAGGTCGACGAGAAGACCAAATTTTGTCAGGAAGTCAGCACCGATAATCGGTCTGTCCACTGAGGCTATTGTGAATACATGAGGAAATTGCCGCCGTAAACCAATGTTAACGTTCAATAGTTTTGTCCCGTAAGTTTGGATCACTGAACCATTAGCGGCAGAAAGGACCAGGTCAGGATCTATTTTTGACGAACTTTGAGGAAACCGTTTAACGGGAAGGACAGAAATATCAGCACCGGTATCTACGAGAAAATGGAGTTCATTTTCTGAGTCTTTAAGAAATAAGCGGCGATTAAGTTGTATCCGATTACTAGCCGCGCTCGCTATCGGATTTATTCTTTTTTTTGATTCATATCTGAAGCTTCCGGTTTGTTGCTGTAGAAGGTGCATGGTTTGTAACATTTTCGTGCGGCACTTCCGAATTTATTGTGAAAGTAGCAGAGCCCATTACCGTTGAAACGGTATCTGCTGCCGCTTCTTGGTCTTCTATATGGGCTATTTGGGCGATAGCCCGAAACTGGTGAGCGGCTGCGACCCCAACTTAGCTGTGACAACATCGACTCGACACTAATGAGTCGCTCTCCGAGTTGGTTAATACTTGCTATAGCTTGTGCTAATTCTGGACCCCGGGAAGTTGAAGGTTCTGTGTGAGAAATCGTCGAAACACTGGATGTGGTGATTTCGTATATCTTATCTGCTACCGGTAACAGATCATCTATTTGCTTATCTCCCATCGCAGTAAGTGCAACGTAGATAACCTGTGGCAGTTTCCGAAGCCACAAAGTCTGTACCAATTTATTATCGAATGCTTCACCCGCAAGAGTTTTCATTGAGTAGTACACCTCACTGGGTTTCCGATCACCCAATTCCGCTCTTTCTAGTAATTTTTCGAGGAGTCGTTCCGTAGAAAGAGCGTGCCGGGCAGTTAAAGCAGTTTTCAATTTCAGATATTTATCACTTTTTGGAGGATTAACTATTAAATCCATTACGGATTCACATATATCCGTGGGCAACGCCGTTACTATATGCGAAAATTTTGTTGTATCTGCCGAAATATTGAAAATGCTAAACTGAGCCTCAGCTTGTGCGAACCAAATGGTTGGGTTATTAGGCCAGAAAGGAAGCAACTTGACTCGAGAAGATTCAACAGCCGGAGCCGATTCTGACTCGTCTTTTACGTTATTCTCATCGTCTGACATTGTGGCTGTTAAATTGTAAATTTTATTCCCGAGAAGAAATAATAACAAAGTAAATTAAAATGCGAATGAATTTGTGATAATGGATGGTACCAAAATTATAATTGCAATAAAATAAAAATGACGCACGAAATAACGACCGAACGAATATAATCAATAATTTGCAATATGAAGTAAAACTGTACTATCGAATAATTTGAAAAAGAAGAAAAATTTACCAAATTTAGCAACGGTGAACTTTTTTCGAGATGCGAAACAATGAATTTAAGTTCACATGGTACAATACACATAAATAGAATAAATAAATAATTTTAAATAAAAATGAGAGAAAAATAAATAAATAATAATAATAAACAATAATTAATAAATATTTAAAAAAAGAAATCGAATTGAAAAAAATTAAAACTCAGCTGTTTTTTTTTTATGATGAGCCTCTTTCTTGTTGGCCTTCACTGGAACGTGCTGCGACCTTGTATATATCGGATGTTGAAGTTAACTGGCTAGTCCTTTTTGTCACGTATATTCTTATATCGATCCACACAATAATAATATTTCAGCTTTTTCGGAATAGAATATGTTGATCATGTTATATACTTGCATTCCGCACGATATGTTAATTTTGTTGTAAAATGCGGCAAATAAATTTTCAATTTCACTGAAGTTTTTCGGCAGATTTTTCTATTTTTTTCTTTTTTGAAAATGAAATTTTCAATGGAATTGCACGAATATAAACGGAATTTTTGTAAACATATAAGCACTTTACGTGTATGAGCAAATTATGTGTAACACGCGTAATTTATTGCGGTTCGGCTATATGGAGCGTATTTCCTAACGGAAATTTTTCCGCTAGACACCGGGTCACCACTTGTAGGACGGTGCCTACTTTTGTACTCACGTCAATTTACACAATAAACCACTTGAAATAAAAGTCCAGCACAATTCCACTTATACAATAATTTTTACAGTTTAATTTATTTCTTATAATTTTAAGTTTATTTAAATCACCGTGTTTTTATTAGTTTCTTTATTATATTTTACAATTACAATTTGTTTTTATAATAAATAGTAGTACAATACATTTATTTTAGTTTTAGTTTTACATCAATTACTACAATTTATGTTTTGGTTAATTACTGTACCATCTTTTAATGTTGACACGACGACTGTGCGTTATGGCTATTATTTTGTTACTGTCTATTCCAATCCAAATTTAATTATTTTTTTTCTGCTTACACAAATACAATCGCATCCGAAGAACTTCATTTCATGCACAATATTTTGCGCGCGTATTTATATCGTGTAGTCGCGAAGTATTATGCAATCATGTAAAGCGACCGCTACAGATAATACTCTCACCTACGACCTCTGATAAGTTTTACAATCGGACAGGACAGAACAACAGAACTTTTTGATAATAACATATCGTATATTAAAGATTGACAAGAGATAAAAACCGACTAAAATTACTGCGTTTTTAATATTTGATACTTTCAAAATTAGTACATTACAATTTATTTTCATATTTTACTTACTTTCAGAAGTTGATTCCATTTTGTCTGATAAGAATTGGTTGTGCTTTCGATTTTCTGTGTTACTTTTAACAAGCGCGTTGTTTACCATTTCCGTAACAATGTTTATACTACTCGAACAAAGGGTAGCATTGTGACGAATATTCCGGAGCAGGTAGAAGAAAATGTAATCTTCTCTGAGTGATTCCTGAACGATAGACATCTACTTTAGCCAACCCAATGGAAAAAAAAACCCATATAGGAACTTTTTTTTGTATTTGTTTTTGGCCAGCTTTTTTCAAATTCGCCGCACTGTGCGGCGGTTGTGCGATGGGAGGGGTGAGATTTCGTTCCATCATCATGTTCCCAAGCGGTCACCCATATTTGTACTAACCGTAGCAAATGTTGCTTGACATCGTTGTTGAAGTTGTTGCGTCTCTTCTCTCTTGTCTATATAAAGGAGCAAGCATTCAGATTACATTTACTAATCAACTTTCATTGAATATTCCGTATTCAGTTCCGAACTGAGTTGAGTACTCAGTGGTGGTTGGAGGCATTGGAATATAATTTAAATTTAATTAAAATTTAATAAAAGGTGCTTTAAGTTTTTGCCTGAGATTATGTAAATCAGGGGCGGTGCTGAGCTGGTAAGTAAAAAATATTGAACAAAGCCCTTCCACGGGCCTCAAAAGATGGCCTATATGGTTTTAAAGAATATACAGTGAAACATTTATTTTTAATAGGATACATGTGGTCCGCTGCAGCCAAACAAATTTTTGGTAGGACATTTTCAGAACAAGGAAACACAATCTAATTAACTGTTAGTGAAAGTTAGATACCCAGCTGATAAAAACCATTATTCATCAAAGTACTTTGTTGGCAGCCTTATAGTTAAATGAATTTAATTTACCAGATGATTTGGTCATGTATTTCGATAAACGAAATAAGGTATAAAGTGATGATCACAATGACGTAACTAGGAATTATTCGTCCAACAGAAGGTGCACTTAAGAATCCAATTTTTTGCCCCTAATGATTGTTTTACAATTTTTCTTAAAGCAATATTTGTCCGAAAATAAATTACATTAGAACCACTATAAAAACGAGATAAATTCGGGACAAAACATTTCACTTTTTCCCGTTCAACTTCTCTCGAAGAACCCCACAAACTCGCCCCCATAAAAAACTCCCCACAAAATTTTATTAATTTGTCATCACGGCATAGCAAGTCAATAACCTGATAAAAAAAAACGTGAAGTTGCTAAAATGCATCACTCAACTAAATTGAACAACATACTCAAAATTGTTGCAGGATTTTCGCACCTTAAAATTATTTACTATAAGTGTCACTTTTCTTACGTGTAACCGCGTGTAGAATTTTTTCTTACGATTGTTTTGTAATCGATCGATGTTCCAATTGCGGCAACAAATTGGTGCCCGAATTAATTTCCTTTCGGGTTCACTTTCGCTTGGTACGCGGTGGAAGGCCTCCCTTTACAAAGTTTTTTGTTTTTTGATATATTATGAGAAATTGCGCCTGGCCGTTAAATCAAACGTCACAGCAATCAAAATTGTCCAACAAGGTCGTGCAATTTGATACTGTATAACACTTTTCTGATTCGATGTATTATTGGGGGAATTAACCCGAAAATTTTCAGTTATATACCAAAGAAAATATTTTCAAAGTGGGCAGATGTCCCAGCCGAGTTGAGGAGCATATTTTTCAGATATTGAGTTGCACAATTTAGGATTTAGTTCTAAATTAAACCCGACGCTCTAATTGGTATCCGTTCCACCAATAGCAACTGCAGTTTTAGCAACAGGTCATTAATAGCCAAATTCCAAATGAAGGCGGACAGTATTTTACCGTGCGGTTTACCTCTACTTACAAATCTTCTAGCAGAGGGCTTCCCCAAACCGGCAATTTAGATCCTGCGGCTTAGCATTTGATCTATCCGGTCCCTGAGTAATTCACCTACTCCCAGATACAAAAGTGCAGGAGTTGGAAGCACATAATTGAATGCTCCTTAATATCCAAAAAGGTTACCATATCGTAGTTTCTATACTCAATAGATTTGTCGATGAAATATGCGAGAGAGTGAAGAGCAGTTTCCACAGATCTCTCCGTGTAATATCATGTTGAGATTGTCATGTTGAGGTTTTCCTGCATAATCGCACCTCTAGTATGAGCTTCTATTTATCTTTCCAGTGTTTTAAAGAGGAAGGAAGATAAGCTAACAGGTGCAAGGTCTTTGGGGCTACAGTGTGAGCATTTTCGTGCCTTGGGTATGAAAATGACCTTCTCTTCCGTCTGTTTGCTAGGAATGTGCCATACGTAGTTTCTAGGTTACTTTTAAAAATTACTTCTAACCAGCATACGGTTAAGTCAATAGATTCCACGCTAGGAGTAGTTCATATACTGTCCGACCGTTGAAGATAACTTGGGATGGAAGGACCAGTATTTGTAATTTGCGTATGCTTGACATGTCTGAAATCTCCTGGATTCCCAAGATCCAACAGTTTCCAAGATCTGTTCTTCGTACTTCTTAATTGATATTTGTAAGTTTTGATTTCCTTATAGAAGTCCCAGTCTACAGCAGCTTTTGTTTTCCTTACTTGGTGGAACCTAGGCATATTAAGAGTACTAGAGCATACTATCATCGGGTCATCGGTCGTAAATTGTTTTTTTCCGCAAAATTTTTATTTAATTTCTATTTCAAGTTTGAAATTAATTTAATTCGGGCCGCAAGTTAATAGAGGAATGCTACCAGAGGATCATCAGGTCACTTCGGGAGCTATCGCAGGAGTGACAGCTTGCGAAGCGAAGGAAATGGACAGTGGAAGAGGTAGGCTGCGGTCGGGTTATCCTAAAATGTTACAGCCAGAAATATCCGGTATCGAAGTCCTTCATCAAAAAAAACAAGCTGAAGCTGCCTCACAGAGAACTAATGTTCTTAGACTTGGGACTACTATCTTGTAATCTTGTAAATAAAGATCAGATGCCACCACGGATATGGAGATGTGCCGTGATTTTGAAATATGTAATTAGTTTTATAATTTTTCTTTTTAAATAATTTATTAAATTAATTCACCTCAAGCGCACAATCTGTTGTGAATGAGCTACTGCTCAAAACAGGGTGTGTTAGCGTGGGGCACAAAATGTATGTCAATAAATGAACAGAGAGGACAACTTAACCACTAAGGCGAACCAGAAGTGAAATACTCAGAATAGTTCTAAAGTTATCCCAGTCGGTTAACATTGATCAGAAAAGGAATGGTCTTGCGACACTTAACAATTTAATAAACGATTAATCAAAAAGTTTGAGACAAGTGAAATATCTAATATCTACTGTTTGTTTCTAATTATAAAAGTCAGCTTATTGCCTTTGTTACATAAAAAGGTTAGTACTGTAGTCAAGGAGTAACTCACCTCGCTCATTGGGATTCGTGTCGGATTGTGTGACAAGCTCACCTCATCATATCATAATATTAGCCAGAGGCTACGTTTGTCATTTCAATGCTAACCATTGCTACATCTGCATTGCTGTAATTTGATTGCAGAAATCATCTTAGATTATTTTTAACGAGAATGCACAACCGAATCCTACCTTCTTTTTCACGTGCATTAATCTATAATAGGGCGTCTTAAGCCCAAGTACCCGGTATCCAGTGACTCAAGGTACTTGGATCAAGTCAATACATGTCCCTTCTTTCCCTATTTTAAGCAGAAGAGCAGCTGATGCTCCCTTAGATCAATGGAGGTTGATTTGAAGGAACGTTACATTTCGATACTTTCACCTCCACCACGTTGCTATCAGAGCTCTTCCGTGATGTGAAGTCATCCGATAGCTTACCCGCTTTCTCAGGGCGCCCAGTGAGCTTTCAAGCCTACGGTTTGTTTACATTCTTCTTATAAACTTTGAGTTTTACTGCATTGAAACCATAGTTAATGGTACCATTGGTGTTTTCCAGTATATCCAGTGACTCTTTGTTTATAATTATAACGGCAGATCTGTAATCAGCCTTTGGTACCACGAGCTAATGTCGCTAGATTCTGAAGGAACTGACACCCGGGCTTCCGGCTTACAGGGGATCTCTTTCTTATAAATGACGGCAAGACTGGTTCCGGGCGATACCTCGCCAAGTCCCTCCACTGCTTTCTTATAAAGGTGCAGAGATCTCTGATCCGCACCGGTAGTCAGTTTAATCTGACTCCTGTATACCACCCCATCTCGACAAGTAAAAGCAGGTCCGTGGTTTTCCGATAGGATTCTCAGGTGGCTGGTGGCTAAGGCCTCTTACACCTTCCTATAATTGGCGGGTCAGATGCTGATATCCTCTTGCAACTGGTCAATAACTGCCACACCTAGCTGATTCTTGAGGATCTTATTGACAGACCTCATAACGGTAACACGGCGTTCCGTCCCTGTGAGCCTATCGAAGAGCCTTTCGACTTTGGTTCGGTGATCTCTTTTGCCCATGCAAGCTCTAACTTTATCCGTCCTATCTTCTGACGAGATATTATCAATCTTTTCTAGAGCCTTCCAGGCCTTCCTCCTAGTATTATAAATCGGTCTTGCGGAACCAGCTTCGTTCGTGCTTTGGTTCCCCTGCATATTATTATTCTCAGGTTTGGTGACCCTAATTGAGGGGCCATCCTCGATTGGGCTTATGTCCCTTTGTTTGTTTATAGGCTTGGAGGCAGGCCTAAAGAGCGGAACCTCATTATCTACAATTTCCGGAGCACACAGATAAGGCTACTTAAATCTGAGCGTGTCAGGATCCACCGCTAGCGACTGAGCTAATTTTAAAACCGGGCCCCCAGTTTGGCCGATTATCGGCACAGTACGAGTAACACCTTAACCCAGCCGAGCGAGTTGTTTGAGGTTGCCACTTTTAGTCCCGTGTTTTAGCCTAGAAACCAATAAATCAATAATCTATACAGAATCTATACTGATTCCCTCAAGTAACTTCACAGTTGACCACCAATTTTAAGTATGATTGCCCCAAATTCTTTTTTTTTTCTAAATGGTCAGGATCATTGGCAATGGCCTAGTCTAATAGAAAATTACCATTAGACCGGTGGTCATTGAGGTTATCGCCGTTTAGGAAAGCGATACGTGTTCTATTCAACGATCAACAACGATTTTGCGTTTATTCCTTATTTTAAGTATGAAAGCTCCAATTTATTTTCCAAAATGGCCAGAATCAGCATTAGATTGATGGTGATAGAGGTTACCAGTAATTAGAAAATCGTTAATTTCTAAATGGAATGTTAAACATTGAGCTTGTTAAATGCCGCACCAATATATTGACAGAGTAATTCGAGGATGTCGAACATGGTCATATATTCATTCCGATAGCAGATAAGATATGTATATATGTTTATTAGTGCGTTGAAGCATTTCATCATGTAAACAAATGGAAAAATTAAGATAAGTATGTTTTCTTATAATTATATTACAATATTATTAATTAATATTTGCGTTAAATGGATTATCTAAAGGCGGATTCATAGTTGCGTTCGTTGCCTTGTTTGTTCAGTCGCTCTCAATTTTTTTTTGAAACAATCATATTCCTTGAAAATGACGTTATTTTTCGTTTATGTCCATTTGATTGGATACAAAAATTATCAGAACGAATGAACGATGGCAACCATGAATCCGCCTTAATGAAACGAAATAATTAAAATTAGGTAAGTAAATTATATAATTTAAAGTAACTTAAGGGAATTGCATAATTTTGCGTTTTGATGTTGTATTGCAGGTGGAATACTGACTGCCAGACTGAATGGGGTGAGTATTGTTTTATTATAGGAATGTTTTGTTCCATGGAGAGATCTTTAAGGTAAGTTATACATTTGGATTGCATCAACGGAATATGATCCGATTAGTTTGAACATACCGCCGCCGTTGACTCGATACAGTCAAATTTAGGTAACAAACTTATTTTACTTATTGGACGTTTTAGGATTTTTCCTCCCGACAGCTTTAGGGATACCACTCTGACGAGTGTATCGTTTCCAGGATGAACTTCACAAATTCGAGCAATGGGCCATTTCGTGGGTGGTAAATTTTGATCGCGTAAGAATACTAGATCTCCTCGCATCATCTGCTGGATCAATTGCAATCGATTAAGGTGGGACATTTTAGTTGGTTGTAGATTAGGCTCCGGTAACATGGTTAATGGCTGAGTAATGAGAAAATGCGACGGGGTTAGGGGGTGCCATTTATTTTCTGGTAGCTCTCCTAATGGTCGAGAGTTTATTGGGCTTCAATCTGCTTGATTATCGTCAGGAACTCTTCATAGGTAATTGGAGAGGCTGATGGTGGAATGAAATGCCATTGGATATGGTAAACGGTGCACTGGTTTTGTTGGCCTTCACTTAGAAATTGGTCATAAAGGTGTTTAAACTCGCGCCTTGCTCCTACTAAGTTAGAGCCGTTGTCACAATAAATGTGATAAGGTAGACCTCGGATAGCACTCAAACTCTACTCATTTCCGACACAATTTCAATCGTTGTTGATTTTGTAGCCATACATACAAATATGACCAGGTATGACTTACATATATACTGTTTGGCGCCTCGGGATTTGAACGTTTTTAGTATAAAGGGTTCAGCTAAATCGATACCGACCTCGATAGACGGTGTCGCTGATTGAGTGACACGACATCTTAGTAACTGACCCATCAATTGCTGCTTCTGTTTGGTATTAAAGCGTCTACAGGTGAGGCACACATGTATATTATGTCGAATGACATTTCTGGCTCTTGGGATGGCGAAACGATGCGTTAAGATAATTAGCACCAATTTGTGACCGGCATGTAAATTTTTATGAAGCGTGTATCGAACTATGCCTTCTGTGATAAGGTGGTCGTTAGGTAGTACAATTGGGTGCTTGGCTTCTTGAGTCATATCGGCATTCTCTAATGTTCCTCTCATCCGCAGTAATCCATGGTTGTCGATATAGGGAGAAAAAAAGAAAATTGATTGATTTGGTAATTGTTTATGGTTTAATAGTAAGCTAATTTCAGTTTTAAAGCAATCATATTGAACAAATTGGAATAGACAGTATTCCGCTCTTAACACCTCTTAGATACGAGTTAAGGTCCTTAAATTTGAATATTTAAGGCATAATTTTGTCTAGTTCAAAGCCGTAAGAAATGGAAATTTTGTTGTTGGAAATGACTGGCTGAATATCTTCCGTTTCTCTTATATGTTAGGTGAAGACGGAAGCACGAGTCGGGTTTGGTTTAAAAATGTAGGACATCTAATCCATATTTTATCGGCTATTAACTTTTCAGGAGTCACACCTCTGGTGGCTTTGTCGGCTGGGCTCTCACTGGTCGGTACAAAATGCCATTGGTTACGATTAATAGACGTCATAATTTGAGAAACTCGGTTCGCTTGGAACGTGGTTAAAGTTTTCGGAGGTATCGATAGCCACTGTGACTGAAGTACAATCGTCGAATCTGTATACAAATAGATGAGTGGTTCTTTTGATAACTTGAGGGATTCTAACACCAATTTAAGTATCCGCACTAGTAATGTAGCGCCATTTAGTTCCAAGATGTCCCATCCAATACCTTCTAGCCAAAGAGATTGGAATACAATTTTAAATCCTATTGTAATAGGTGATAAAATTCCCAACGAATCGTAAATACGAGATGTCTCGAATAAATATGCTCGTTTGGTAAGTTTAACTGGTGCTACAGGAAGGACACTTTCAAGTTGAAATAATCTACTATCGGATTATATTTTAGCCTTAGAACAGAAATCGCGGATGATTCGCGGCCCATTTCAGTATATTAAAACCACCACAATTGAGTAAGCATATTATTTCTTGCTGTAACTTTAAGGCTAACTCTAGGCTATTGCTTCCCGACATTAAGTCGTCCATATAAAAATCTGCCTTGATTGTTTTACTGGCTTCAGAAAACGTGTAGTGATATTTATCTGCTAGAGAATGTAATGAGGCAGTGGCTAAGAAGGGTGCGGATGATGTAACGTAGATCACAGTTTTCAGACGATAATGGGATATTTCAAAATTTGGGTTTTCTGTCCACAGGATGCGGTGGTATTCTTTATCGTGATCGGCTATGGAAATCTGCCGGAACATTTTCTTATCGTCTGCAGAGAAAATATACTGGTATTTCCGAAATCTAATTAACAGGTTTACGAAATTGTTGGTCGGACCCACCATCAAATTTTCATTTAACGCATAACCATTGCTTGATTTGGCAGACGCATCAAACACTACTCTAACCTTGGTAGTAGAACTGGCTTTCCAAAATATTAGGCTATACAGCTTTGCTATTTCATCTTCTGGGATCAATTCCATGTGATCTAGCTTCAGGTAGTCTCCTAAAAATCCTACATATGTTTGTTTCAGATGATTATCACGATCCAGCCTTCTCTCTAGCAAATTATATCTCCGCAATGCCTGGGTGTAGGTATCTCCAATACCTTGTGGATTCTCCTTAAAGGGTATCCGGACAACAATTTTATTTTCTTGGATTTTGGTACTTGTATTGAAAAACTCGATGCAACTCTGTTCTTCCGCCGAGAAAGTTTTTGATATAATTACTTCCTCCGTTCTCCAAAACCTCTCGATGGCTTTCTCTAAGCGCTGTAGCACTTCGGACGAACACATATGAACTCAACAAGAACTAGCTTTCTTTACCTTAGAGAAGGATTCTGCGGTACTGGACATAACTCCTCCAATTAACCATCCGAATTTGGAATTTTGGATATAGGAATATTCTGATTTGGAATAAATTTTACCATCTAACAAACTTTGGAAGAACACATCACAACCAAATAACAGTTCGACTTCTGCAGCAACATGGAAATCAGGATCGGCTGACAACAGATTAGTATCAAACTGAAACAACGATTTATGTGGTGTCATTCATGCGACTGAACTCAATATCCATTGCATCAAATTTTGAAATTTTGGCCATTCAAATTTTGGAGTGAAATTCATTTTGACAAAGTGCGGACAAGAAGGTAAATGCAGTTCGGTGGCATGAAACGACTTGGTATATATATATTGGTGGATTATAGGTAACACTTCGTTTTGATACGGCTTCCACAAGTGAGTTCATCCGTTTGGTTAGGAATTCTAGAAATGCTTCAATTGATGTATAATCGGCTTCAGTTGTCTCGTATTTTCACAGCTGCTTGGTGTCATCATCTAACTTGTTGGTTGCCAATAGTATAAGTCAAGGGTCACGTTGGGTTGCTTGGTCTCCAAGCGCCTTTAAGCTTCGAATTGTTTCTTCGATCGCGTCATAAAGCTTCATAAAAATCGTCGATGTCTGTTTGTTGAGCTTTGGAGTTGCAAAAAGTCTCGAATGTAGCTTTCGACTAAAGCCCTCCTTCTGTCGTACTTCTTGACTAAGCGTTTTTGCGGCTTCGAAGTAGTTAGCATAGTCTACCCGAAAATGACAAATTGGCTAATTGATCTACTAGGTATTTGAATTTCTGTGTGGGTGACAGATTCGTATTCTCATAAACAGTTGATATATAAATGCCGTAAAATGACTGACGCAGTTTCATTGCCATCAAAAGTTGGGAGATTTAATCTAGGAAACTTGAAATATGAGTGAAAATTACTTTGGGTTACATTCAACACCGCGGTTTTGTCGTCATCATCGCGCGGATTGGGAATAGCTGACCATGTGTTTGTTGATGATGAGCTGATCGAAATGCACACAAAATGGCTTGGTGAATTCACAATAATAATGGTTGGTTGTAACCCGATCAGCAGTAGCTGTAGCAAATGTGTTAATTCTCGACGATCCGAAATGCAGGCACCAGCAATGGTAATGGTTTGGACCGCCGTTACTGCGTTGAACGTTCTGCACTCGTATTTTTGAACCGTGGCGTGAAGATAGACCCATTTATTGCGAAACTATTTTGGAAGCTGTGTTAAAGCCTTGGGCTCGCATTCATTTCAGCTTCAGGTCCTGGACATTACAATAGAATTCTGCACCGTCTCATATAAAGCGCGCTTCAACCAAGAAAGTTCCGCACTTTATTTCTTCAATGCAATTTACTGGATATAAATCCGATCGACTTCTCTGTCTGGGATATTTTAAAGAGCAAGCATTTTCTAATTTTCAACATTTTCTAATTTTCTTTAAAATAATTTTATAATTATGAATTTAGATACAAGAAATTAAAAAAATTAGAAACAAACAGATTTATGCCTCATTTTGTTTTTAGTTGTCAACAACTCTATCAACACAATCATTACATACATTTCACAAATATCAGTCAGTATGTTTTCCAAGAAGAGAAAAAAATTCCGTATTACTTTGAAATTATTAGTTGATCATATACCAGGATTTTCCACCTCAATAAAAAACGATATACATATGTACAATATGTCAAGTTATATGTCAATCTCAATGAAACAATTAAATATTGAAAGATAACCGTATATCATCACCATACCATGTGCCATTTTCTTTCTCAAGCCACACAAACTCATTTATTTTCTACTGTTTCTTCAGTTAGTGTGTTCCGAAGAAACAATTCCGTAATTTTAGTTTTGAACCAAAATGTAAATTTATATCAGTTCGTACTTCATCCAAGACCTTAAATTTAAATCTGCCCATTTTTTATATAAGTACTGTAGAATGAGCATCGAAAGGAAAATGTTAATTTTTCATTTGTTTCGGTCATTAAATATAGTTCATTCACCGAGCACGTGATTACCTCAATTATACTTGAATAAATCATGCTTACAGCGCTAGCCTTGTAGAAATAATAAAATAATAGATTGATTCACTTAGTCATGCGGCATCGCATGTTATTGAAATATTCTCAGAAAATAACTGCGTTATTTTTTGTACTAATAATGCCACGCACACGTTCACTTTCTATAAAACAGTGTATCAATGTCCACCACAAATATTTCCTTGCCATTAATCATTTTAATTCTATGCGTTTTTACGTTTCCAAGTATGTAATGAGAAACGGTTTAACCCACATTCAAGCTTTAGTTCTAATCTGTACTTTTCAATTAAATGTTCTTCCCCAGTATTGACAGACCGAAGGTGTTGCTGAATTTAGTCAAAACGAAACAGTCGTTTTTATATATAAAAATAAATATTATACAAAGAGGTGTGTCACCTGTGTACGTAACTTGTCTAGTTGCTGATTCTAATAATATATAATACTCTATAGCAATCCGCCTAATTAAAACCAAACCGGTAATAACAATTCAAATAAACTTATGTACTCGTATATATGTACATTTTATTAATGCAAATTTATCATTAATAAGTGTAAAACACTTTAATAAAAATGTCTATATTTAAATGGAAATGCTGTTGACCTTATTTTTAATCAAAATTCAATTTAAAATCCTGTTTGTATAAAACGTAAATCCAACTAAACGTAAATTATTTTAACTTATTACGATTACTTTATGGCCAATTTACTTATAATCACTTACTAAGCGTATATAACATCAAGCAATAATACTCAGAACTGTTTGATCGGAATTTTCCCGCAGATTATACGAATTGGTATCTAAACATTCAGCATTTATGAATAAATGGATTGTGGTTAGCATAAATATTTATAAATCTGTAATTCGATTCTTACTTTTATTCTCTAAAATCAATAATGTGAAAGACAACAAAAATTACACGCTTTTGTCACGTGTGAGTCCTTGATTAAGATCATACGAAAAAAAAGAAACAAAAAAACGCAATGGATGTTTTATCAAAATCGCTTCGAGCACGAGATAATAAAACACATAAAACATTTTTTCCCGCTCTCAAATGCCATTTACAAAAGTGTACATAGCGTAATTGGTAATATTGTATATAAATTTAATCTTAAAACCGGAATCAAATTCCAGCTGCGGTTAATAGTTTACAGACATAAAAAATAAAAAGTAACAGGACTTACAGTTGGCCAAAATAATAAGCGTGCGCGATAAGGCGAACTTCCGTTTAAATAAATTTAATTGCGTAGGTGGTGGGTGTGACAAAGTTTAATAAATTGCGGTAATGCGGTTGACACAATATTTCAAGAGCAAATTGTGGTGAAATACATATACGTACATACATAAATATTATATTCAAAGAGAAGGTGCCACTTTTATTACCAAAACACTATTATACTACATTGGACAATAACTAGCACATATATATGTATGATATTGATTGACAGATTTCAGATTATGTCACCTCAAATTAAAATTAAAGTTATAGTGACTTATTTATATTACAATATTTTTAATTGTTTGATATTTTTTTATAACTGATTAATGTAATCTCTAAATAGTTGTTTCGCGTGGCAGCGTCGTGTTATTTTTGGTATTAAGGACCGGATACAAATTTCACAAGATTTAGGTTAGGGTGAATCACAAAAAAGATAAAAATTTTCATAACATCACAAGTAACAATTTCGAGGTAGCCATAACATTGTTATTATTAATTACTTCGGTCTAAAAAGACCAAATTATTGAAATTCTGTCAAAAATGAGCAAAATGTAGTTGATCCAAAACCACTTTTCTCAACGTTTTTAAATTCCCTGAGCCGAAGAAACAACAACAAAAATATGTTCATTCGTCTGTTTGAACGTCTGGATGTTTGTATCCATGATATCTCGAGGACGGCTTGTCCGATTGGGATTTTTTCTTCACCAATTTGTTTCTATGGTCAAGCTTTTAAAACCCTTGCTGTATGTGAACTAAATCAGTATAGAACTATAAACTACATATATTTGCCTTTCATTTTAAAGTGGTGCGTTGTGTAATTATTTAATTTGCAATATTCGATATTTGTTGATTAACATTAAGATCAAGTGTCAAAATGGATGCCGAATTACAAAATAATTTTCTGCTAAGTGTTGATAACCTGAAAAAAGAAATTGAGAGGTTTGAATCGGAGCTAAACAAAGTCAAATTGGACCCGTTTAAGTTCAACTAAATTGAAAATTAAGACTGATACCGCCAGCCTGATTACTCATTTGGAAAGTTTCAATACTAAAATAAAGTTGTATAATGAATAATTGGATTATTTCGAACGTTATCAAAATTCATCTGCTATAGTCATAACTGGAATTCCTTTTATAGCAAATGTATCGATCAAGGAAATTTTTGCTAAAATTGCGACTGCAATGCCTTTCCATACTATATCCATTTGAGAAACCTGGTTAAAATCTAAACACTCCATTTATTTCATAGAGATCGTGCGGGGCGGCGCTCTGGTAATCTTAGAATTTATGTCAAAAAATTTCTAAATCCAAGAATTATATACATACACTAATGCAAAAAATTCTTTATTTGACATAATATTTATTGAAATCAGAAATCAAATTGATACGAAATTGGTTTTGGGTGTAATCTACAACCAACGGCCATTTGGATCAGTCGAATATTTCTACACGTTTCGTGGAAAATTCAGTTTTTTTGAAAATCAACTGAACTATAGCCCACAAATTCAGAGCCACAAAAATCGAAAATCTGCAAATGTGATCCGATTTCGATGATTGATACCCCTATCAATAGGCGTTGAGACCTGTAATTGTCATACAAACGGCCATTTGGATCAGTCGAATATTTCTACACGTTTCGTGGAAAATTCAGTTTTTTTGAAAATCAACTGAACTATAGCCCACAAATTCAGAGCCACAAAAATCGAAAATCTGCATATGTGATCCGATTTCGATGATTGATAACTCTAACAATAGGCGTTGAAACCTGTAATTGTCATACAAACGGTCATTTGGATTGGTCGAATATTTCTACACGTTTCGGTGAAAATTCAACTTTTTTGAAAATCAACTGAGCTATAGCCCACAAATTCAGAGCCACAAAAATCGAAAATCTGCAAATGTGATCCGATTTCGATGATTGATACCTCTATCAATAGGCGTTGAGACCTGTAATTGTCATACAAACGGCCATTTGGATCAGTCGAATATTTCTACACGTTTCGTGGAAAATTCAGTTTTTTTGAAAATCATCTGAACTATAGCCCACAAATTCAGAGCCACAAAAATCGAAAATCTGCAAATGTGATCCGATTTCGATGATTGATACCTCTATCAATAGGCGTTGAGACCTGTAATTGTCATACAAACGGCCATTTGGATCAGTCGAATATTTCTACACGTTTCGTGGAAAATTCAATTTTTTTGAAAATCAACTGAACTATAGCCCACAAATTCAGAGCCACAAAAATCGAAAATCTGCAAATGTGATCCGATTTCGATGATTGATACCTCTACCAATAGGTGTTGAGAACTGTAATTGTCATACAAACGGCCATTTGGATCGGTCGAAGATTTCTACACGTTTCGTGGAAAATTCAATTTTTTTGAAAATCAACTGAGCTATAGCCCACAAATTCAGAGCCACAAAAATCGAAAATCTGCAAATGTGATCCGATTTCGATGATTGATACCTCTACCAATAGGTGTTGAGACCTGTAATTGTCATACAAACGGCCATTTGGATCGGTCGAAGATTTCTACACGTTTCGTGGAAAATTCAATTTTTTTGAAAATCAACTGAGCTATAGCCCACAAATTCAGAGCCACAAAAATCGAAAATCTGCAAATGTGATCCGATTTCGATGATTGATACCTCTATCAATAGGCGTTGAGACCTGTAATTGTCATACAAACGGCCATTTGGATCAGTCGAATATTTCTACACGTTTCGTGGAAAATTCAGTTTTTTTGAAAATCATCTGAACTATAGCCCACAAATTCAGAGCCACAAAAATAGAAAATCTGCAAATGTGATCCGATTTCGATGATTGATACCTCTATCAATAGGCGTTGAGGCCTGTAATTGTCATACAAACGGCCATTTGGATCGGTCGAATATTTCTACACGTTTCGTGGAAAATTCAATTTTTTTGAAAATCAACTGAGCTATAGCCCACAAATTCAGAGCCACAAAAATCGAAAATCTGCAAATGTGATCCGATTTCGATGATTGGTACCTCTATCAATAGGCGTTGAGACCTGTAATTGTCATACAAACGGCCATTTGGATCGGTCGAATATTTCTACACGTTTCGTGGAAAATTCAATTTTTTTGAAAATCAACTGAGCTATAGCCCACAAATTCAGAGCCACAAAAATCGAAAATCTGCAAATGTGATCCGATTTCGATGATTGGTACCTCTATCAATAGGTGTTGAGACCTGTAATTGTCATACAAACGGCCATTTAGGTCGGTCGAAGATTTCTACACGTTTCGTGGAAAATTCAATTTTTTTGAAAATCAACTGAGCTATAGCCCACAAATTCAGAGCCACAAAAATCGAAAATCTGCAAATGTGATCCGATTTCGATGATTGATACCTCTACCAATAGGTGTTGAGACCTGTAATTGTCATACAAACGGCCATTTGGATCGGTCGAAGATTTCTACACGTTTCGTGGAAAATTCAATTTTTTTGAAAATCAACTGAGCTATAGCCCACAAATTCAGAGCCACAAAAATCGAAAATCTGCAAATGTGATCCGATTTCGATGATTGGTACCTCTATCAATAGGCGTTGAAACCTGTAATTGTCATACAAACGGCTATTTGGATCGGTGGAATATTTCTACACGTTTCGTGGAAAATTCAATTTTTTTGAAAATCAACTGAGCTATAGCCCACAAATTCAGAGCCACAAAAATCGAAAATCTGCAAATGTGATCCGATTTCGATGATTGGTACCTCTATCAATAGGCGTTGAGACCTGTAATTGTCATACAAACGGCCATTTGGATCAGTCGAATATTTCTACACGTTTCGTGGAAAATTCAATTTTTTGAAAATCAACTGAGCTATAGCCCACAAATTCAGAGCCACAAAAATCGAAAATCTGCAAATGTGATCCGATTTCGATGATTGATACCTCTATCAATAGGCGTTGAGACCTGTAATTGTCATACAAACGGCCATTTGGATCGGTCGAATATTTCTACACGTTTCGTGGAAAATTCAATTTTTTTTGAAAATCAACTGAGCTATAGCCCACAAATTCAGAGCCACAAAAATCGAAAATCTGCAAATGTGATCCGATTTCGATGATTGATACCTCTATCAATAGGCGTTGAGGCCTGTAATTGTCATACAAACGGCCATTTGGATCAGTCGAATATTTCTACACGTTTCGTGGAAAATTCAATTTTTTTGAAAATCAACTGAGCTATAGCCCACAAATTCAGAGCCACAAAAATCGAAAATCTGCAAATGTGATCCGATTTCGATGATTGATACCTCTATCAATAGGCGTTGAGGCCTGTAATTGTCATACAAACGGCTATTTGGATCGGTCGAATATTTCTACACGTTTCGTGGAAAATTCAATTTTTTTGAAAATCAACTGAGCTATAGCCCACAAATTCAGAGCCACAAAAATCGAAAATCTGCAAATGTGATCCGATTTCGATGATTGATACCTCTACCAATAGGTGTTGAGACCTGTAATTGTCATACAAACGGCCATTTGGATCGGTCGAAGATTTCTACACGTTTCGTGGAAAATTCAATTTTTTTGAAAATCAACTGAGCTATAGCCCACAAATTCAGAGCCACAAAAATCGAAAATCTGCAAATGTGATCCGATTTCGATGATTGGTACCTCTATCAATAGGCGTTGAAACCTGTAATTGTCATACAAACGGCTATTTGGATCGGTGGAATATTTCTACACGTTTCGTGGAAAATTCAATTTTTTTGAAAATCAACTGAGCTATAGCCCACAAATTCAGAGCCACAAAAATCGAAAATCTGCAAATGTGATCCGATTTCGATGATTGGTACCTCTATCAATAGGCGTTGAGACCTGTAATTGTCATACAAACGGCCATTTGGATCAGTCGAATATTTCTACACGTTTCGTGGAAAATTCAATTTTTTGAAAATCAACTGAGCTATAGCCCACAAATTCAGAGCCACAAAAATCGAAAATCTGCAAATGTGATCCGATTTCGATGATTGATACCTCTATCAATAGGCGTTGAGGCCTGTAATTGTCATACAAACGGCCATGTGGATCAGTCGAATATTTCTACACGTTTCGTGGAAAATTCAATTTTTTTGAAAATCAACTGAGCTATAGCCCACAAATTCAGAGCCACAAAAATCGAAAATCTGCAAATGTGATCCGATTTCGATGATTGATACCTCTATCAATAGGCGTTGAGGCCTGTAATTGTCATACAAACGGCTATTTGGATCGGTCGAATATTTCTACACGTTTCGTGGAAAATTCAATTTTTTTGAAAATCAACTGAGCTATAGCCCACACATTCAGAGCCACAAAAATCGAAAATCTGCAAATGTGATCCGATTTCGATGATTGATACCTCTATCAATAGGCGTTGAGGCCTGTAATTGTCATACAAACGGCCATGTGGATCAGTCGAATATTTCTACACGTTTCGTGGAAAATTCAATTTTTTTGAAAATCAACTGAGCTATAGCCCACAAATTCAGAGCCACAAAAATCGAAAATCTGCAAATGTGATCCGATTTCGATGATTGGTACCTCTATCAATAGGTGTTGAGACCTGTAATTGTCATACAAACGGCTATTTGGATCGGTCGAAGATTTCTACACGTTTCGTGGAAAATTCAATTTTTTTGAAAATCAACTGAGCTATAGCCCACAAATTCAGAGCCACAAAAATCGAAAATCTGCAAATGTGATCCGATTTCGATGATTGATACCTCTATCAATAGGCGTTGAGACCTGTAATTGTCATACAAACGGCCATTTGGATCGGTCGAATATTTCTACACATTTCGTGGAAAATTCAATTTTTTTGAAAATCATCTGAACTATAGCCCACAAATTCAGAGCCACAAAAATCGAAAATCTGCAAATGTGATCCGATTTCGATTATTGATACCTCTATCAATAGGCGTTGAGGCCTGTAATTGTCATACAAACGGCCATTTGGATCGGTCGAATATTTCTACACGTTTCGTGGAAAATTCAATTTTTTTGAAAATCAACTGAGCTATAGCCCACAAATTCAGAGCCACAAAAATCGAAAATCTGCAAATGTGATCCGATTTCGATGATTGGTACCTCTATCAATAGGCGTTGAGACCTGTAATTGTCATACAAACGGCCATTTGGATCGGTCGAATATTTCTACACGTTTCGTGGAAAATTCAATTTTTTTGAAAATCAACTGAGCTATAGCCCACAAATTCAGAGCCACAAAAATCGAAAATCTGCAAATGTGATCCGATTTCGATGATTGGTACCTCTATCAATAGGCGTTGAGACCTGTAATTGTCATACAAACGGCCATTTGGATCGGTCGAATATTTCTACACGTTTCGTGGAAAATTCAATTTTTTTGAAAATCAACTGAGCTATAGCCCACAAATTCAGAGCCACAAAAATCGAAAATCTGCAAATGCGATCCGATTTCGATGATTGGTACCTCTATCAATAGGCGTTGAAACCTGTAATTGTCATACAAACGGCTATTTGGATCGGTGGAATATTTCTACACGTTTCGTGGAAAATTCAATTTTTTTGAAAATCAACTGAGCTATAGCCCACAAGTTCAGAGCCACAAAAATCGAAAATCTGCAAATGTGATCCGATTTCGATGATTGATACCTCTATCAATAGGCGTTGAGGCCTGTAATTGTCATACAAACGGCCATTTGGATCGGTCGAATATTTCTACACGTTTCGTGGAAAATTCAATTTTTTTTGAAAATCAACTGAGCTATAGCCCACAAATTCAGAGCCACAAAAATCGAAAATCTGCAAATGTGATCCGATTTCGATGATTGATACCTCTATCAATAGGCGTTGAGGCCTGTAATTGTCATACAAACGGCCATTTGGATCAGTCGAATATTTCTACACGTTTCGTGGAAAATTCAATTTTTTTGAAAATCAACTGAGCTATAGCCCACAAATTCAGAGCCACAAAAATCGAAAATCTGCAAATGTGATCCGATTTCGATGATTGATACCTCTATCAATAGGCGTTGAGGCCTGTAATTGTCATACAAACGGCTATTTGGATCGGTCGAATATTTCTACACGTTTCGTGGAAAATTCAATTTTTTTGAAAATCAACTGAGCTATAGCCCACAAATTCAGAGCCACAAAAATCGAAAATCTGCAAATGTGATCCGATTTCGATGATTGATACCTCTACCAATAGGTGTTGAGACCTGTAATTGTCATACAAACGGCCATTTGGATCGGTCGAAGATTTCTACACGTTTCGTGGAAAATTCAATTTTTTTGAAAATCAACTGAGCTATAGCCCACAAATTCAGAGCCACAAAAATCGAAAATCTGCAAATGTGATCCGATTTCGATGATTGGTACCTCTATCAATAGGCGTTGAAACCTGTAATTGTCATACAAACGGCTATTTGGATCGGTGGAATATTTCTACACGTTTCGTGGAAAATTCAATTTTTTTGAAAATCAACTGAGCTATAGCCCACAAATTCAGAGCCACAAAAATCGAAAATCTGCAAATGTGATCCGATTTCGATGATTGGTACCTCTATCAATAGGCGTTGAGACCTGTAATTGTCATACAAACGGCCATTTGGATCAGTCGAATATTTCTACACGTTTCGTGGAAAATTCAGTTTTTTTGAAAATCAACTGAACTATAGCCCACAAATTCAGAGCCACAAAAATCGAAAATCTGCATATGTGATCCGATTTCGATGATTGATAACTCTAACAATAGGCGTTGAAACCTGTAATTGTCATACAAACGGTCATTTGGATTGGTCGAATATTTCTACACGTTTCGGTGAAAATTCAACTTTTTTGAAAATCAACTGAGCTATAGCCCACAAATTCAGAGCCACAAAAATCGAAAATCTGCAAATGTGATCCGATTTCGATGATTGATACCTCTATCAATAGGCGTTGAGACCTGTAATTGTCATACAAACGGCCATTTGGATCAGTCGAATATTTCTACACGTTTCGTGGAAAATTCAGTTTTTTTGAAAATCATCTGAACTATAGCCCACAAATTCAGAGCCACAAAAATCGAAAATCTGCAAATGTGATCCGATTTCGATGATTGATACCTCTATCAATAGGCGTTGAGACCTGTAATTGTCATACAAACGGCCATTTGGATCAGTCGAATATTTCTACACGTTTCGTGGAAAATTCAATTTTTTTGAAAATCAACTGAGCTATAGCCCACAAATTCAGAGCCACAAAAATCGAAAATCTGCAAATGTGATCCGATTTCGATGATTGATACCTCTACCAATAGGTGTTGAGAACTGTAATTGTCATACAAACGGCCATTTGGATCGGTCGAAGATTTCTACACGTTTCGTGGAAAATTCAATTTTTTTGAAAATCAACTGAGCTATAGCCCACAAATTCAGAGCCACAAAAATCGAAAATCTGCAAATGTGATCCGATTTCGATGATTGATACCTCTACCAATAGGTGTTGAGACCTGTAATTGTCATACAAACGGCCATTTGGATCGGTCGAAGATTTCTACACGTTTCGTGGAAAATTCAATTTTTTTGAAAATCAACTGAGCTATAGCCCACAAATTCAGAGCCACAAAAATCGAAAATCTGCAAATGTGATCCGATTTCGATGATTGATACCTCTATCAATAGGCGTTGAGACCTGTAATTGTCATACAAACGGCCATTTGGATCAGTCGAATATTTCTACACGTTTCGTGGAAAATTCAGTTTTTTTGAAAATCATCTGAACTATAGCCCACAAATTCAGAGCCACAAAAATAGAAAATCTGCAAATGTGATCCGATTTCGATGATTGATACCTCTATCAATAGGCGTTGAGGCCTGTAATTGTCATACAAACGGCCATTTGGATCGGTCGAATATTTCTACACGTTTCGTGGAAAATTCAATTTTTTTGAAAATCAACTGAGCTATAGCCCACAAATTCAGAGCCACAAAAATCGAAAATCTGCAAATGTGATCCGATTTCGATGATTGGTACCTCTATCAATAGGCGTTGAGACCTGTAATTGTCATACAAACGGCCATTTGGATCGGTCGAATATTTCTACACGTTTCGTGGAAAATTCAATTTTTTTGAAAATCAACTGAGCTATAGCCCACAAATTCAGAGCCACAAAAATCGAAAATCTGCAAATGTGATCCGATTTCGATGATTGGTACCTCTATCAATAGGTGTTGAGACCTGTAATTGTCATACAAACGGCCATTTAGGTCGGTCGAAGATTTCTACACGTTTCGTGGAAAATTCAATTTTTTTGAAAATCAACTGAGCTATAGCCCACAAATTCAGAGCCACAAAAATCGAAAATCTGCAAATGTGATCCGATTTCGATGATTGATACCTCTACCAATAGGTGTTGAGACCTGTAATTGTCATACAAACGGCCATTTGGATCGGTCGAAGATTTCTACACGTTTCGTGGAAAATTCAATTTTTTTGAAAATCAACTGAGCTATAGCCCACAAATTCAGAGCCACAAAAATCGAAAATCTGCAAATGTGATCCGATTTCGATGATTGGTACCTCTATCAATAGGCGTTGAAACCTGTAATTGTCATACAAACGGCTATTTGGATCGGTGGAATATTTCTACACGTTTCGTGGAAAATTCAATTTTTTTGAAAATCAACTGAGCTATAGCCCACAAATTCAGAGCCACAAAAATCGAAAATCTGCAAATGTGATCCGATTTCGATGATTGGTACCTCTATCAATAGGCGTTGAGACCTGTAATTGTCATACAAACGGCCATTTGGATCAGTCGAATATTTCTACACGTTTCGTGGAAAATTCAATTTTTTGAAAATCAACTGAGCTATAGCCCACAAATTCAGAGCCACAAAAATCGAAAATCTGCAAATGTGATCCGATTTCGATGATTGATACCTCTATCAATAGGCGTTGAGACCTGTAATTGTCATACAAACGGCCATTTGGATCGGTCGAATATTTCTACACGTTTCGTGGAAAATTCAATTTTTTTTGAAAATCAACTGAGCTATAGCCCACAAATTCAGAGCCACAAAAATCGAAAATCTGCAAATGTGATCCGATTTCGATGATTGATACCTCTATCAATAGGCGTTGAGGCCTGTAATTGTCATACAAACGGCCATTTGGATCAGTCGAATATTTCTACACGTTTCGTGGAAAATTCAATTTTTTTGAAAATCAACTGAGCTATAGCCCACAAATTCAGAGCCACAAAAATCGAAAATCTGCAAATGTGATCCGATTTCGATGATTGATACCTCTACCAATAGGTGTTGAGACCTGTAATTGTCATACAAACGGCCATTTGGATCGGTCGAAGATTTCTACACGTTTCGTGGAAAATTCAATTTTTTTGAAAATCAACTGAGCTATAGCCCACAAATTCAGAGCCACAAAAATCGAAAATCTGCAAATGTGATCCGATTTCGATGATTGGTACCTCTATCAATAGGCGTTGAAACCTGTAATTGTCATACAAACGGCTATTTGGATCGGTGGAATATTTCTACACGTTTCGTGGAAAATTCAATTTTTTTGAAAATCAACTGAGCTATAGCCCACAAATTCAGAGCCACAAAAATCGAAAATCTGCAAATGTGATCCGATTTCGATGATTGGTACCTCTATCAATAGGCGTTGAGACCTGTAATTGTCATACAAACGGCCATTTGGATCAGTCGAATATTTCTACACGTTTCGTGGAAAATTCAATTTTTTGAAAATCAACTGAGCTATAGCCCACAAATTCAGAGCCACAAAAATCGAAAATCTGCAAATGTGATCCGATTTCGATGATTGATACCTCTATCAATAGGCGTTGAGGCCTGTAATTGTCATACAAACGGCCATGTGGATCAGTCGAATATTTCTACACGTTTCGTGGAAAATTCAATTTTTTTGAAAATCAACTGAGCTATAGCCCACAAATTCAGAGCCACAAAAATCGAAAATCTGCAAATGTGATCCGATTTCGATGATTGATACCTCTATCAATAGGCGTTGAGGCCTGTAATTGTCATACAAACGGCTATTTGGATCGGTCGAATATTTCTACACGTTTCGTGGAAAATTCAATTTTTTTGAAAATCAACTGAGCTATAGCCCACACATTCAGAGCCACAAAAATCGAAAATCTGCAAATGTGATCCGATTTCGATGATTGGTACCTCTATCAATAGGCGTTGAGACCTGTAATTGTCATACAAACGGCCATTTGGATCAGTCGAATATTTCTACACGTTTCGTGGAAAATTCAATTTTTTTGAAAATCAACTGAGCTATAGCCCACAAATTCAGAGCCACAAAAATCGAAAATCTGCAAATGTGATCCGATTTCGATGATTGGTACCTCTATCAATAGGTGTTGAGACCTGTAATTGTCATACAAACGGCTATTTGGATCGGTCGAAGATTTCTACACGTTTCGTGGAAAATTCAATTTTTTTGAAAATCAACTGAGCTATAGCCCACAAATTCAGAGCCACAAAAATCGAAAATCTGCAAATGTGATCCGATTTCGATGATTGATACCTCTATCAATAGGCGTTGAGACCTGTAATTGTCATACAAACGGCCATTTGGATCGGTCGAATATTTCTACACATTTCGTGGAAAATTCAATTTTTTTGAAAATCATCTGAACTATAGCCCACAAATTCAGAGCCACAAAAATCGAAAATCTGCAAATGTGATCCGATTTCGATTATTGATACCTCTATCAATAGGCGTTGAGGCCTGTAATTGTCATACAAACGGCCATTTGGATCGGTCGAATATTTCTACACGTTTCGTGGAAAATTCAATTTTTTTGAAAATCAACTGAGCTATAGCCCACAAATTCAGAGCCACAAAAATCGAAAATCTGCAAATGTGATCCGATTTCGATGATTGGTACCTCTATCAATAGGTGTTGAGACCTGTAATTGTCATACAAACGGCCATTTGGATCGGTCGAATATTTCTACACGTTTCGTGGAAAATTCAATTTTTTTGAAAATCAACTGAGCTATAGCCCACAAATTCAGAGCCACAAAAATCGAAAATCTGCAAATGTGATCCGATTTCGATGATTGGTACCTCTATCAATAGGCGTTGAGACCTGTAATTGTCATACAAACGGCCATTTGGATCGGTCGAATATTTCTACACGTTTCGTGGAAAATTCAATTTTTTTGAAAATCAACTGAGCTATAGCCCACAAATTCAGAGCCACAAAAATCGAAAATCTGCAAATGCGATCCGATTTCGATGATTGGTACCTCTATCAATAGGCGTTGAAACCTGTAATTGTCATACAAACGGCTATTTGGATCGGTGGAATATTTCTACACGTTTCGTGGAAAATTCAATTTTTTTGAAAATCAACTGAGCTATAGCCCACAAGTTCAGAGCCACAAAAATCGAAAATCTGCAAATGTGATCCGATTTCGATGATTGATACCTCTATCAATAGGCGTTGAGGCCTGTAATTGTCATACAAACGGCCATTTGGATCGGTCGAATATTTCTACACGTTTCGTGGAAAATTCAATTTTTTTTGAAAATCAACTGAGCTATAGCCCACAAATTCAGAGCCACAAAAATCGAAAATCTGCAAATGTGATCCGATTTCGATCATTGATACCTCTATCAATAGGCGTTGAGGCCTGTAATTGTCATACAAACGGCCATTTGGATCAGTCGAATATTTCTACACGTTTCGTGGAAAATTCAATTTTTTTGAAAATCAACTGAGCTATAGCCCACAAATTCAGAGCCACAAAAATCGAAAATCTGCAAATGTGATCCGATTTCGATGATTGATACCTCTATCAATAGGCGTTGAGGCCTGTAATTGTCATACAAACGGCTATTTGGATCGGTCGAATATTTCTACACGTTTCGTGGAAAATTCAATTTTTTTGAAAATCAACTGAGCTATAGCCCACAAATTCAGAGCCACAAAAATCGAAAATCTGCAAATGTGATCCGATTTCGATGATTGATACCTCTACCAATAGGTGTTGAGACCTGTAATTGTCATACAAACGGCCATTTGGATCGGTCGAAGATTTCTACACGTTTCGTGGAAAATTCAATTTTTTTGAAAATCAACTGAGCTATAGCCCACAAATTCAGAGCCACAAAAATCGAAAATCTGCAAATGTGATCCGATTTCGATGATTGGTACCTCTATCAATAGGTGTTGAGACCTGTAATTGTCATACAAACGGCTATTTGGATCGGTCGAAGATTTCTACACGTTTCGTGGAAAATTCAATTTTTTTGAAAATCAACTGAGCTATAGCCCACAAATTCAGAGCCACAAAAATCGAAAATCTGCAAATGTGATCCGATTTCGATGATTGGTACCTCTATCAATAGGTGTTGAGACCTGTAATTGTCATACAAACGGCTATTTGGATCGGTCGAAGATTTCTACACGTTTCGTGGAAAATTCAATTTTTTTGAAAATCAACTGAGCTATAGCCCACAAATTCAGAGCCACAAAAATCGAAAATCTGCAAATGTGATCCGATTTCGATGATTGATACCTCTATCAATAGGCGTTGAGACCTGTAATTGTCATACAAACGGCCATTTGGATCGGTCGAATATTTCTACACATTTCGTGGAAAATTCAATTTTTTTGAAAATCATCTGAACTATAGCCCACAAATTCAGAGCCACAAAAATCGAAAATCTGCAAATGTGATCCGATTTCGATTATTGATACCTCTATCAATAGGCGTTGAGGCCTGTAATTGTCATACAAACGGCCATTTGGATCGGTCGAATATTTCTACACGTTTCGTGGAAAATTCAATTTTTTTGAAAATCAACTGAGCTATAGCCCACAAATTCAGAGCCACAAAAATCGAAAATCTGCAAATGTGATCCGATTTCGATGATTGGTACCTCTATCAATAGGCGTTGAGACCTGTAATTGTCATACAAACGGCCATTTGGATCGGTCGAATATTTCTACACGTTTCGTGGAAAATTCAATTTTTTTGAAAATCAACTGAGCTATAGCCCACAAATTCAGAGCCACAAAAATCGAAAATCTGCAAATGTGATCCGATTTCGATGATTGGTACCTCTATCAATAGGCGTTGAGACCTGTAATTGTCATACAAACGGCCATTTGGATCGGTCGAATATTTCTACACGTTTCGTGGAAAATTCAATTTTTTTGAAAATCAACTGAGCTATAGCCCACAAATTCAGAGCCACAAAAATCGAAAATCTGCAAATGCGATCCGATTTCGATGATTGGTACCTCTATCAATAGGCGTTGAAACCTGTAATTGTCATACAAACGGCTATTTGGATCGGTGGAATATTTCTACACGTTTCGTGGAAAATTCAATTTTTTTGAAAATCAACTGAGCTATAGCCCACAAGTTCAGAGCCACAAAAATCGAAAATCTGCAAATGTGATCCGATTTCGATGATTGATACCTCTATCAATAGGCGTTGAGGCCTGTAATTGTCATACAAACGGCCATTTGGATCGGTCGAATATTTCTACACGTTTCGTGGAAAATTCAATTTTTTTTGAAAATCAACTGAGCTATAGCCCACAAATTCAGAGCCACAAAAATCGAAAATCTGCAAATGTGATCCGATTTCGATCATTGATACCTCTATCAATAGGCGTTGAGGCCTGTAATTGTCATACAAACGGCCATTTGGATCAGTCGAATATTTCTACACGTTTCGTGGAAAATTCAATTTTTTTGAAAATCAACTGAGCTATAGCCCACAAATTCAGAGCCACAAAAATCGAAAATCTGCAAATGTGATCCGATTTCGATGATTGATACCTCTATCAATAGGCGTTGAGGCCTGTAATTGTCATACAAACGGCTATTTGGATCGGTCGAATATTTCTACACGTTTCGTGGAAAATTCAATTTTTTTGAAAATCAACTGAGCTATAGCCCACAAATTCAGAGCCACAAAAATCGAAAATCTGCAAATGTGATCCGATTTCGATGATTGATACCTCTACCAATAGGTGTTGAGACCTGTAATTGTCATACAAACGGCCATTTGGATCGGTCGAAGATTTCTACACGTTTCGTGGAAAATTCAATTTTTTTGAAAATCAACTGAGCTATAGCCCACAAATTCAGAGCCACAAAAATCGAAAATCTGCAAATGTGATCCGATTTCGATGATTGGTACCTCTATCAATAGGCGTTGAAACCTGTAATTGTCATACAAACGGCTATTTGGATCGGTGGAATATTTCTACACGTTTCGTGGAAAATTGAATTTTTTTGAAAATCAACTGAGCTATAGCCCACAAATTCAGAGCCACAAAAATCGAAAATCTGCAAATGTGATCCGATTTCGATGATTGGTACCTCTATCAATAGGCGTTGAGACCTGTAATTGTCATACAAACGGCCATTTGGATCAGTCGAATATTTCTACACGTTTCGTGGAAAATTGAATTTTTTGAAAATCAACTGAGCTATAGCCCACAAATTCAGAGCCACAAAAATCGAAAATCTGCAAATGTGATCCGATTTCGATGATTGGTACCTCTATCAATAGGCGTTGAGGCCTGTAATTGTCATACAAACGGCCATGTGGATCAGTCGAATATTTCTACACGTTTCGTGGAAAATTCAATTTTTTTGAAAATCAACTGAGCTATAGCCCACAAATTCAGAGCCACAAAAATCGAAAATCTGCAAATGTGATCCGATTTCGATGATTGGTACCTCTATCAATAGGTGTTGAGACCTGTAATTGTCATACAAACGGCTATTTGGATCGGTCGAAGATTTCTACACGTTTCGTGGAAAATTCAATTTTTTTGAAAATCAACTGAGCTATAGCCCACAAATTCAGAGCCACAAAAATCGAAAATCTGCAAATGTGATCCGATTTCGATGATTGATACCTCTATCAATAGGCGTTGAGACCTGTAATTGTCATACAAACGGCCATTTGGATCGGTCGAATATTTCTACACATTTCGTGTAAAATTCAATTTTTTTGAAAATCATCTGAACTATAGCCCACAAATTCAGAGCCACAAAAATCGAAAATCTGCAAATGTGATCCGATTTCGATTATTGATACCTCTATCAATAGGCGTTGAGGCCTGTAATTGTCATACAAACGGCCATTTGGATCGATCGAATATTTCTACACGTTTCGTGGAAAATTCAATTTTTTTGAAAATCAACTGAGCTATAGCCCACAAATTCAGAGCCACAAAAATCGAAAATCTGCAAATGTGATCCGATTTCGATGATTGGTACCTCTATCAATAGGCGTTGAGACCTGTAATTGTCATACAAACGGCCATTTGGATCGGTCGAATATTTCTACACGTTTCGTGGAAAATTCAATTTTTTTGAAAATCAACTGAGCTATAGCCCACAAATTCAGAGCCACAAAAATCGAAAATCTGCAAATGTGATCCGATTTCGATGATTGGTACCTCTATCAATAGGCGTTGAGACCTGTAATTGTCATACAAACGGCCATTTGGATCGGTCGAATATTTCTACACGTTTCGTGGAAAATTCAATTTTTTTGAAAATCAACTGAGCTATAGCCCACAAATTCAGAGCCACAAAAATCGAAAATCTGCAAATGCGATCCGATTTCGATGATTGGTACCTCTATCAATAGGCGTTGAGACCTGTAATTGTCATACAAACGGCCATTTGGATCGGTCGAATATTTCTACACGTTTCGTGGAAAATTCAATTTTTTTGAAAATCAACTGAGCTATAGCCCACAAATTCAGAGCCACAAAAATCGAAAATCTGCAAATGTGATCCGATTTCGATGATTGGTACCTCTATCAATAGGCGTTGAAACCTGTAATTGTCATACAAACGGCTATTTGGATCGGTGGAATATTTCTACACGTTTCGTGGAAAATTCAATTTTTTTGAAAATCAACTGAGCTATAGCCCACAAATTCAGAGCCACAAAAATCGAAAATCTGCAAATGTGATCCGATTTCGATGATTGGTACCTCTATCAATAGGCGTTGAGGCCTGTAATTGTCATACAAACGGCCATGTGGATCAGTCGAATATTTCTACACGTTTCGTGGAAAATTCAATTTTTTTGAAAATCAACTGAGCTATAGCCCACAAATTCAGAGCCACAAAAATCGAAAATCTGCAAATGTGATCCGATTTCGATGATTGGTACCTCTATCAATAGGTGTTGAGACCTGTAATTGTCATACAAACGGCTATTTGGATCGGTCGAAGATTTCTACACGTTTCGTGGAAAATTCAATTTTTTTGAAAATCAACTGAGCTATAGCCCACAAATTCAGAGCCACAAAAATCGAAAATCTGCAAATGTGATCCGATTTCGATGATTGATACCTCTATCAATAGGCGTTGAGGCCTGTAATTGTCATACAAACGGCCATTTGGATCGGTCGAATATTTCTACACGTTTCGTGGAAAATTCAATTTTTTTGAAAATCAACTGAGCTATAGCCCACAAATTCAGAGCCACAAAAATCGAAAATCTGCAAATGTGATCCGATTTCGATGATTGGTACCTCTATCAATAGGCGTTGAGACCTGTAATTGTCATACAAACGGCCATTTGGATCGGTCGAATATTTCTACACGTTTCGTGGAAAATTCAATTTTTTTGAAAATCAACTGAGCTATAGCCCACAAATTCAGAGCCACAAAAATCGAAAATCTGCAAATGTGATCCGATTTCGATGATTGGTACCTCTATCAATAGGCGTTGAGACCTGTAATTGTCATACAAACGGCCATTTGGATCGGTCGAATATTTCTACACGTTTCGTGGAAAATTCAATTTTTTTGAAAATCAACTGAGCTATAGCCCACAAATTCAGAGCCACAAAAATCGAAAATCTGCAAATGCGATCCGATTTCGATGATTGGTACCTCTATCAATAGGCGTTGAAACCTGTAATTGTCATACAAACGGCTATTTGGATCGGTGGAATATTTCTACACGTTTCGTGGAAAATTCAATTTTTTTGAAAATCAACTGAGCTATAGCCCACAAGTTCAGAGCCACAAAAATCGAAAATCTGCAAATGTGATCCGATTTCGATGATTGATACCTCTATCAATAGGCGTTGAGGCCTGTAATTGTCATACAAACGGCCATTTGGATCGGTCGAATATTTCTACACGTTTCGTGGAAAATTCAATTTTTTTTGAAAATCAACTGAGCTATAGCCCACAAATTCAGAGCCACAAAAATCGAAAATCTGCAAATGTGATCCGATTTCGATCATTGATACCTCTATCAATAGGCGTTGAGGCCTGTAATTGTCATACAAACGGCCATTTGGATCAGTCGAATATTTCTACACGTTTCGTGGAAAATTCAATTTTTTTGAAAATCAACTGAGCTATAGCCCACAAATTCAGAGCCACAAAAATCGAAAATCTGCAAATGTGATCCGATTTCGATGATTGATACCTCTATCAATAGGCGTTGAGGCCTGTAATTGTCATACAAACGGCTATTTGGATCGGTCGAATATTTCTACACGTTTCGTGGAAAATTCAATTTTTTTGAAAATCAACTGAGCTATAGCCCACAAATTCAGAGCCACAAAAATCGAAAATCTGCAAATGTGATCCGATTTCGATGATTGATACCTCTACCAATAGGTGTTGAGACCTGTAATTGTCATACAAACGGCCATTTGGATCGGTCGAAGATTTCTACACGTTTCGTGGAAAATTCAATTTTTTTGAAAATCAACTGAGCTATAGCCCACAAATTCAGAGCCACAAAAATCGAAAATCTGCAAATGTGATCCGATTTCGATGATTGGTACCTCTATCAATAGGCGTTGAAACCTGTAATTGTCATACAAACGGCTATTTGGATCGGTGGAATATTTCTACACGTTTCGTGGAAAATTCAATTTTTTTGAAAATCAACTGAGCTATAGCCCACAAATTCAGAGCCACAAAAATCGAAAATCTGCAAATGTGATCCGATTTCGATGATTGGTACCTCTATCAATAGGCGTTGAGACCTGTAATTGTCATACAAACGGCCATTTGGATCAGTCGAATATTTCTACACGTTTCGTGGAAAATTGAATTTTTTGAAAATCAACTGAGCTATAGCCCACAAATTCAGAGCCACAAAAATCGAAAATCTGCAAATGTGATCCGATTTCGATGATTGATACCTCTATCAATAGGCGTTGAGACCTGTAATTGTCATACAAACGGCCATTTGGATCGGTCGAATATTTCTACACGTTTCGTGGAAAATTCAATTTTTTTTGAAAATCAACTGAGCTATAGCCCACAAATTCAGAGCCACAAAAATCGAAAATCTGCAAATGTGATCCGATTTCGATGATTGATACCTCTATCAAACGGCCATGTGGATCAGTCGAATATTTCTACACGTTTCGTGGAAAATTCAATTTTTTTGAAAATCAACTGAGCTATAGCCCACAAATTCAGAGCCACAAAAATCGAAAATCTGCAAATGTGATCCGATTTCGATGATTGATACCTCTATCAATAGGCGTTGAGGCCTGTAATTGTCATACAAACGGCTATTTGGATCGGTCGAATATTTCTACACGTTTCGTGGAAAATTCAATTTTTTTGAAAATCAACTGAGCTATAGCCCACACATTCAGAGCCACAAAAATCGAAAATCTGCAAATGTGATCCGATTTCGATGATTGATACCTCTATCAATAGGCGTTGAGGCCTGTAATTGTCATACAAACGGCCATGTGGATCAGTCGAAGATTTCTACACGTTTCGTGGAAAATTCAATTTTTTGAAAATCAACTGAGCTATAGCCCACAAATTCAGAGCCACAAAAATCGAAAATCTGCAAATGTGATCCGATTTCGATGATTGGTACCTCTATCAATAGGTGTTGAGACCTGTAATTGTCATACAAACGGCTATTTGGATCGGTCGAAGATTTCTACACGTTTCGTGGAAAATTCAATTTTTTTGAAAATCAACTGAGCTATAGCCCACAAATTCAGAGCCACAAAAATCGAAAATCTGCAAATGTGATCCGATTTCGATGATTGATACCTCTATCAATAGGCGTTGAGACCTGTAATTGTCATACAAACGGCCATTTGGATCGGTCGAATATTTCTACACATTTCGTGGAAAATTCAATTTTTTTGAAAATCATCTGAACTATAGCCCACAAATTCAGAGCCACAAAAATCGAAAATCTGCAAATGTGATCCGATTTCGATTATTGATACCTCTATCAATAGGCGTTGAGGCCTGTAATTGTCATACAAACGGCCATTTGGATCGGTCGAATATTTCTACACGTTTCGTGGAAAATTCAATTTTTTTGAAAATCAACTGAGCTATAGCCCACAAATTCAGAGCCACAAAAATCGAAAATCTGCAAATGTGATCCGATTTCGATGATTGGTACCTCTATCAATAGGTGTTGAGACCTGTAATTGTCATACAAACGGTCATTTGGATCGGTCGAAGATTTCTACACGTTTCGTGGAAAATTCAATTTTTTTGAAAATCAACTGAGCTATAGCCCACAAATTCAGAGCCACAAAAATCGAAAATCTGCAAATGTGATCCGATTTCGATGATTGATACCTCTATCAATAGGCGTTGAGACCTGTAATTGTCATACAAACGGCCATTTGGATCGGTCGAATATTTCTACACATTTCGTGGAAAATTCAATTTTTTTGAAAATCATCTGAACTATAGCCCACAAATTCAGAGCCACAAAAATCGAAAATCTGCAAATGTGATCCGATTTCGATGATTGATACCTCTATCAATAGGCGTTGAGGCCTGTAATTGTCATACAAACGGCCATTTGGATCGGTCGAATATTTCTACACGTTTCGTGGAAAATTCAATTTTTTTGAAAATCAACTGAGCTATAGCCCACAAATTCAGAGCCACAAAAATCGAAAATCTGCAAATGTGATCCGATTTCGATGATTGGTACCTCTATCAATAGGCGTTGAGACCTGTAATTGTCATACAAACGGCCATTTGGATCGGTCGAATATTTCTACACGTTTCGTGGAAAATTCAATTTTTTTGAAAATCAACTGAGCTATAGCCCACAAATTCAGAGCCACAAAAATCGAAAATCTGCAAATGTGATCCGATTTCGATGATTGGTACCTCTATCAATAGGCGTTGAGACCTGTAATTGTCATACAAACGGCCATTTGGATCGGTCGAATATTTCTACACGTTTCGTGGAAAATTCAATTTTTTTGAAAATCAACTGAGCTATAGCCCACAAATTCAGAGCCACAAAAATCGAAAATCTGCAAATGCGATCCGATTTCGATGATTGGTACCTCTATCAATAGGCGTTGAAACCTGTAATTGTCATACAAACGGCTATTTGGATCGGTGGAATATTTCTACACGTTTCGTGGAAAATTCAATTTTTTGAAAATCAACTGAGCTATAGCCCACAAGTTCAGAGCCACAAAAATCGAAAATCTGCAAATGTGATCCGATTTCGATGATTGGTACCTCTATCAATAGGCGTTGAGACCTGTAATTATCATACAAACGGCCATTTGGATCAGTCGAATATTTCTACACGTTTCGTGGAAAATTCAATTTTTTGAAAATCAACTGAGCTATAGCCCACAAATTCAGAGCCACAAAAATCGAAAATCTGCAAATGTGATCCGATTTCGATGATTGATACCTCTATCAATAGGCGTTGAGGCCTGTAATTGTCATACAAACGGCCATTTGGATCGGTCGAATATTTCTACACGTTTCGTGGAAAATTCAATTTTTTTGAAAATCAACTGAGCTATAGCCCACAAATTCAGAGCCACAAAAATCGAAAATCTGCAAATGTGATCCGATTTCGATGATTGATACCTCTATCAATAGGCGTTGAGGCCTGTAATTGTCATACAAACGGCCATTTGGATCGGTCGAATATTTCTACACGTTTCGTGGAAAATTCAATTTTTTTGAAAATCAACTGAGCTATAGCCCACAAATTCAGAGCCACAAAAATCGAAAATCTGCAAATGTGATCCGATTTCGATGATTGGTACCTCTATCAATAGGCGTTGAGACCTGTTATTGTCATACAAACGGCCATTTGGATCGGTCGAATATTTCTACACGTTTCGTGGAAAATTCAATTTTTTTGAAAATCAACTGAGCTATAGCCCACAAATTCAGAGCCACAAAAATCGAAAATCTGCAAATGTGATCCGATTTCGATGATTGGTACCTCTATCAATAGGCGTTGAGACCTGTAATTGTCATACAAACGGCCATTTGGATCGGTCGAATATTTCTACACGTTTCGTGGAAAATTCAATTTTTTTGAAAATCAACTGAGCTATAGCCCACAAATTCAGAGCCACAAAAATCGAAAATCTGCAAATGTGATCCGATTTCGATGATTGGTACCTCTATCAATAGGCGTTGAAACCTGTAATTGTCATACAAACGGCTATTTGGATCGGTGGAATATTTCTACACGTTTCGTGGAAAATTCAATTTTTTTGAAAATCAACTGAGCTATAGCCCACAAATTCAGAGCCACAAAAATCGAAAATCTGCAAATGTGATCCGATTTCGATGATTGGTACCTCTATCAATAGGCGTTGAGACCTGTAATTGTCATACAAACGGCCATTTGGATCAGTCGAATATTTCTACACGTTTCGTGGAAAATTCAATTTTTTGAAAATCAACTGAGCTATAGCCCACAAATTCAGAGCCACAAAAATCGAAAATCTGCAAATGTGATCCGATTTCGATGATTGATACCTCTATCAATAGGCGTTGAGGCCTGTAATTGTCATACAAACGGCCATTTGGATCGGTCGAATATTTCTACACGTTTCGTGGAAAATTCAATTTTTTTGAAAATCAACTGAGCTATAGCCCACAAATTCAGATCCACAAAAATCGAAAATCTGCAAATGTGATCCGATTTCGATGATTGATACCTCTATCAATAGGCGTTGAGGCCTGTAATTGTCATACAAACGGCCATTTGGATCGGTCGAATATTTCTACACGTTTCGTGGAAAATTCAATTTTTTTGAAAATCAACTGAGCTATAGCCCACAAATTCAGAGCCACAAAAATCGAAAATCTGCAAATGTGATCCGATTTCGATGATTGGTACCTCTATCAATAGGCGTTGAGACCTGTAATTGTCATACAAACGGCCATTTGGATCGGTCGAAGATTTCTACACGTTTCGTGGAAAATTCAATTTTTTTGAAAATCAACTGAGCTATAGCCCACAAATTCAGAGCCACAAAAATCGAAAATCTGCAAATGTGATCCGATTTCGATGATTGATACCTCTATCAATAGGCGTTGAGACCTGTAATTGTCATACAAACGGCCATTTGGATCAGTCGAATATTTCTACACGTTTCGTGGAAAATTCAGTTTTTTTGAAAATCATCTGAACTATAGCCCACAAATTCAGAGCCACAAAAATCGAAAATCTGCAAATGTGATCCGATTTCAATTATTGATACCTCTATCAATAGGCGTTGAGGCCTGTAATTGTCATACAAACGGCCATTTGGATCGGTCGAATATTTCTACACGTTTCGTGGAAAATTCAATTTTTTTGAAAATCAACTGAGCTATAGCCCACAAATTCAGAGCCACAAAAATCGAAAATCTGCAAATGTGATCCGATTTCGATTATTGATACCTCTATCAATAGGCGTTGAGGCCTGTAATTGTCATACAAACGGCCATTTGGATCGGTCGAATATTTCTACACGTTTCGTGGAAAATTCAATTTTTTTGAAATCAACTGAGCTATAGCCCACAAATTCAGAGCCACAAAAATCGAAAATCTGCAAATGTGATCCGATTTCGATGATTGGTACCTCTATCAATAGGTGTTGAGACCTGTAATTGTCATACAAACGGCCATTTGGATCGGTCGAAGATTTCTACACGTTTCGTGGAAAATTCAATTTTTTTGAAAATCAACTGAGCTATAGCCCACAAATTCAGAGCCACAAAAATCGAAAATCTGCAAATGTGATCCGATTTCGATGATTGATACCTCTATCAATAGGCGTTGAGGCCTGTAATTGTCATACAAACGGCCATGTGGATCAGTCGAATATTTCTACACGTTTCGTGGAAAATTCAATTTTTTTGAAAATCAACTGAGCTATAGCCCACAAATTCAGAGCCACAAAAATCGAAAATCTGCAAATGTGATTCGATTTCGATGATTGATACCTCTATCAATAGGCGTTGAGACCTGTAATTGTCATACAAACGGCCATTTGGATCGGTCGAATATTTCTACACATTTCGTGGAAAATTCAATTTTTTTGAAAATCATCTGAACTATAGCCCACAAATTCAGAGCCACAAAAATCGAAAATCTGCAAATGTGATCCGATTTCGATTATTGATACCTCTATCAATAGGCGTTGAGGCCTGTAATTGTCATACAAACGGCCATTTGGATCGGTCGAATATTTCTACACGTTTCGTGGAAAATTCAATTTTTTTGAAAATCAACTGAGCTATAGCCCACAAATTCAGAGCCACAAAAATCGAAAATCTGCAAATGTGATCCGATTTCGATGATTGGTACCTCTATCAATAGGCGTTGAGACCTGTAATTGTCATACAAACGGCCATTTGGATCGGTCGAATATTTCTACACGTTTCGTGGAAAATTCAATTTTTTTGAAAATCAACTGAGCTATAGCCCACAAATTCAGAGCCACAAAAATCGAAAATCTGCAAATGTGATCCGATTTCGATGATTGGTACCTCTATCAATAGGCGTTGAGACCTGTAATTGTCATACAAACGGCCATTTGGATCGGTCGAATATTTCTACACGTTTCGTGGAAAATTCAATTTTTTGAAAATCAACTGAGCTATAGCCCACAAATTCAGAGCCACAAAAATCGAAAATCTGCAAATGCGATCCGATTTCGATGATTGGTACCTCTATCAATAGGCGTTGAAACCTGTAATTGTCATACAAACGGCTATTTGGATCGGTGGAATATTTCTACACGTTTCGTGGAAAATTCAATTTTTTTGAAAATCAACTGAGCTATAGCCCACAAGTTCAGAGCCACAAAAATCGAAAATCTGCAAATGTGATCCGATTTCGATGATTGATACCTCTATCAATAGGCGTTGAGGCCTGTAATTGTCATACAAACGGCCATTTGGATCAGTCGAATATTTCTACACGTTTCGTGGAAAATTCAATTTTTTTGAAAATCAACTGAGCTATAGCCCACAAATTCAGAGCCACAAAAATCGAAAATCTGCAAATGTGATCCGATTTCGATGATTGATACCTCTATCAATAGGCGTTGAGGCCTGTAATTGTCATACAAACGGCTATTTGGATCGGTCGAATATTTCTACACGTTTCGTGGAAAATTCAATTTTTTTGAAAATCAACTGAGCTATAGCCCACAAATTCAGAGCCACAAAAATCGAAAATCTGCAAATGTGATCCGATTTCGATGATTGATACCTCTACCAATAGGTGTTGAGACCTGTAATTGTCATACAAACGGCCATTTGGATCGGTCGAAGATTTCTACACGTTTCGTGGAAAATTCAATTTTTTTGAAAATCAACTGAGCTATAGCCCACAAATTCAGAGCCACAAAAATCGAAAATCTGCAAATGTGATCCGATTTCGATGATTGGTACCTCTATCAATAGGCGTTGAAACCTGTAATTGTCATACAAACGGCTATTTGGATCGGTGGAATATTTCTACACGTTTCGTGGAAAATTCAATTTTTTTGAAAATCAACTGAGCTATAGCCCACAAATTCAGAGCCACAAAAATCGAAAATCTGCAAATGTGATCCGATTTCGATGATTGGTACCTCTATCAATAGGCGTTGAGACCTGTAATTGTCATACAAACGGCCATTTGGATCAGTCGAATATTTCTACACGTTTCGTGGAAAATTGAATTTTTTGAAAATCAACTGAGCTATAGCCCACAAATTCAGAGCCACAAAAATCGAAAATCTGCAAATGTGATCCGATTTCGATGATTGATACCTCTATCAATAGGCGTTGAGACCTGTAATTGTCATACAAACGGCCATTTGGATCGGTCGAATATTTCTACACGTTTCGTGGAAAATTCAATTTTTTTTGAAAATCAACTGAGCTATAGCCCACAAATTCAGAGCCACAAAAATCGAAAATCTGCAAATGTGATCCGATTTCGATGATTGATACCTCTATCAATAGGCGTTGAGGCCTGTAATTGTCATACAAACGGCCATGTGGATCAGTCGAATATTTCTACACGTTTCGTGGAAAATTCAATTTTTTTGAAAATCAACTGAGCTATAGCCCACAAATTCAGAGCCACAAAAATCGAAAATCTGCAAATGTGATCCGATTTCGATGATTGATACCTCTATCAATAGGCGTTGAGGCCTGTAATTGTCATACAAACGGCTATTTGGATCGGTCGAATATTTCTACACGTTTCGTGGAAAATTCAATTTTTTTGAAAATCAACTGAGCTATAGCCCACACATTCAGAGCCACAAAAATCGAAAATCTGCAAATGTGATCCGATTTCGATGATTGATACCTCTATCAATAGGCGTTGAGACCTGTAATTGTCATACAAACGGCCATTTGGATCGGTCGAATATTTCTACACGTTTCGTGGAAAATTCAATTTTTTTGAAAATCAACTGAGCTATAGCCCACAAATTCAGAGCCACAAAAATCGAAAATCTGCAAATGTGATCCGATTTCGATGATTGATACCTCTACCAATAGGTGTTGAGACCTGTAATTGTCATACAAACGGCCATTTGGATCGGTCGAAGATTTCTACACGTTTCGTGGAAAATTCAATTTTTTTGAAAATCAACTGAGCTATAGCCCACAAATTCAGAGCCACAAAAATCGAAAATCTGCAAATGTGATCCGATTTCGATGATTGGTACCTCTATCAATAGGCGTTGAAACCTGTAATTGTCATACAAACGGCTATTTGGATCGGTGGAATATTTCTACACGTTTCGTGGAAAATTCAATTTTTTTGAAAATCAACTGAGCTATAGCCCACAAATTCAGAGCCACAAAAATCGAAAATCTGCAAATGTGATCCGATTTCGATGATTGGTACCTCTATCAATAGGCGTTGAGGCCTGTAATTGTCATACAAACGGCCATTTGGATCAGTCGAATATTTCTACACGTTTCGTGGAAAATTGAATTTTTTGAAAATCAACTGAGCTATAGCCCACAAATTCAGAGCCACAAAAATCGAAAATCTGCAAATGTGATCCGATTTCGATGATTGATACCTCTATCAATAGGCGTTGAGACCTGTAATTGTCATACAAACGGCCATTTGGATCGGTCGAATATTTCTACACGTTTCGTGGAAAATTCAATTTTTTTTGAAAATCAACTGAGCTATAGCCCACAAATTCAGAGCCACAAAAATCGAAAATCTGCAAATGTGATCCGATTTCGATGATTGATACCTCTATCAATAGGCGTTGAGGCCTGTAATTGTCATACAAACGGCCATGTGGATCAGTCGAATATTTCTACACGTTTCGTGGAAAATTCAATTTTTTTGAAAATCAACTGAGCTATAGCCCACAAATTCAGAGCCACAAAAATCGAAAATCTGCAAATGTGATCCGATTTCGATGATTGGTACCTCTATCAATAGGTGTTGAGACCTGTAATTGTCATACAAACGGCTATTTGGATCGGTCGAATATTTCTACACGTTTCGTGGAAAATTCAATTTTTTTGAAAATCAACTGAGCTATAGCCCACAAATTCAGAGCCACAAAAATCGAAAATCTGCAAATGTGATCCGATTTCGATGATTGATACCTCTATCAATAGGCGTTGAGACCTGTAATTGTCATACAAACGGCCATTTGGATCGGTCGAATATTTCTACACATTTCGTGGAAAATTCAATTTTTTTGAAAATCATCTGAACTATAGCCCACAAATTCAGAGCCACAAAAATCGAAAATCTGCAAATGTGATCCGATTTCGATTATTGATACCTCTATCAATAGGCGTTGAGGCCTGTAATTGTCATACAAACGGCCATTTGGATCGGTCGAATATTTCTACACGTTTCGTGGAAAATTCAATTTTTTTGAAAATCAACTGAGCTATAGCCCACAAATTCAGAGCCACAAAAATCGAAAATCTGCAAATGTGATCCGATTTCGATGATTGGTACCTCTATCAATAGGTGTTGAGACCTGTAATTGTCATACAAACGGTCATTTGGATCGGTCGAAGATTTCTACACGTTTCGTGGAAATTCAATTTTTTTGAAAATCAACTGAGCTATAGCCCACAAATTCAGAGCCACAAAAATCGAAAATCTGCAAATGTGATCCGATTTCGATGATTGATACCTCTATCAATAGGCGTTGAGACCTGTAATTGTCATACAAACGGCCATTTGGATCGGTCGAATATTTCTACACATTTCGTGGAAAATTCAATTTTTTTGAAAATCATCTGAACTATAGCCCACAAATTCAGAGCCACAAAAATCGAAAATCTGCAAATGTGATCCGATTTCGATTATTGATACCTCTATCAATAGGCGTTGAGGCCTGTAATTGTCATACAAACGGCCATTTGGATCGGTCGAATATTTCTACACGTTTCGTGGAAAATTCAATTTTTTTGAAAATCAACTGAGCTATAGCCCACAAATTCAGAGCCACAAAAATCGAAAATCTGCAAATGTGATCCGATTTCGATGATTGGTACCTCTATCAATAGGCGTTGAGACCTGTAATTGTCATACAAACGGCCATTTGGATCGGTCGAATATTTCTACACGTTTCGTGGAAAATTCAATTTTTTTGAAAATCAACTGAGCTATAGCCCACAAATTCAGAGCCACAAAAATCGAAAATCTGCAAATGTGATCCGATTTCGATGATTGGTACCTCTATCAATAGGCGTTGAGACCTGTAATTGTCATACAAACGGCCATTTGGATCGGTCGAATATTTCTACACGTTTCGTGGAAAATTCAATTTTTTTGAAAATCAACTGAGCTATAGCCCACAAATTCAGAGCCACAAAAATCGAAAATCTGCAAATGTGATCCGATTTCGATGATTGGTACCTCTATCAATAGGCGTTGAAACCTGTAATTGTCATACAAACGGCTATTTGGATCGGTGGAATATTTCTACACGTTTCGTGGAAAATTCAATTTTTTTGAAAATCAACTGAGCTATAGCCCACAAGTTCAGAGCCACAAAAATCGAAAATCTGCAAATGTGATCCGATTTCGATGATTGGTACCTCTATCAATAGGCGTTGAGACCTGTAATTATCATACAAACGGCCATTTGGATCAGTCGAATATTTCTACACGTTTCGTGGAAAATTCAATTTTTTGAAAATCAACTGAGCTATAGCCCACAAATTCAGAGCCACAAAAATCGAAAATCTGCAAATGTGATCCGATTTCGATGATTGATACCTCTATCAATAGGCGTTGAGGCCTGTAATTGTCATACAAACGGCCATTTGGATCGGTCGAATATTTCTACACGTTTCGTGGAAAATTCAATTTTTTTGAAAATCAACTGAGCTATAGCCCACAAATTCAGAGCCACAAAAATCGAAAATCTGCAAATGTGATCCGATTTCGATGATTGATACCTCTATCAATAGGCGTTGAGGCCTGTAATTGTCATACAAACGGCCATTTGGATCGGTCGAATATTTCTACACGTTTCGTGGAAAATTCAATTTTTTTGAAAATCAACTGAGCTATAGCCCACAAATTCAGAGCCACAAAAATCGAAAATCTGCAAATGTGATCCGATTTCGATGATTGGTACCTCTATCAATAGGCGTTGAGACCTGTAATTGTCATACAAACGGCCATTTGGATCGGTCGAATATTTCTACACGTTTCGTGGAAAATTCAATTTTTTTGAAAATCAACTGAGCTATAGCCCACAAATTCAGAGCCACAAAAATCGAAAATCTGCAAATGTGATCCGATTTCGATGATTGGTACCTCTATCAATAGGCGTTGAGACCTGTAATTGTCATACAAACGGCCATTTGGATCGGTCGAATATTTCTACACGTTTCGTGGAAAATTCAATTTTTTTGAAAATCAACTGAGCTATAGCCCACAAATTCAGAGCCACAAAAATCGAAAATCTGCAAATGTGATCCGATTTCGATGATTGGTACCTCTATCAATAGGCGTTGAGACCTGTAATTGTCATACAAACGGCCATTTGGATCGGTCGAATATTTCTACACGTTTCGTGGAAAATTCAATTTTTTTGAAAATCAACTGAGCTATAGCCCACAAATTCAGAGCCACAAAAATCGAAAATCTGCAAATGTGATCCGATTTCGATGATTGGTACCTCTATCAATAGGCGTTGAAACCTGTAATTGTCATACAAACGGCTATTTGGATCGGTGGAATATTTCTACACGTTTCGTGGAAAATTCAATTTTTTTGAAAATCAACTGAGCTATAGCCCACAAATTCAGAGCCACAAAAATCGAAAATCTGCAAATGTGATCCGATTTCGATGATTGGTACCTCTATCAATAGGCGTTGAGACCTGTAATTGTCATACAAACGGCCATTTGGATCAGTCGAATATTTCTACACGTTTCGTGGAAAATTCAATTTTTTGAAAATCAACTGAGCTATAGCCCACAAATTCAGAGCCACAAAAATCGAAAATCTGCAAATGTGATCCGATTTCGATGATTGATACCTCTATCAATAGGCGTTGAGGCCTGTAATTGTCATACAAACGGCCATTTGGATCGGTCGAATATTTCTACACGTTTCGTGGAAAATTCAATTTTTTTGAAAATCAACTGAGCTATAGCCCACAAATTCAGAGCCACAAAAATCGAAAATCTGCAAATGTGATCCGATTTCGATGATTGATACCTCTATCAATAGGCGTTGAGGCCTGTAATTGTCATACAAACGGCCATTTGGATCGGTCGAATATTTCTACACGTTTCGTGGAAAATTCAATTTTTTTGAAAATCAACTGAGCTATAGCCCACAAATTCAGAGCCACAAAAATCGAAAATCTGCAAATGTGATCCGATTTCGATGATTGGTACCTCTATCAATAGGTGTTGAGACCTGTAATTGTCATACAAACGGCCATTTGGATCGGTCGAAGATTTCTACACGTTTCGTGGAAAATTCAATTTTTTTGAAAATCAACTGAGCTATAGCCCACAAATTCAGAGCCACAAAAATCGAAAATCTGCAAATGTGATCCGATTTCGATGATTGATACCTCTATCAATAGGCGTTGAGACCTGTAATTGTCATACAAACGGCCATTTGGATCAGTCGAATATTTCTACACGTTTCGTGGAAAATTCAGTTTTTTTGAAAATCATCTGAACTATAGCCCACAAATTCAGAGCCACAAAAATCGAAAATCTGCAAATGTGATCCGATTTCAATTATTGATACCTCTATCAATAGGCGTTGAGGCCTGTAATTGTCATACAAACGGCCATTTGGATCGGTCGAATATTTCTACACGTTTCGTGGAAAATTCAATTTTTTTGAAAATCAACTGAGCTATAGCCCACAAATTCAGAGCCACAAAAATCGAAAATCTGCAAATGTGATCCGATTTCGATTATTGATACCTCTATCAATAGGCGTTGAGGCCTGTAATTGTCATACAAACGGCCATTTGGATCGGTCGAATATTTCTACACGTTTCGTGGAAAATTCAATTTTTTTGAAATCAACTGAGCTATAGCCCACAAATTCAGAGCCACAAAAATCGAAAATCTGCAAATGTGATCCGATTTCGATGATTGGTACCTCTATCAATAGGTGTTGAGACCTGTAATTGTCATACAAACGGCCATTTGGATCGGTCGAAGATTTCTACACGTTTCGTGGAAAATTCAATTTTTTTGAAAATCAACTGAGCTATAGCCCACAAATTCAGAGCCACAAAAATCGAAAATCTGCAAATGTGATCCGATTTCGATGATTGATACCTCTATCAATAGGCGTTGAGACCTGTAATTGTCATACAAAAGGCCATTTGGATCAGTCGAATATTTCTACACGTTTCGTGGAAAATTCAGTTTTTTTGAAAATCATCTGAACTATAGCCCACAAATTCAGAGCCACAAAAATCGAAAATCTGCAAATGTGATCCGATTTCGATTATTGATACCTCTATCAATAGGCGTTGAGGCCTGTAATTGTCATACAAACGGCCATTTGGATCGGTCGAATATTTCTACACGTTTCGTGGAAAATTCAATTTTTTTGAAAATCAACTGAGCTATAGCCCACAAATTCAGAGCCACAAAAATCGAAAATCTGCAAATGTGATCCGATTTCGATGATTGGTACCTCTATCAATAGGCGTTGAGACCTGTAATTGTCATACAAACGGCCATTTGGATCGGTCGAATATTTCTACACGTTTCGTGGAAAATTCAATTTTTTTGAAAATCAACTGAGCTATAGCCCATAAATTCAGAGCCACAAAAATCGAAAATCTGCAAATGTGATCCGATTTCGATGATTGGTACCTCTATCAATAGGCGTTGAGACCTGTAATTGTCATACAAACGGCCATTTGGATCGGTCGAATATTTCTACACGTTTCGTGGAAAATTCAATTTTTTTGAAAATCAACTGAGCTATAGCCCACAAATTCAGAGCCACAAAAATCGAAAATCTGCAAATGTGATCCGATTTCGATGATTGGTACCTCTATCAATAGGCGTTGAGGCCTGTAATTGTCAAAGAAACGGCTATTTGGATCGGTGGAATATTTCTACACGTTTCGTGGAAAATTCAATTGTTTTGAAAATCAACTGAGCTATAGCCCACAAATTCAGAGCCACAAAAATCGAAAATCTGCAAATGTGATCCGATTTCGATGATTGGTACCTCTATCAATAGGTGTTGAGACCTGTAATTGTCATACAAACGGCCATTTGGATCGGTCGAATATTTCTACACGTTTCGTGGAAAATTCAATTTTTTTGAAAATCAACTGAGCTATAGCCCACAAATTCAGAGCCACAAAAATCGAAAATCTGCAAATGTGATCCGATTTCGATGATTGGTACCTCTATCAATAGGCGTTGAGGCCTGTAATTGTCATACAAACGGCCATTTGGATCGGTCGAAGATTTCTACACGTTTCGTGGAAAATTCAATTTTTTTGAAAATCAACTGAGCTATAGCCCACAAATTCAGAGCCACAAAAATCGAAAATCTGCAAATGTGATCCGATTTCGATGATTGGTACCTCTATCAATAGGCGTTGAGACCTGTAATTGTCATACAAACGGCCATTTGGATCGGTCGAATATTTCTACACGTTTCGTGGAAAATTCAATTTTTTTGAAAATCAACTGAGCTATAGCCCACAAATTCAGAGCCACAAAAATCGAAAATCTGCAAATGTGATCCGATTTCGATGATTGATACCTCTATCAATAGGCGTTGAGACCTGTAATTGTCATACAAACGGCCATTTGGATCGGTCGAATATTTCTACACGTTTCGTGGAAAATTCAATTTTTTTGAAAATCAACTGAGCTATAGCCCACAAATTCAGAGCCACAAAAATCGAAAATCTGCAAATGTGATCCGATTTCGATGATTGGTACCTCTATCAATAGGTGTTGAGACCTGTAATTGTCATACAAACGGCCATTTGGATCGGTCGAATATTTCTACACGTTTCGTGGAAAATTCAATTTTTTGAAAATCAACTGAGCTATAGCCCACAAATTCAGAGCCACAAAAATCGAAAATCTGCAAATGTGATCCGATTTCGATGATTGGTACCTCTATCAATAGGCGTTGAGACCTGTAATTGTCATACAAACGGCCATTTGGATCGGTCGAATATTTCTACACGTTTCGTGGAAAATTCAATTTTTTTGAAAATCAACTGAGCTATAGCCCACAAATTCAGAGCCACAAAAATCGAAAATCTGCAAATGTGATCCGATTTCGATGATTGATACCTCTATCAATAGGCGTTGAGACCTGTAATTGTCATACAAACGGCCATTTGGATCGGTCGAATATTTCTACACGTTTCGTGGAAAATTCAATTTTTTTGAAAATCAACTGAGCTATAGCCCACAAATTCAGAGCCACAAAAATCGAAAATCTGCAAATGTGATCCGATTTCGATGATTGGTACCTCTATCAATAGGTGTTGAGACCTGTAATTGTCATACAAACGGCCATTTGGATCGGTCGAATATTTCTACACGTTTCGTGGAAAATTCAATTTTTTTTTGAAAATCAACTGAGCTATAGCCCACAAATTCAGAGCCACAAAAATCGAAAATCTGCAAATGTGATCCGATTTCGATGATTGATACCTCTATCAATAGGCGTTGAGGCCTGTAATTGTCATACAAACGGCCATTTGGATCGGTCGAATATTTCTACACGTTTCGTGGAAAATTCAATTTTTTTGAAAATCAACTGAGCTATAGCCCACAAATTCAGAGCCACAAAAATCGAAAATCTGCAAATGTGATCCGATTTCGATGATTGATACCTCTATCAATAGGCGTTGAGGCCTGTAATTGTCATACAAACGGCCATGTGGATCAGTCGAATATTTCTACACGTTTCGTGGAAAATTCAATTTTTTTGAAAATCAACTGAGCTATAGCCCACAAATTCAGAGCCACAAAAATCGAAAATCTGCAAATGTGATCCGATTTCGATGATTGGTACCTCTATCAATAGGTGTTGAGACCTGTAATTGTCATACAAACAGCCATTTGGATCGGTCGAAGATTTCTACACGTTTCGTGGAAAATTCAATTTTTTTGAAAATCAACTGAGCTATAGCCCACAAATTCAGAGCCACAAAAATCGAAAATCTGCAAATGTGATCCGATTTCGATGATTGATACCTCTATCAATAGGCGTTGAGACCTGTAATTGTCATACAAACGGCCATTTGGATCAGTCGAATATTTCTACACGTTTCGTGGAAAATTCAGTTTTTTTGAAAATCATCTGAACTATAGCCCACAAATTCAGAGCCACAAAAATCGAAAATCTGCAAATGTGATCCGATTTCGATTATTGATACCTCTATCAATAGGCGTTGAGGCCTGTAATTGTCATACAAACGGCCATTTGGATCGTCCGATATTTCTACACGTTTCGTGGAAAATTCAATTTTTTTGAAAATCAACTGAGCTATAGCCCACAAATTCAGAGCCACAAAAATCGAAAATCTGCAAATGTGATCCGATTTCGATGATTGGTACCTCTATCAATAGGCGTTGAGACCTGTAATTGTCATACAAACGGCCATTTGGATCGGTCGAATATTTCTACACGTTTCGTGGAAAATTCAATTTTTTTGAAAATCAACTGAGCTATAGCCCACAAATTCAGAGCCACAAAAATCGAAAATCTGCAAATGTGATCCGATTTCGATGATTGATACCTCTATCAATAGGCGTTGAGACCTGTAATTGTCATACAAACGGCCATTTGGATCGGTCGAATATTTCTACACGTTTCGTGGAAAATTCAATTTTTTGAAAATCAACTGAGCTATAGCCCACAAATTCAGAGCCACAAAAATCGAAAATCTGCAAATGTGATCCGATTTCGATGATTGATACCTCTATCAATAGGCGTTGAGACCTGTAATTGTCATACAAACGGCCATTTGGATCGGTCGAATATTTCTACACGTTTCGTGGAAAATTCAATTTTTTTTGAAAATCAACTGAGCTATAGCCCACAAATTCAGAGCCACAAAAATCGAAAATCTGCAAATGTGATCCGATTTCGATGATTGATACCTCTATCAATAGGCGTTGAGGCCTGTAATTGTCATACAAACGGCCATTTGGATCGGTCGAATATTTCTACACGTTTCGTGGAAAATTAAATTTTTTTGAAAATCAACTGAGCTATAGCCCACAAATTCAGAGCCACAAAAATCGAAAATCTGCAAATGTGATCCGATTTCGATGATTGATACCTCTATCAATAGGCGTTGAGGCCTGTAATTGTCATACAAACGGCCATTTGGATCGGTCGAATATTTCTACACGTTTCGTGGAAAATTCAATTTTTTTGAAAATCAACTGAGCTATAGCCCACAAATTCAGAGCCACAAAAATCGAAAATCTGCAAATGTGATCCGATTTCGATGATTGATACCTCTATCAATAGGCGTTGAGGCCTGTAATTGTCATACAAACGGCCATGTGGATCAGTCGAATATTTCTACACGTTTCGTGGAAAATTCAATTTTTTTGAAAATCAACTGAGCTATAGCCCACAAATTCAGAGCCACAAAAATCGAAAATCTGCAAATGTGATCCGATTTCGATGATTGGTACCTCTATCAATAGGTGTTGAGACCTGTAATTGTCATACAAACGGCCATTTGGATCGGTCGAAGATTTCTACACGTTTCGTGGAAAATTCAATTTTTTTGAAAATTAACTGAGCTATAGCCCACAAATTCAGAGCCACAAAAATCGAAAATCTGCAAATGTGATCCGATTTCGATGATTGATACCTCTATCAATAGGCGTTGAGACCTGTAATTGTCATACAAACGGCCATTTGGATCAGTCGAATATTTCTACACGTTTCGTGGAAAATTCAGTTTTTTTGAAAATCATCTGAACTATAGCCCACAAATTCAGAGCCACAAAAATCGAAAATCTGCAAATGTGATCCGATTTCGATGATTGATACCTCTATCAATAGGCGTTGAGGCCTGTAATTGTCATACAAACGGCCATTTGGATCGGTCGAATATTTCTACACGTTTCGTGGAAAATTCAATTTTTTTGAAAATCAACTGAGCTATAGCCCACAAATTCAGAGCCACAAAAATCGAAAATCTGCAAATGTGATCCGATTTCGATGATTGGTACCTCTATCAATAGGCGTTGAGACCTGTAATTGTCATACAAACGGCCATTTGGATCGGTCGAATATTTCTACACGTTTCGTGGAAAATTCAATTTTTTTGAAAATCAACTGAGCTATAGCCCACAAATTCAGAGCCACAAAAATCGAAAATCTGCAAATGTGATCCGATTTCGATGATTGATACCTCTATCAATAGGCGTTGAGACCTGTAATTGTCATACAAACGGCCATTTGGATCGGTCGAATATTTCTACACGTTTCGTGGAAAATTCAGTTTTTTTGAAAATCAACTGAGCTATAGCCCACAAATTCAGAGCCACAAAAATCGAAAATCTGCAAATGTGATCCGATTTCGATGATTGGTACCTCTATCAATAGGTGTTGAGACCTGTAATTGTCATACAAACGGCCATTTGGATCGGTCGAAGATTTCTACACGTTTCGTGGAAAATTCAATTTTTTTGAAAATCAACTGAGCTATAGCCCACAAATTCAGAGCCACAAAAATCGAAAATCTGCAAATGTGATCCGATTTCGATGATTGATACCTCTATCAATAGGCGTTGAGACCTGTAATTGTCATACAAACGGCCATTTGGATCAGTCGAATATTTCTACACGTTTCGTGGAAAATTCAGTTTTTTTGAAAATCATCTGAACTATAGCCCACAAATTCAGAGCCACAAAAATCGAAAATCTGCAAATGTGATCCGATTTCGATGATTGATACCTCTATCAATAGGCGTTGAGACCTGTAATTGTCATACAAACGGCCATTTGGATCGGTCGAATATTTCTACACGTTTCGTGGAAAATTCAATTTTTTGAAAATCAACTGAGCTATAGCCCACAAATTCAGAGCCACAAAAATCGAAAATCTGCAAATGTGATCCGATTTCGATGATTGATACCTCTATCAATAGGCGTTGAGACCTGTAATTGTCATACAAACGGCCATTTGGATCGGTCGAATATTTCTACACGTTTCGTGGAAAATTCAATTTTTTTTGAAAATCAACTGAGCTATAGCCCACAAATTCAGAGCCACAAAAATCGAAAATCTGCAAATGTGATCCGATTTCGATGATTGATACCTCTATCAATAGGCGTTGAGGCCTGTAATTGTCATACAAACGGCCATTTGGATCGGTCGAATATTTCTACACGTTTCGTGGAAAATTCAATTTTTTTGAAAATCAACTGAGCTATAGCCCACAAATTCAGAGCCACAAAAATCGAAAATCTGCAAATGTGATCCGATTTCGATGATTGATACCTCTATCAATAGGCGTTGAGGCCTGTAATTGTCATACAAACGGCCATTTGGATCGGTCGAATATTTCTACACGTTTCGTGGAAAATTCAATTTTTTGAAAATCAACTGAGCTATAGCCCACAAATTCAGAGCCACAAAAATCGAAAATCTGCAAATGTGATCCGATTTCGATGATTGATACCTCTATCAATAGGCGTTGAGACCTGTAATTGTCATACAAACGGCCATTTGGATCGGTCGAATATTTCTACACGTTTCGTGGAAAATTCAATTTTTTTGAAAATCAACTGAGCTATAGCCCACAAATTCAGAGCCACAAAAATCGAAAATCTGCAAATGTGATCCGATTTCGATGATTGGTACCTCTATCAATAGGTGTTGAGACCTGTAATTGTCATACAAACGGCCATTTGGATCGGTCGAAGATTTCTACACGTTTCGTGGAAAATTCAATTTTTTTGAAAATCAACTGAGCTATAGCCCACAAATTCAGAGCCACAAAAATCGAAAATCTGCAAATGTGATCCGATTTCGATGATTGATACCTCTATCAATAGGCGTTGAGACCTGTAATTGTCATACAAACGGCCATTTGGATCGGTCGAATATTTCTACACGTTTCGTGGAAAATTCAATTTTTTTGAAAATCAACTGAGCTATAGCCCACAAATTCAGAGCCACAAAAATCGAAAATCTGCAAATGTGATCCGATTTCGATGATTGGTACCTCTATCAATAGGCGTTGAAACCTGTAATTGTCATACAAACGGCTATTTGGATCGGTGGAATATTTCTACACGTTTCGTGGAAAATTCAATTGTTTTGAAAATCAACTGAGCTATAGCCCACAAATTCAGAGCCACAAAAATCGAAAATCTGCAAATGTGATCCGATTTCGATGATTGATACCTCTATCAATAGGCGTTGAGACCTGTAATTGTCATACAAACGGCCATTTGGATCAGTCGAATATTTCTACACGTTTCGTGGAAAATTCAATTTTTTGAAAATCAACTGAGCTATAGCCCACAAATTCAGTGCCACAAAAATCGAAAATCTGCAAATGTGATCCGATTTCGATGATTGATACCTCTATCAATAGGCGTTGAGGCCTGTAATTGTCATACAAACGGCCATTTGGATCGGTCGAATATTTCTACACGTTTCGTGGAAAATTCAATTTTTTTGAAAATCAACTGAGCTATAGCCCACAAATTCAGAGCCAAAAAAATCGAAAATCTGCAAATGTGATCCGATTTCGATGATTGATACCTCTATCAATAGGCGTTGAGACCTGTAATTGTCATACAAACGGCCATGTGGATCAGTCGAATATTTCTACACGTTTCGTGGAAAATTCAATTTTTTTGAAAATCAACTGAGCTATAGCCCACAAATTCAGAGCCACAAAAATCGAAAATCTGCAAATGTGATCCGATTTCGATGATTGGTACCTCTATCAATAGGCGTTGAGACCTGAATTGTCATACAAACGGCTATTTGGATCGGTGGAATATTTCTACACGTTTCGTGGAAAATTAATTTTTTTGAAAATCAACTGAGCTATAGCCCACAAATTCAGAGCCACAAAAATCGAAAATCTGCAAATGTGATCCGATTTCGATGATTGGTACCTCTATCAATAGGCGTTGAGACCTGTAATTGTCATACAAACGGCCATTTGGATCAGTCGAATATTTCTACACGTTTCGTGGAAAATTCAATTTTTTGAAAATCAACTGAGCTATAGCCCACAAATTCAGAGCCACAAAAATCGAAAATCTGCAAATGTGATCCGATTTCGATGATTGATACCTCTATCAATAGGCGTTGAGACCTGTAATTGTCATACAAACGGCCATTTGGATCGGTCGAATATTTCTACACGTTTCGTGGAAAATTCAATTTTTTGAAAATCAACTGAGCTATAGCCCACAAATTCAGAGCCACAAAAATCGAAAATCTGCAAATGTGATCCGATTTCGATGATTGATACCTCTATCAATAGGCGTTGAGGCCTGTAATTGTCATACAAACGGCCATTTGGATCGGTCGAATATTTCTACACGTTTCGTGGAAAATTCAATTTTTTTGAAAATCAACTGAGCTATAGCCCACAAATTCAGAGCCAAAAAAATCGAAAATCTGCAAATGTGATCCGATTTCGATGATTGGTACCTCTATCAATAGGCGTTGAGACCTGTAATTGTCATACAAACGGCTATTTGGATCGGTGGAATATTTCTACACGTTTCGTGGAAAATTCAATTTTTTTGAAAATCAACTGAGCTATAGCCCACAAATTCAGAGCCACAAAAATCGAAAATCTGCAAATGTGATCCGATTTCGATGATTGGTACCTCTATCAATAGGCGTTGAGACCTGTAATTGTCATACAAACGGCTATTTGGATCGGTGGAATATTTCTACACGTTTCGTGGAAAATTCAATTTTTTTGAAAATCAACTGAGCTATAGCCCACAAATTCAGAGCCACAAAAATCGAAAATCTGCAAATGTGATCCGATTTCGATGATTGGTACCTCTATCAATAGGCGTTGAGGCCTGTAATTGTCATACAAACGGCCATTTGGATCGGTCGAATATTTCTACACGTTTCGTGGAAAATTCAATTTTTTTGAAAATCAACTGAGCTATAGCCCACAAATTCAGAGTCACAAAAATCGAAAATCTGCAAATGTGATCCGATTTCGATGATTGGTACCTCTATCAATAGGCGTTGAGACCTGTAATTGTCATACAAACGGCCATTTGGATCAGTCGAATATTTCTACACGTTTCGTGGAAAATTCAATTTTTTGAAAATCAACTGAGCTATAGCCCACAAATTCAGAGCCACAAAAATCGAAAATCTGCAAATGTGATCCGATTTCGATGATTGATACCTCTATCAATAGGCGTTGAGACCTGTAATTGTCATACAAACGGCTATTTGGATCGGTCGAATATTTCTACACGTTTCGTGGAAAATTCAATTTTTTTGAAAATCAACTGAGCTATAGCCCACAAATTCAGAGCCACAAAAATCGAAAATCTGCAAATGTGATCCGATTTCGATGATTGGTACCTCTATCAATAGGCGTTGAGACCTGTAATTGTCATACAAACGGCTATTTGGATCGGTGGAATATTTCTACACGTTTCGTGGAAAATTCAATTTTTTTGAAAATCAACTGAGCTATAGCCCACAAATTCAGAGCCACAAAAATCGAAAATCTGCAAATGTGATCCGATTTCGATGATTGGTACCTCTATCAATAGGCGTTGAGACCTGTAATTGTCATACAAACGGCCATTTGGATCAGTCGAATATTTCTACACGTTTCGTGGAAAATTAATTTTTTGAAAATCAACTGAGCTATAGCCCACAAATTCAGAGCCACAAAAATCGAAAATCTGCAAATGTGATCCGATTTCGATGATTGGTACCTCTATCAATAGGCGTTGAGACCTGTAATTGTCATACAAACGGCCATTTGGATCGGTCGAATATTTCTACACGTTTCGTGGAAAATTCAATTTTTTGAAAATCAACTGAGCTATAGCCCACAAATTCAGAGCCACAAAAATCGAAAATCTGCAAATGTGATCCGATTTCGATGATTGATACCTCTATCAATAGGCGTTGAGGCCTGTAATTGTCATACAAACGGCCATTTGGATCGGTCGAATATTTCTACACGTTTCGTGGAAAATTCAATTTTTTTGAAAATCAACTGAGCTATAGCCCACAAATTCAGAGCCACAAAAATCGAAAATCTGCAAATGTGATCCGATTTCGATGATTGATACCTCTATCAATAGGCGTTGAGACCCTGTAATTGTCATACAAACGGCCATGTGGATCAGTCGAATATTTCTACACGTTTCGTGGAAAATTCAATTTTTTGAAAATCAACTGAGCTATAGCCCACAAATTCAGAGCCACAAAAATCGAAAATCTGCAAATGTGATCCGATTTCGATGATTGATACCTCTATCAATAGGCGTTGAGGCCTGTAATTGTCATACAAACGGCCATTTGGATCGGTCGAATATTTCTACACATTTCGTGGAAAATTCAATTTTTTTGAAAATCAACTGAGCTATAGCCCACAAATTCAGAGCCACAAAAATCTAAAATCTGCAAATGTGATCCGATTTCGATGATTGGTACCTCTATCAATAGGTGTTGAGACCTGTAATTGTCATACAAACGGCCATTTGGATCGGTCGAATATTTCTACACGTTTCGTGGAAAATTCAATTTTTTTGAAAATCAACTGAGCTATAGCCCACAAATTCAGAGCCACAAAAATCGAAAATCTGCAAATGTGATCCGATTTCGATGATTGATACCTCTACCAATAGGTGTTGAGACCTGTAATTGTCATACAAACGGCCATTTGGATCGGCCGAATATTTCTACACGTTTCGTGGAAAATTAATTTTTTTTGAAAATCAACTGAGCTATAGCCCACAAATTCAGAGCCACAAAAATCGAAAATCTGCAAATGTGATCCGATTTCGATGATTGGTACCTCTATCAATAGGCGTTGAGACCTGTAATTGTCATACAAACGGCCATTTGGATCGGTCGAATATTTCTACACGTTTCGTGGAAAATTCAATTTTTTGAAAATCAACTGAGCTATAGCCCACAAATTCAGAGCCACAAAAATCGAAAATCTGCAAATGTGATCCGATTTCGATGATTGATACCTCTATCAATAGGCGTTGAGACCTGTAATTGTCATACAAACGGCCATTTGGATCGGTGGAATATTTCTACACGTTTCGTGGAAAATTAATTTTTTTTGAAAATCAACTGAGCTATAGCCCACAAATTCAGAGCCACAAAAATCGAAAATCTGCAAATGTGATCCGATTTCGATGATTGATACCTCTATCAATAGGCGTTGAGACCTGTAATTGTCATACAAACGGCTATTTGGATCGGTGGAATATTTCTACACGTTTCGTGGAAAATTCAATTTTTTTGAAAATCAACTGAGCTATAGCCCACAAATTCAGAGCCACAAAAATCGAAAATCTGCAAATGTGATCCGATTTCGATGATTGATACCTCTATCAATAGGCGTTGAGACCTGTAATTGTCATACAAACGGCTATTTGGATCGGTCGAATATTTCTACACGTTTCCTGGAAAATTCAATTTTTTGAAAATCAACTGAGCTATAGCCCACAAATTCAGAGCCACAAAAATCGAAAATCTGCAAATGTGATCCGATTTCGATGATTGATACCTCTATCAATAGGCGTTGAGACCTGTAATTGTCATACAAACGGCTATTTGGATCGGTGGAATATTTCTACACGTTTCGTGGAAAATTCAATTTTTTTGAAAATCAACTGAGCTATAGCCCACAAATTCAGAGCCACAAAAATCGAAAATCTGCAAATGTGATCCGATTTCGATGATTGATACCTCTATCAATAGGCGTTGAGACCTGTAATTGTCATACAAACGGCCATTTGGATCGGTCGAATATTTCTACACGTTTCGTGGAAAATTCAATTTTTTGAAAATCAACTGAGCTATAGCCCACAAATTCAGAGCCACAAAAATCGAAAATCTGCAAATGTGATCCGATTTCGATGATTGATACCTCTATCAATAGGCGTTGAGACCTGTAATTGTCATACAAACGGCCATTTGGATCGGCCGAATATTTCTACACGTTTCGTGGAAAATTCAATATTTTTGAAAATCAACTGAGCTATAGCCCACAAATTCAGAGCCACAAAAATCGAAAATCTGCAAATGTGATCCGATTTCGATGAATGATACCTCTACCAATAGGTGTTGAGACCTGTAATTGTCATACAAACGGCCATTTGGATCGGCCGAATATTTCTACACGTTTCGTGGAAAATTCAGTTTTTTTGAAAATCATCTGAACTATAGCCCACAAATTCAGAGCCACAAAAATCGAAAATCTGCAAATGTGATCCGATTTCGATGATTGATACCTCTATCAATAGGCGTTGAGGCCTGTAATTGTCATACAAACGGCCATTTGGATCGGTCGAATATTTCTACACGTTTCGTGGAAAATTCAATTTTTTTGAAAATCAACTGAGCTATAGCCCACAAATTCAGAGCCACAAAAATCGAAAATCTGCAAATGTGATCCGATTTCGATGATTGATACCTCTATCAATAGGCGTTGAGACCTGTAATTGTCATACAAACGGCTATTTGGATCGGTCGAATATTTCTACACGTTTCGTGGAAAATTCAATTTTTTTGAAAATCAACTGAGCTATAGCCCACAAATTCAGAGCCACAAAAATCGAAAATCTGCAAATGTGATCCGATTTCGATGATTGATACCTCTACCAATAGGTGTTGAGACCTGTAATTGTCATACAAACGGCCATTTGGATCGGCCGAATATTTCTACACGTTTCGTGGAAAATTCAGTTTTTTTGAAAATCATCTGAACTATAGCCCACAAATTCAGAGCCACAAAAATCGAAAATCTGCAAATGTGATCCGATTTCGATGATTGATACCTCTATCAATAGGCGTTGAGGCCTGTAATTGTCATACAAACGGCCATTTGGATCGGTCGAATATTTCTACACGTTTCGTGGAAAATTCAATTTTTTTGAAAATCAACTGAGCTATAGCCCACAAATTCAGAGCCACAAAAATCGAAAATCTGCAAATGTGATCCGATTTCGATGATTGATACCTCTATCAATAGGCGTTGAGACCTGTAATTGTCATAGAAACGGCCATTTGGATCGGTCAAATATTTCACACGTTTCGTGGAAAATTAATTTTTTTGAAAATCAACTGAGCTATAGCCCACAAATTCAGAGCCACAAAAATCGAAAATCTGCAAATGTGATCCGATTTCGATGATTGATACCTCTACCAATAGGTGTTGAGACCTGTAATTGTCATACAAACGGCCATTTGGATCGGTCGAATATTTCTACACGTTTCGTGGAAAATTAATTTTTTTTGAAAATCAACTGAGCTATAGCCCACAAATTCAGAGCCACAAAAATCGAAAATCTGCAAATGTGATCCGATTTCGATGATTGGTACCTCTATCAATAGGCGTTGAGACCTGTAATTGTCATACAAACGGCCATTTGGATCGGTCGAATATTTCTACACGTTTCGTGGAAAATTCAATTTTTTGAAAATCAACTGAGCTATAGCCCACAAATTCAGAGCCACAAAAATCGAAAATCTGCAAATGTGATCCGATTTCGATGATTGATACCTCTATCAATAGGCGTTGAGACCTGTAATTGTCATACAAACGGCTATTTGGATCGGTGGAATATTTCTACACGTTTCGTGGAAAATTCAATTTTTTTGAAAATCAACTGAGCTATAGCCCACAAATTCAGAGCCACAGAAATCGAAAATCTGCAAATGTGATCCGATTTCGATGATTGATACCTCTATCAATAGGCGTTGAGACCTGTAATTGTCATACAAACGGCCATTTGGATCGGTCGAATATTTCTACACGTTTCGTGGAAAATTAATTTTTTTTGAAAATCAACTGAGCTATAGCCCACAAATTCAGAGCCACAAAAATCGAAAATCTGCAAATGTGATCCGATTTCGATGATTGATACCTCTATCAATAGGCGTTGAGACCTGTAATTGTCATACAAACGGCTATTTGGATCGGTGGAATATTTCTACACGTTTCGTGGAAAATTCAATTTTTTTGAAAATCAACTGAGCTATAGCCCACAAATTCAGAGCCACAAAAATCGAAAATCTGCAAATGTGATCCGATTTCGATGATTGATACCTCTATCAATAGGCGTTGAGACCTGTAATTGTCATACAAACGGCCATTTGGATCGGTCGAATATTTCTACACGTTTCGTGGAAAATTAATTTTTTTGAAAATCAACTGAGCTATAGCCCACAAATTCAGAGCCACAAAAATCGAAAATCTGCAAATGTGATCCGATTTCGATGATTGATACCTCTATCAATAGGCGTTGAGACCTGTAATTGTCATACAAACGGCTACTTGGATCGGTCGAATATTTCTACACGTTTCCTGGAAAATTCAATTTTTTGAAAATCAACTGAGCTATAGCCCACAAATTCAGAGCCACAAAAATCGAAAATCTGCAAATGTGATCCGATTTCGATGATTGATACCTCTATCAATAGGCGTTGAGACCTGTAATTGTCATACAAACGGCTATTTGGATCGGTGGAATATTTCTACACGTTTCGTGGAAAATTCAATTTTTTTGAAAATCAACTGAGCTATAGCCCACAAATTCAGAGCCACAAAAATCGAAAATCTGCAAATGTGATCCGATTTCGATGATTGATACCTCTATCAATAGGCGTTGAGACCTGTAATTGTCATACAAACGGCCATTTGGATCGGTCGAATATTTCAACACGTTTCGTGGAAAATTCAATTTTTTTGAAAATCAACTGAGCTATAGCCCACAAATTCAGAGCCACAAAAATCGAAAATCTGCAAATGTGATCCGATTTCGATGATTGATACCTCTATCAATAGGCGTTGAGACCATTGTCATACAAACGGCCATTTGGATCGGTCGAATATTTCTACACGTTTCGTGGAAAATTCAATTTTTTGAAAATCAACTGAGCTATAGCCCACAAATTCAGAGCCACAAAAATCGAAAATCTGCAAATGTGATCCGATTTCGATTATTGATACCTCTATCAATAGGCGTTGAGGCCTGTAATTGTCATACAAACGGCCATTTGGATCAGTCGAATATTTCTACACGTTTCGTGGAAAATTAATTTTTTTTGAAAATCAACTGAGCTATAGCCCACAAATTCAGAGCCACAAAAATCGAAAATCTGCAAATGTGATCCGATTTCGATGATTGGTACCTCTATCAATAGGCGTTGAGACCTGTAATTGTCATACAAACGGCCATTTGGATCGGTCGAATATTTCTACACGTTTCGTGGAAAATTCAATTTTTTGAAAATCAACTGAGCTATAGCCCACAAATTCAGAGCCACAAAAATCGAAAATCTGCAAATGTGATCCGATTTCGATGATTGATACCTCTATCAATAGGCGTTGAGGCCTGTAATTGTCATACAAACGGCCATTTGGATCAGTCGAATATTTCTACACGTTTCGTGGAAAATTAATTTTTTTTGAAAATCAACTGAGCTATAGCCCACAAATTCAGAGCCACAAAAATCGAAAATCTGCAAATGTGATCCGATTTCGATGATTGGTACCTCTATCAATAGGCGTTGAGACCTGTAATTGTCATACAAACGGCCATTTGGATCGGTCGAATATTTCTACACGTTTCGTGGAAAATTCAATTTTTTTGAAAATCAACTGAACTATAGCCCACAAATTCAGAGCCATAAAAATCGAAAATCTGCAAATGTGATCCGATTTCGATGATTGATACCTCTATCAATAGGCGTTGAGACCTGTAATTGTCATACAAACGGCTATTTGGATCGGTCGAATATTTCTACACGTTTCGTGGAAAATTCAATTTTTTTGAAAATCAACTGAGCTATAGCCCACAAATTCAGAGCCACAAAAATCGAAAATCTGCAAATGTGATCCGATTTCGATTATTGATACCTCTATCAATAGGCGTTGAGCCTGTAATTGTCATACAAACGGCCATTTGGATCGGTCGAATATTTCTACACGTTTCGTGGAAAATTCAATTTTTTGAAAATCAACTGAGCTATAGCCCACAAATTCAGAGCCACAAAAATCGAAAATCTGCAAATGTGATCCGATTTCGATGATTGATACCTCTATCAATAGGCGTTGAGACCTGTAATTGTCATACAAACGGCTATTTGGATCGGTCGAATATTTCTACACGTTTCGTGGAAAATTCAATTTTTTTGAAAATCAACTGAGCTATAGCCCACAAATTCAGAGCCACAAAAATCGAAAATCTGCAAATGTGATCCGATTTCGATTATTGATACCTCTATCAATAGGCGTTGAGGCCTGTAATTGTCATACAAACGGCCATTTGGATCAGTCGAATATTTCTACACGTTTCGTGGAAAATTCAGTTTTTTTGAAAATCATCTGAACTATAGCCCACAAATTCAGAGCCACAAAAATCGAAAATCTGCAAATGTGATCCGATTTCGATTATTGATACCTCTATCAATAGGTGTTGAGACCTGTAATTGTCATACAAACGGCCATTTGGATCGGTCGAAGATTTCTACACGTTTCGTGGAAAATTCAATTTTTTTGAAAATCAACTGAGCTATAGCCCACAAATTCAGAGCCACAAAAATCGAAAATCTGCAAATGTGATCCGATTTCGATGATTGATACCTCTATCAATAGGCGTTGAGACCTGCAATTGTCATACAAACGGCCATTTGGATCAGTCGAATATTTCTACACGTTTCGTGGAAAATTCAATTTTTTTGAAAATAAACTGAGCTATAGCCCACAAATTCAGAGCCATAAAAATCGAAAATCTGCAAATGTGATCCGATTTCGATTATTGATACCTCTATCAATAGGCGTTGAGGCCTGTAATTGTCATACAAATGGCCATTTGGATCAGTCGAATATTTCTACACGTTTCGTGGAAAATTCAATTTTTTTAAAATCAACTGAGCTATAGCCCACAAATTCAGAGCCACAAAAATCGAAAATCTGCAAATGTGATCCGATTTCGATGATTGGTACCTCTATCAATAGGCGTTGAGACCTGTAATTGTCATACAAACGGCTATTTGGATCGGTCGAATATTTCTACACGTTTCGTGGAAAATTCAATTTTTTTGAAAATCAACTGAGCTATAGCCCACAAATTCAGAGCCACAAAAATCGAAAATCTGCAAATGTGATCCGATTTCGATGATTGGTACCTCTATCAATAGGCGTTGAGACCTGTAATTGTCATACAAACGGCCATTTGGATCGGTCGAATATTTCTACACGTTTCGTGGAAAATTCAATTTTTTTGAAAATCAACTGAGCTATAGCCCACAAATTCAGAGCCACAAAAATCGAAAATCTGCAAATGTGATCCGATTTCGATGATTGGTACCTCTATCAATAGGCGTTGAGGCCTGTAATTGTCATACAAACGGCTATTTGGATCGGTGGAATATTTCTACACGTTTCGTGGAAAATTCAATTTTTTTGAAAATCAACTGAGCTATAGCCCACAAATTCAGAGCCACAAAAATCGAAAATCTGCAAATGTGATCCGATTTCGATGATTGGTACCTCTATCAATAGGCGTTGAGACCTGTAATTGTCATACAAACGGCCATTTGGATCAGTCGAATATTTCTACACGTTTCGTGGAAAATTCATTTTTTTGAAAATCATCTGAACTATAGCCCACAAATTCAGAGCCACAAAAATCGAAAATCTGCAAATGTGATCCGATTTCGATTATTGATACCTCTATCAATAGGCGTTGAGGCCTGTAATTGTCATACAAACGGCCATTTGGATCGGTCGAAGATTTCTACACGTTTCGTGGAAAATTCAATTTTTTTGAAAATCAACTGAGCTATAGCCCACAAATTCAGAGCCACAAAAATCGAAAATCTGCAAATGTGATCCGATTTCGATGATTGGTACCTCTATCAATAGGCGTTGAGACCTGTAATTGTCATACAAACGGCCATTTGGATCGGTCGAATATTTCTACACGTTTCGTGGAAAATTCAATTTTTTTGAAAATCAACTGAGCTATAGCCCACAAATTCAGAGCCACAAAAATCGAAAATCTGCAAATGTGATCCGATTTCGATGATTGATACCTCTATCAATAGGCGTTGAGACCTGTAATTGTCATACAAACGGCCATTTGGATCGGTCGAATATTTCTACACGTTTCGTGGAAAATTCAATTTTTTTGAAAATCAACTGAGCTATAGCCCACAAATTCAGAGCCACAAAAATCGAAAATCTGCAAATGTGATCCGATTTCGATGATTGGTACCTCTATCAATAGGTGTTGAGACCTGTAATTGTCATACAAACGGCCATTTGGATCGGTCGAATATTTCTACACGTTTCGTGGAAAATTCAATTTTTTGAAAATCAACTGAGCTATAGCCCACAAATTCAGAGCCACAAAAATCGAAAATCTGCAAATGTGATCCGATTTCGATGATTGGTACCTCTATCAATAGGCGTTGAGACCTGTAATTGTCATACAAACGGCTATTTGGATCGGTCGAATATTTCTACACGTTTCGTGGAAAATTCAATTTTTTTGAAAATCAACTGAGCTATAGCCCACAAATTCAGAGCCACAAAAATCGAAAATCTGCAAATGTGATCCGATTTCGATGATTGGTACCTCTATCAATAGGCGTTGAGACCTGTAATTGTCATACAAACGGCCATTTGGATCGGTCGAATATTTCTACACGTTTCGTGGAAAATTCAATTTTTTTGAAAATCAACTGAGCTATAGCCCACAAATTCAGAGCCACAAAAATCGAAAATCTGCAAATGTGATCCGATTTCGATGATTGGTACCTCTATCAATAGGCGTTGAGGCCTGTAATTGTCATACAAACGGCTATTTGGATCGGTGGAATATTTCTACACGTTTCGTGGAAAATTCAATTTTTTTGAAAATCAACTGAGCTATAGCCCACAAATTCAGAGCCACAAAAATCGAAAATCTGCAAATGTGATCCGATTTCGATGATTGGTACCTCTATCAATAGGCGTTGAGACCTGTAATTGTCATACAAACGGCCATTTGGATCAGTCGAATATTTCTACACGTTTCGTGGAAAATTCATTTTTTTGAAAATCATCTGAACTATAGCCCACAAATTCAGAGCCACAAAAATCGAAAATCTGCAAATGTGATCCGATTTCGATTATTGATACCTCTATCAATAGGCGTTGAGGCCTGTAATTGTCATACAAACGGCCATTTGGATCGGTCGAAGATTTCTACACGTTTCGTGGAAAATTCAATTTTTTTGAAAATCAACTGAGCTATAGCCCACAAATTCAGAGCCACAAAAATCGAAAATCTGCAAATGTGATCCGATTTCGATGATTGGTACCTCTATCAATAGGCGTTGAGACCTGTAATTGTCATACAAACGGCCATTTGGATCGGTCGAATATTTCTACACGTTTCGTGGAAAATTCAATTTTTTTGAAAATCAACTGAGCTATAGCCCACAAATTCAGAGCCACAAAAATCGAAAATCTGCAAATGTGATCCGATTTCGATGATTGATACCTCTATCAATAGGCGTTGAGACCTGTAATTGTCATACAAACGGCCATTTGGATCGGTCGAATATTTCTACACGTTTCGTGGAAAATTCAATTTTTTTGAAAATCAACTGAGCTATAGCCCACAAATTCAGAGCCACAAAAATCGAAAATCTGCAAATGTGATCCGATTTCGATGATTGGTACCTCTATCAATAGGTGTTGAGACCTGTAATTGTCATACAAACGGCCATTTGGATCGGTCGAATATTTCTACACGTTTCGTGGAAAATTCAATTTTTTGAAAATCAACTGAGCTATAGCCCACAAATTCAGAGCCACAAAAATCGAAAATCTGCAAATGTGATCCGATTTCGATGATTGGTACCTCTATCAATAGGCGTTGAGACCTGTAATTGTCATACAAACGGCCATTTGGATCGGTCGAATATTTCTACACGTTTCGTGGAAAATTCAATTTTTTTGAAAATCAACTGAGCTATAGCCCACAAATTCAGAGCCACAAAAATCGAAAATCTGCAAATGTGATCCGATTTCGATGATTGATACCTAAATCAATAGGCGTTGAGACCTGTAATTGTCATACAAACGGCCATTTGGATCGGTCGAATATTTCTACACGTTTCGTGGAAAATTCAATTTTTTTGAAAATCAACTGAGCTATAGCCCACAAATTCAGAGCCACAAAAATCGAAAATCTGCAAATGTGATCCGATTTCGATGATTGGTACCTCTATCAATAGGTGTTGAGACCTGTAATTGTCATACAAACGGCCATTTGGATCGGTCGAATATTTCTACACGTTTCGTGGAAAATTCAATTTTTTGAAAATCAACTGAGCTATAGCCCACAAATTCAGAGCCACAAAAATCGAAAATCTGCAAATGTGATCCGATTTCGATGATTGATACCTCTATCAATAGGCGTTGAGACCTGTAATTGTCATACAAACGGCCATTTGGATCGGTCGAATATTTCTACACGTTTCGTGGAAAATTCAATTTTTTTTGAAAATCAACTGAGCTATAGCCCACAAATTCAGAGCCACAAAAATCGAAAATCTGCAAACGTGATCCGATTTCGATGATTGATACCTCTATCAATAGGCGTTGAGGCCTGTAATTGTCATACAAACGGCCATTTGGATCGGTCGAATATTTCTACACGTTTCGTGGAAAATTCAATTTTTTTGAAAATCAACTGAGCTATAGCCCACAAATTCAGAGCCACAAAAATCGAAAATCTGCAAATGTGATCCGATTTCGATGATTGATACCTCTATCAATAGGCGTTGAGGCCTGTAATTGTCATACAAACGGCCATGTGGATCAGTCGAATATTTCTACACGTTTCGTGGAAAATTCAATTTTTTTGAAAATCAACTGAGCTATAGCCCACAAATTCAGAGCCACAAAAATCGAAAATCTGCAAATGTGATCCGATTTCGATGATTGGTACCTCTATCAATAGGTGTTGAGACCTGTAATTGTCATACAAACGGCCATTTGGATCGGTCGAAGATTTCTACACGTTTCGTGGAAAATTCAATTTTTTTGAAAATCAACTGAGCTATAGCCCACAAATTCAGAGCCACAAAAATCGAAAATCTGCAAATGTGATCCGATTTCGATGATTGATACCTCTATCAATAGGCGTTGAGACCTGTAATTGTCATACAAACGGCCATTTGGATCAGTCGAATATTTCTACACGTTTCGTGGAAAATTCAGTTTTTTTGAAAATCATCTGAACTATAGCCCACAAATTCAGAGCCACAAAAATCGAAAATCTGCAAATGTGATCCGATTTCGATGATTGGTACCTCTATCAATAGGCGTTGAGACCTGTAATTGTCATACAAACGGCCATTTGGATCGGTCGAATATTTCTACACGTTTCGTGGAAAATTCAATTTTTTTGAAAATCAACTGAGCTATAGCCCACAAATTCAGAGCCACAAAAATCGAAAATCTGCAAATGTGATCCGATTTCGATGATTGATACCTCTATCAATAGGCGTTGAGACCTGTAATTGTCATACAAACGGCCATTTGGATCGGTCGAATATTTCTACACGTTTCGTGGAAAATTCAATTTTTTTGAAAATCAACTGAGCTATAGCCCACAAATTCAGAGCCACAAAAATCGAAAATCTGCAAATGTGATCCGATTTCGATGATTGATACCTCTATCAATAGGCGTTGAGGCCTGTAATTGTCATACAAACGGCCATTTGGATCGGTCGAATATTTCTACACGTTTCGTGGAAAATTCAATTTTTTTGAAAATCAACTGAGCTATAGCCCACAAATTCAGAGCCAAAAAAATCGAAAATCTGCAAATGTGATCCGATTTCGATGATTGATACCTCTATCAATAGGCGTTGAGACCTGTAATTGTCATACAAACGGCCATGTGGATCAGTCGAATATTTCTACACGTTTCGTGGAAAATTCAATTTTTTTGAAAATCAACTGAGCTATAGCCCACAAATTCAGAGCCACAAAAATCGAAAATCTGCAAATGTGATCCGATTTCGATGATTGGTACCTCTATCAATAGGCGTTGAGACCTGAATTGTCATACAAACGGCTATTTGGATCGGTGGAATATTTCTACACGTTTCGTGGAAAATTAATTTTTTTGAAAATCAACTGAGCTATAGCCCACAAATTCAGAGCCACAAAAATCGAAAATCTGCAAATGTGATCCGATTTCGATGATTGATACCTCTATCAATAGGCGTTGAGACCTGTAATTGTCATACAAACGGCCATTTGGATCAGTCGAATATTTCTACACGTTTCGTGGAAAATTCAATTTTTTGAAAATCAACTGAGCTATAGCCCACAAATTCAGAGCCACAAAAATCGAAAATCTGCAAATGTGATCCGATTTCGATGATTGATACCTCTATCAATAGGCGTTGAGACCTGTAATTGTCATACAAACGGCCATTTGGATCGGTCGAATATTTCTACACGTTTCGTGGAAAATTCAATTTTTTGAAAATCAACTGAGCTATAGCCCACAAATTCAGAGCCACAAAAATCGAAAATCTGCAAATGTGATCCGATTTCGATGATTGATACCTCTATCAATAGGCGTTGAGGCCTGTAATTGTCATACAAACGGCCATTTGGATCGGTCGAATATTTCTACACGTTTCGTGGAAAATTCAATTTTTTTGAAAATCAACTGAGCTATAGCCCACAAATTCAGAGCCAAAAAAATCGAAAATCTGCAAATGTGATCCGATTTCGATGATTGGTACCTCTATCAATAGGCGTTGAGACCTGTAATTGTCATACAAACGGCTATTTGGATCGGTGGAATATTTCTACACGTTTCGTGGAAAATTCAATTTTTTTGAAAATCAACTGAGCTATAGCCCACAAATTCAGAGCCACAAAAATCGAAAATCTGCAAATGTGATCCGATTTCGATGATTGGTACCTCTATCAATAGGCGTTGAGGCCTGTAATTGTCATACAAACGGCCATTTGGATCGGTCGAATATTTCTACACGTTTCGTGGAAAATTCAATTTTTTTGAAAATCAACTGAGCTATAGCCCACAAATTCAGAGCCACAAAAATCGAAAATCTGCAAATGTGATCCGATTTCGATGATTGGTACCTCTATCAATAGGCGTTGAGGCCTGTAATTGTCATACAAACGGCCATTTGGATCGGTCGAATATTTCTACACGTTTCGTGGAAAATTCAATTTTTTTGAAAATCAACTGAGCTATAGCCCACAAATTCAGAGCCACAAAAATCGAAAATCTGCAAATGTGATCCGATTTCGATGATTGGTACCTCTATCAATAGGCGTTGAGACCTGTAATTGTCATACAAACGGCCATTTGGATCAGTCGAATATTTCTACACGTTTCGTGGAAAATTCAATTTTTTGAAAATCAACTGAGCTATAGCCCACAAATTCAGAGCCACAAAAATCGAAAATCTGCCTCTATATATAGGCGTTGTAATTGTCATACAAACGGCTATTTGGATCGGTGGAATATTTCTACACGTTTCGTGGAAAATTCAATTTTTTTGAAAATCAACTGAGCTATAGCCCACAAATTCAGAGCCACAAAAATCGAAAATCTGCAAATGTGATCCGATTTCGATGATTGATACCTCTATCAATAGGCGTTGAGACCTGTAATTGTCATACAAACGGCCATTTGGATCAGTCGAATATTTCTACACGTTTCGTGGAAAATTCAATTTTTTGAAAATCAACTGAGCTATAGCCCACAAATTCAGAGCCACAAAAATCGAAAATCTGCAAATGTGATCCGATTTCGATGATTGGTACCTCTATCAATAGGCGTTGAGACCTGTAATTGTCATACAAACGGCCATTTGGATCGGTCGAATATTTCTACACGTTTCGTGGAAAATTCAATTTTTTGAAAATCAACTGAGCTATAGCCCACAAATTCAGAGCCACAAAAATCGAAAATCTGCAAATGTGATCCGATTTCGATGATTGATACCTCTATCAATAGGCGTTGAGGCCTGTAATTGTCATACAAACGGCCATTTGGATCGGTCGAATATTTCTACACGTTTCGTGGAAAATTCAATTTTTTGAAAATCAACTGAGCTATAGCCCACAAATTCAGAGCCACAAAAATCGAAAATCTGCAAATGTGATCCGATTTCGATGATTGATACCTCTATCAATAGGCGTTGAGACCTGTAATTGTCATACAAACGGCCATGTGGATCAGTCGAATATTTCTACACGTTTCGTGGAAAATTCAATTTTTTGAAAATCAACTGAGCTATAGCCCACAAATTCAGAGCCACAAAAATCGAAAATCTGCAAATGTGATCCGATTTCGATGATTGATACCTCTATCAATAGGCGTTGAGGCCTGTAATTGTCATACAAACGGCCATTTGGATCGGTCGAATATTTCTACACATTTCGTGGAAAATTCAATTTTTTTGAAAATCAACTGAGCTATAGCCCACAAATTCAGAGCCACAAAAATCGAAAATCTGCAAATGTGATCCGATTTCGATGATTGGTACCTCTATCAATAGGTGTTGAGACCTGTAATTGTCATACAAACGGCCATTTGGATCGGTCGAATATTTCTACACGTTTCGTGGAAAATTCAATTTTTTTGAAAATCAACTGAGCTATAGCCCACAAATTCAGAGCCACAAAAATCGAAAATCTGCAAATGTGATCCGATTTCGATGATTGATACCTCTACCAATAGGTGTTGAGACCTGTAATTGTCATACAAACGGCCATTTGGATCGGCCGAATATTTCTACACGTTTCGTGGAAAATTAATTTTTTTTGAAAATCAACTGAGCTATAGCCCACAAATTCAGAGCCACAAAAATCGAAAATCTGCAAATGTGATCCGATTTCGATGATTGGTACCTCTATCAATAGGCGTTGAGACCTGTAATTGTCATACAAACGGCCATTTGGATCGGTCGAATATTTCTAAACGTTTCGTGGAAAATTCAATTTTTTGAAAATCAACTGAGCTATAGCCCACAAATTCAGAGCCACAAAAATCGAAAATCTGCAAATGTGATCCGATTTCGATGATTGATACCTCTATCAATAGGCGTTGAGACCTGTAATTGTCATACAAACGGCTATTTGGATCGGTGGAATATTTCTACACGTTTCGTGGAAAATTCAATTTTTTTGAAAATCAACTGAGCTATAGCCCACAAATTCAGAGCCACAGAAATCGAAAATCTGCAAATGTGATCCGATTTCGATGATTGATACCTCTATCAATAGGCGTTGAGACCTGTAATTGTCATACAAACGGCCATTTGGATCGGTCGAATATTTCTACACGTTTCGTGGAAAATTAATTTTTTTTGAAAATCAACTGAGCTATAGCCCACAAATTCAGAGCCACAAAAATCGAAAATCTGCAAATGTGATCCGATTTCGATGATTGATACCTCTATCAATAGGCGTTGAGACCTGTAATTGTCATACAAACGGCTATTTGGATCGGTGGAATATTTCTACACGTTTCGTGGAAAATTCAATTTTTTTGAAAATCAACTGAGCTATATCCCACAAATTCAGAGCCACAAAAATCGAAAATCTGCAAATGTGATCCGATTTCGATGATTGATACCTCTATCAATAGGCGTTGAGACCTGTAATTGTCATACAAACGGCCATTTGGATCGGTCGAATATTTCTACACGTTTCGTGGAAAATTAATTTTTTTGAAAATCAACTGAGCTATTATAGCCCACAAATTCAGAGCCACAAAAATCGAAAATCTGCAAATGTGATCCGATTTCGATGATTGATACCTCTATCAATAGGCGTTGAGACCTGTAATTGTCATACAAACGGCTATTTGGATCGGTCGAATATTTCTACACGTTTCCTGGAAAATTCAATTTTTTGAAAATCAACTGAGCTATAGCCCACAAATTCAGAGCCACAAAAATCGAAAATCTGCAAATGTGATCCGATTTCGATGATTGATACCTCTATCAATAGGCGTTGAGACCTGTAATTGTCATACAAACGGCTATTTGGATCGGTGGAATATTTCTACACGTTTCGTGGAAAATTCAATTTTTTTGAAAATCAACTGAGCTATAGCCCACAAATTCAGAGCCACAAAAATCGAAAATCTGCAAATGTGATCCGATTTCGATGATTGATACCTCTATCAATAGGCGTTGAGACCTGTAATTGTCATACAAACGGCCATTTGGATCGGTCGAATATTTCAACACGTTTCGTGGAAAATTCAATTTTTTTGAAAATCAACTGAGCTATAGCCCACAAATTCAGAGCCACAAAAATCGAAAATCTGCAAATGTGATCCGATTTCGATGATTGATACCTCTATCAATAGGCGTTGAGACCTGTAATTGTCATACAAACGGCTATTTGGATCGGTGGAATATTTCTACACGTTTCGTGGAAAATTCAATTTTTTTGAAAATCAACTGAGCTATAGCCCACAAATTCAGAGCCACAAAAATCGAAAATCTGCAAATGTGATCCGATTTCGATGATTGATACCTCTATCAATAGGCGTTGAGACCTGTAATTGTCATACAAACGGCCATTTGGATCGGTCGAATATTTCTACACGTTTCGTGGTAAATTAATTTTTTTTGAAAATCAACTGAACTATAGCCCACAAATTCAGAGCCACAAAAATCGTAAATCTGCAAATTTGATCCGATTTTGATGATTGATACCTCTATCAATAGGCGTTGAGACCTGTAATTGTCATGCCAACGGCGATTTGGGTCGGTCGAAGATTTCTACACGTTTCGTGGAAAATTCAATTTTTTTGAAAATCAACTGAGCTATAGCCCACAAATTCAGAGCCACAAAAATCGAAAATCTGCAAATATGATCCGATTTCGATGATTGATACCTCTATCAATAGGCGTTGAGACCTGTAATTGTCATACAAATGGCCATTTGGGTCGGTCGAAGATTTCTACACGTTTCGTGGAAAATTCAATTTTTTTGAAAGTCAACTGAGCTATATCCCACAAATTCAGAGCCACAAAAATCGAAAATCTGCAAATGTGATCCGATTTCGATGATTGATACCTCTATCAATAGGCGTTGAGACCTGTAATTGTCATACAAACGGCCATTTGGATCGGTCGAATATTTCTACACGTTTCGTGGAAAATTCAATTTTTTGAAAATCAACTGAGCTATAGCCCACAAATTCAGAGCCACAAAAATCGAAAATCTGCAAATGTGATCCGATTTCGATGATTGGTACCTCTATCAATAGGCGTTGAGACCTGTAATTGTCATACAAACGGCTATTTGGATCGGTCGAATATTTCTACACGTTTCGTGGAAAATTCAATTTTTTGAAAATCAACTGAGCTATAGCCCACAAATTCAGAGCCACAAAAATCGAAAATCTGCAAATGTGATCCGATTTCGATGATTGATACCTCTATCAATAGGCGTTGAGACCTGTAATTGTCATACAAATGGCCATTTGGGTCGGTCGAAGATTTCTACACGTTTCGTGGAAAATTCAATTTTTTTGAAAGTCAACTGAGCTATATCCCACAAATTCAGAGCCACAAAAATCGAAAATCTGCAAATGTGATCCGATTTCGATGATTGATACCTCTATCAATAGGCGTTGAGACCTGTAATTGTCATACAAACATCCATTTAGATCGGTCGAATATTTCTACACATTTCGCAGAAAACTCAATTTTTTTGAAAATCAACTGAACTATAGCCCACAAATTCAGAGCCACAAAAATCGAAAATCTGCAAATGTGATCCGATTTCGATGATTGATACCTCTATCAATAGGCGTTGAGACCTGTAATTGTCATGCCAACGGCCATTTAGATCGGCCGAATATTTCTACACATTTCGCAGAAAACTCAATTTTTTTGAAAATCAACTGAACTATAGCCCACAAATTCAGAGCCACAAAAATCGAAAATCTGCAAATGTGATCCGATTTCGATGATTGATACTTCTATCAATAGGCGTTGAGACCTGTAATTGTCATGCCAACGGCCATTTGGATCGGCCGAATATTTCTACACATTTCGCAGAAAACTCAATTTTTTTGAAAATCACTAAACTATAGCCCACAAATTCAGAGCCAAAAAAATCGAAAATCTGCAAATGTGATCCGATTTCGATGATTGATACCTCTATCAATAGGCGTTGAGACCTGTAATTGTCATGCCAACGGCCATTTGGATCGGCCGAATATTTCTACACATTTCGCAGAAAACTCAAATTTTTTGAAAATCACTAAACTATAGCCCACAAATTCAGAGCCACAAAAATCGAAAATCTGCAAATGTGATCCGATTTCGATGATTGATACCTCTATCAATAGGCGTTGAGACCTGTAATTGTCATGCCAACGGCCATTTGGATCGGCCGAATATTTCTACACGTTTCGTGGAAAATTCAATTTTTTGAAAATCAACTTAACTATAGCCCACAAATTCAGAGCCACAAAAATCGAAAATCTGCAAATGTGATCCGATTTCGATGATTGACACCTCTATCAATAGGCGTTGAGACCTGTAATTGTCATGCCAACGGCCATTTGGATCGGCCAAATATTTCTACACATTTCGCAGAAAACTCAATTTTTTTGAAAATCACTAAACTATAGCCCACAAATTCAGAGCCACAAAAATCGAAAATCTGCAAATGTGATCCGATTTCGATGATTGATACCTCTATCAATAGGCGTTGAGACCTGTAATTGTCATGCCAACGGCCATTTGTATCGGCCGAATATTTCTACACGTTTCGTGGAAAATTAAATTTTTTGAAAATCAACTGAACTATAGCCCACAAATTCAGAGCCATAAAAATCGAAAATCTGCAAATGTGATCCGATTTCGATGATTGATACCTCTATCAATAGGCGTTGAGACCTGTAACTGTCATACAAACATCCATTTAGATCGGTCGAATATTTCTACACGTTTCCTGGAAAATTCCATTTTTTTGAAAATCAACTGAACTATAGCCCACAAATTCAGAGCCACAAAAATCGAAAATCTGCAAATGTGATCCGATTTTGATGATTGATACCTCTATCAATAGGCGTTAAGACCTGTAATTGTCATGCCAACGGCCATTTGGATCGGCCGAATATTTCTACACGTCTCCTGGAAATTCAATTTTTTGAAAATCAACTGAACTATAGCCCACAAATTCAGAGCCACAAAAATCGAAAATCTGCAAATGTGATCCGATTTCGATGATTGATACCTCTATCAATAGGCGTTGAGGCCTGTAATTGTCATACAAACATCCATTTAGATCGGTCGAATATTTCTACACGTTTCCTGGAAAATTCCATTTTTTTGAAAATCAACTGAACTATAGCCCACAAATTCAGAGCCACAAAAATCGAAAATCTGCAAATGTGATCCGATTTTGATGATTGATACCTCTATCAATGGGCGTTGAGACCTGTAATTGTCATACAAACATCCATTTAGATCGGTCGAATATTTCTACACGTTTCGTGGAAAATTCCATTTTTTTGAAAATCAACTGAACTATAGCCCACAAATTCAGAGCCACAAAAATCGTAAATCTGCAAATGTGATCCGATTTTGATGATTGATACCTCTATCAATAGGCGTTGAGACCTGTAATTGTCATGCCAACGGCGATTTGGGTCGGTCGAAGATTTCTACACGTTTCGTGGAAAATTCAATTTTTTTGAAAATCAACTGAGCTATAGCCCACAAATTCAGAGCCACAAAAATCGAAAATCTGCAAATATGATCCGATTTCGATGATTGATACCTCTATCAATAGGCGTTGAGACCTGTAATTGTCATACAAATGGCCATTTGGGTCGGTCGAAGATTTCTACACGTTTCGTGGAAAATTCAATTTTTTTGAAAGTCAACTGAGCTATATCCCACAAATTCAGAGCCACAAAAATCGAAAATCTGCAAATGTGATCCGATTTCGATGATTGATACCTCTATCAATAGGCGTTGAGACCTGTAATTGTCATACAAACGGCCATTTGGATCGGTCGAATATTTCTACACGTTTCGTGGAAAATTCAATTTTTTGAAAATCAACTGAGCTATAGCCCACAAATTCAGAGTCACAAAAATCGAAAATCTGCAAATGTGATCCGATTTTGATGATTGATACCTCTATCAATAGGCGTTAAGACCTGTAATTGTCATGCCAACGGCCATTTGGATCGGCCGAATATTTCTACACGTCTCCTGGAAATTCAATTTTTTGAAAATCAACTGAACTATAGCCCACAAATTCAGAGCCACAAAAATCGAAAATCTGCAAATGTGATCCGATTTCGATGATTGATACCTCTATCAATAGGCGTTGAGGCCTGTAATTGTCATACAAACATCCATTTAGATCGGTCGAATATTTCTACACGTTTCCTGGAAAATTCCATTTTTTTGAAAATCAACTGAACTATAGCCCACAAATTCAGAGCCACAAAAATCGAAAATCTGCAAATGTGATCCGATTTTGATGATTGATACCTCTATCAATGGGCGTTGAGACCTGTAATTGTCATACAAACATCCATTTAGATCGGTCGAATATTTCTACACGTTTCGTGGAAAATTCCATTTTTTTGAAAATCAACTGAACTATAGCCCACAAATTCAGAGCCACAAAAATCGTAAATCTGCAAATGTGATCCGATTTTGATGATTGATACCTCTATCAATAGGCGTTGAGACCTGTAATTGTCATGCCAACGGCGATTTGGGTCGGTCGAAGATTTCTACACGTTTCGTGGAAAATTCAATTTTTTTGAAAATCAACTGAGCTATAGCCCACAAATTCAGAGCCACAAAAATCGAAAATCTGCAAATATGATCCGATTTCGATGATTGATACCTCTATCAATAGGCGTTGAGACCTGTAATTGTCATACAAATGGCCATTTGGGTCGGTCGAAGATTTCTACACGTTTCGTGGAAAATTCAATTTTTTTGAAAGTCAACTGAGCTATATCCCACAAATTCAGAGCCACAAAAATCGAAAATCTGCAAATGTGATCCGATTTCGATGATTGATACCTCTATCAATAGGCGTTGAGACCTGTAATTGTCATACAAACGGCCATTTGGATCGGTCGAATATTTCTACACGTTTCGTGGAAAATTCAATTTTTTGAAAATCAACTGAGCTATAGCCCACAAATTCAGAGCCACAAAAATCGAAAATCTGCAAATGTGATCCGATTTCGATGATTGATACCTCTATCAATAGGCGTTGAGACCTGTAATTGTCATACAAACGGCTATTTGGATCGGTCGAATATTTCTACACGTTTCGTGGAAAATTCAATTTTTTTGAAAATCAACTGAGCTATAGCCCACAAATTCAGAGCCACAAAAATCGAAAATCTGCAAATGTGATCCGATTTCGATGATTGGTACCTCTATCAATAGGCGTTGAGACCTGTAATTGTCATACAAACATCCATTTAGATCGGTCGAATATTTCTACACATTTCGCAGAAAACTCAATTTTTTTGAAAATCAACTGAACTATAGCCCACAAATTCAGAGCCACAAAAATCGAAAATCTGCAAATGTGATCCGATTTCGATGATTGATACCTCTATCAATAGGCGTTGAGACCTGTAATTGTCATGCCAACGGCCATTTAGATCGGCCGAATATTTCTACACATTTCGCAGAAAACTCAATTTTTTTGAAAATCAACTGAACTATAGCCCACAAATTCAGAGCCACAAAAATCGAAAATCTGCAAATGTGATCCGATTTCGATGATTGATACTTCTATCAATAGGCGTTGAGACCTGTAATTGTCATGCCAACGGCCATTTGGATCGGCCGAATATTTCTACACATTTCGCAGAAAACTCAATTTTTTTGAAAATCAACTGAACTATAGCCCACAAATTCAGAGCCACAAAAATCGAAAATCTGCAAATGTGATCCGATTTCGATGATTGATACCTCTATCAATAGGCGTTGAGACCTGTAATTGTCATGCCAACGGCCATTTAGATCGGCCGAATATTTCTACACATTTCGCAGAAAACTCAATTTTTTTGAAAATCAACTGAACTATAGCCCACAAATTCAGAGCCACAAAAATCGAAAATCTGCAAATGTGATCCGATTTCGATGATTGATACTTCTATCAATAGGCGTTGAGACCTGTAATTGTCATGCCAACGGCCATTTGGATCGGCCGAATATTTCTACACGTTTCGTGGAAAATTCAATTTTTTTGAAAATCAACTGAACTATAGCCCACAAATTCAGAGCCACAAAAATCGAAAATCTGCAAATGTGATCCGATTTTGATGATTGATACCTCTATCAATGGGCGTTGAGACCTGTAATTGTCATACAAACATTCAGTTAGATCGGTCGAATATTTCTACACGTTTCCTGGAAAATTCCATTTTTTTGAAAATCAACTGAACTATAGCCCACAAATTCAGAGCCACAAAAATCGAAAATCTGCAAATGTGATCCGATTTTGATGATTGATACCTCTATCAATAGGCGTTAAGACCTATAATTGTCATGCCAACGGCCATTTGGATCGGCCGAATATTTCTACACGTCTCCTGGAAAATTCAATTTTTTGAAAATCAACTGAACTATAGCCCACAAATTCAAAGCCACAAAAATCGAAAATCTGCAAATGTGATCCGATTTCGATGATTGATACCTCTATCAATAGGCGTTGAGGCCTGTAATTGTCATACAAACATTCATTTAGATCGGTCGAATATTTCTACACGTTTCCTGGAAAATTCCATTTTTTTGAAAATCAACTGAACTATAGCCCACAAATTCAGAGCCACAAAAATCGAAAATCTGCAAATGTGATCCGATTTCGATGATTGATACCTCTATCAATAGGCGTTGAGACCTGTAATTGTCATGCCAACGGCCATTTGGATCGGCCGAATATTTCTACACGTTTCGTGGAAAATTCAATTTTTTTGAAAATCAACTGAACTATAGCCCACAAATTAAGAGCCACAAAAATCGAAAATCTGCAAATGTGATCCGATTTTGATGATTGATACCTCTATCAATGGGTGTTGAGACCTGTAATTGTCATACAAACATCCATTTAGATCGGTCGAATATTTCTACACGTTTACTGGAAAATTCCATTTTTTTGAAAATCAACTGAACTATAGCCCACAAATTCAGAGCCACAAAAATCGAAAATCTGCAAATGTGATCCGATTTCGATGATTGATACCTCTATCAATAGGCGTTGAGGCCTGTAATTGTCATACAAACATCCATTTAGATCGGTCGAATATTTCTACACGTTTCCTGGAAAATTCCATTTTTTTGAAAATCAACTGAACTATAGCCCACAAATTCAAAGCCACAAAAATCGAAAATCTGCAAATGTGATCCGATTTCGATGATTGATACCTCTATCAATAGGCGTTGAGGCCTGTAATTGTCATACAAACATCCATTTAGATCGGTCGAATATTTCTACACGATTCCTGGAAAATTCCACTTTTTTTGAAAATCAACTGAACTATAGCCCACAAATTCAGAGCCACAAAAATCGAAAATCTGCAAATGTGATCCGATTTCGATGATTGATACCTCTATCAATAGGCGTTGAGACCTGTAATTGTCATACAAACGGCTATTTGGATCAGTCGAAGATTTCTACACGTTTCGTGGAAAATTCAATTTTTTTGAAAATCAACTGAACTATAGCCCACAAATTCAGAGCCACAAAAATCGAAAATCTGCAAATGTGATCCGATTTCGATGATTGATACCTCTATCAATAGGTGTTGAGGCCTGTAATTGTCATACAAACATCCATTTAGATCGGTCGAATATTTCTACACGTTTCCTGGAAAATTCCATTTTTTTGAAAATCAACTGAACTATAGCCCACAAATTCAGAGCCACAAAAATCGAAAATCTGCAAATGTGATCCGATTTTGATGATTGATACCTCTATCAATAGGCGTTAAGACCTATAATTGTCATGCCAACGGCCATTTGGATCGGCCGAATATTTCTACACGTCTCCTGGAAAATTCAATTTTTTGAAAATCAACTGAACTATAGCCCACAAATTCAAAGCCACAAAAATCGAAAATCTGCAAATGTGATCCGATTTCGATGATTGATACCTCTATCAATAGGCGTTGAGGCCTGTAATTGTCATACAAACATTCATTTAGATCGGTCGAATATTTCTACACGTTTCCTGGAAAATTCCATTTTTTTGAAAATCAACTGAACTATAGCCCACAAATTCAGAGCCACAAAAATCGAAAATCTGCAAATGTGATCCGATTTCGATGATTGATACCTCTATCAATAGGCGTTGAGACCTGTAATTGTCATGCCAACGGCCATTTGGATCGGCCGAATATTTCTACACGTTTCGTGGAAAATTCAATTTTTTTGAAAATCAACTGAACTATAGCCCACAAATTAAGAGCCACAAAAATCGAAAATCTGCAAATGTGATCCGATTTTGATGATTGATACCTCTATCAATGGGTGTTGAGACCTGTAATTGTCATACAAACATCCATTTAGATCGGTCGAATATTTCTACACGTTTACTGGAAAATTCCATTTTTTTGAAAATCAACTGAACTATAGCCCACAAATTCAGAGCCACAAAAATCGAAAATCTGCAAATGTGATCCGATTTCGATGATTGATACCTCTATCAATAGGCGTTGAGGCCTGTAATTGTCATACAAACATCCATTTAGATCGGTCGAATATTTCTACACGTTTCCTGGAAAATTCCATTTTTTTGAAAATCAACTGAACTATAGCCCACAAATTCAAAGCCACAAAAATCGAAAATCTGCAAATGTGATCCGATTTCGATGATTGATACCTCTATCAATAGGCGTTGAGGCCTGTAATTGTCATACAAACATCCATTTAGATCGGTCGAATATTTCTACACGATTCCTGGAAAATTCCACTTTTTTTGAAAATCAACTGAACTATAGCCCACAAATTCAGAGCCACAAAAATCGAAAATCTGCAAATGTGATCCGATTTCGATGATTGATACCTCTATCAATAGGCGTTGAGACCTGTAATTGTCATACAAACGGCTATTTGGATCAGTCGAAGATTTCTACACGTTTCGTGGAAAATTCAATTTTTTTGAAAATCAACTGAACTATAGCCCACAAATTCAGAGCCACAAAAATCGAAAATCTGCAAATGTGATCCGATTTCGATGATTGGTACCTCTATCAATAGGCGTTGAGGCCTGTAATTGTCATGCCAACGGCCATTTGGATCAGTCGAAGATTTCTACACGTTTCGTGGAAAATTCCATTTTTTTGAAAATCAACTGAACTATAGCCCACAAATTCAGGGCCACAAAAATCGAAAATCTGCAAATATGATCCGATTTTGATGATTGATACCTCTATCAATAGGCGTTGAGACCTGTAATTGTCATGCCAACGGCCATTTGGATCGGCCGAATATTTCTACACGTTTCCTGGAAAAATCAGTTTTTTGAAAATCAACTGAGCTATAGCCCACAAATTCAGAGCCACAAAAATCGAAAATCTGCAAATGTGATTCGATTTCGATGATTGATACCTCTATCAATAGGCGTTGAGACCTGTAATTGTCATATAAACGGCTATTTGGATCGGTCGAATATTTCTACACGTTTCGTGGAAAATTCAATTTATTTGAAGATCAACTGAACTATAGCCCACAAATTCAGAGCCACAAAAATCGAAAATCTGTAAATGTGATCCGATTTTGATGATTGATACCTCTATCAATAGGCGTTGAGGCCTGTAATTGTCATGCAAACGGCTATTTGGATCGGTCGAATATTTCTACACGTCTCCTGGAAAATTCAATTTTTTGAAAATCAACTGAATTATAGCCCACAAATTCAGAGCCATAAAAATCGAAAATCTGCAAATGTGATCCGATTTCGATGATTGATACCTCTATCAATAGGCGTTGAGACCTGTAATTGTCATACAAACATCCATTTAGATCGGTCGAATATTTCTACACGTCTCCTGCAAAATTCAATTTTTTGAAAATCAACTGAACTATAGCCCACAAATTCAGAGCCATAAAAATCGAAAATCTGCAAATGTGATCCGATTTCGATGATTGATACCTCTATCAATAGGCGTTGAGACCTGTAATTGTCATACAAACGGCTATTTGGATCGGTCGAATATTTCTACACGTTTCCTGGAAAATTCAATTTTTTTGAAAATCAACTGAACTATAGCCCACAAATTCAGAGCCACAAAAATCGAAAATCTGCAAATGTGATCCGATTTCGATGATTGATACCTCTATCAATAGGCGTTGAGACCTGTAATTGTCATGCAAACGGCCATTTGGATCGGCCGAATATTTCTACACGTCTCCTGGAAAATTCAATTTTTTGAAAATCAACTGAACTATAGCCCACAAATTCAGAGCCATACAAATCGAAAATCTGCAAATGTGATCCGATTTCGATGATTGATACCTCTATCAATAGGCGTTGAGACCTGTAATTGTCATACAAACATCCATTTAGATCGGTCGAATATTTCTACAAGTTTCCTGGAAAATTCCACTTTTTGAAAATCAACTGAACTATAGCCCACAAATTCAGAGCCACAAAAATCGAAAATCTGCAAATGTGATCCGATTTTGATGATTGATACCTCTATCAATAGGCGTTGAGGCCTGTAATTGTCATGCAAACGGCCATTTGGATCGGCCGAATATTTCTACACGTCTCCTGGAAAATTCAATTTTTTGAAAATCAACTGAACTATAGCCCACAAATTCAGAGCCACACAAATCGAAAATCTGCAAATGTGATCCGATTTCGATGATTGATACCTCTATCAATAGGCGTTGAGACCTGTAATTGTCATACAAACATCCATGTAGATCGGTCGAATATTTCTACACGTTTCCTGGAAAATTCAATTTTTTTGAAATACAACTGAACTATAGCCCACAAATTCAGGGCCACAAAAATCGAAAATCTGCAAATGTGATCCGATTTCGATGATTGATACCTCTATCAATAAGCGTTGAGACCTGTAATTGTCATGCCAACGGCCATTTGGATCGGCCGAATATTTCTACACATTTCGCAGAAAACTCAATTTTTTTGAAAATCAACTGAACTATAGCCCACAAATTCAGAGCCATAAAAATCGAAAATCTGCAAATGTGATCCGATTTCGATGATTGATACCTCTATCAATAGGCGTTGAGACCTGTAATTGTCATACAAACATCCATTTAGATCGGTCGAATATTTCTACACGTTTCCTGGAAAATTCAATTTTTTTGAAAATCAACTGAACTATAGCCCACAAATTCAGAGCCATAAAAATCGAAAATCTGCAAATGTGATCCGATTTCGATGATTGATACCTCTATCAATAGGCGTTGAGACCTGTAATTGTCATGCCAACGGCCATTTGGATCGGCCGAATATTTCTACACGTCTCCTGGAAAATTCAATTTTTTGAAAATCAACTGAACTATAGCCCACAAATTCAGAGCCATAAAAATCGAAAATCTGCAAATGTGATCCGATTTCGATGATTGATACCTCTATCAATAGGCGTTGAGACCTGTAATTGTCATGCCAACGGCCATTTGGATCGGCCGAATATTTCTACACGTCTCCTGGAAAATTCAATTTTTTGAAAATCAACTGAACTATAGCCCACAAATTCAGAGCCACAAAAATCGAAAATCTGCAAATGTGATCCGATTTCGATGATTGATACCTCTATCAATAGGCGTTGAGACCTGTAATTGTCATACAAACATCCATTTAGATCGGTCGAATATTTCTACACGTTTCCTGGAAAATTCAATTTTTTTGAAAATCAACTGAACTATAGCCCACAAATTCAGAGCCACAAAAATCGAAAATCTGCAAATGTGATCCGATTTCGATGATTGATACCTCTATCAATAGGCGTTGAGACCTGTAATTGTCATACAAACATCCATGTAGATCGGTCGAATATTTCTACACGTTTCCTGGAAAATTCCACTTTTTGAAAATCAACTGAACTATAGCCCACAAATTCAGAGCCACAAAAATCGAAAATCTGTAAATGTGATCCGATTTTGATGATTGATACCTCTATCAATAGGCGTTGAGACCTGTAATTGTCATACAAACGGCTATTTGGATCGGTCGAATATTTCTACACGTTTCGTGGAAAATTCAATTTTTTTGAAAATCAACTGAACTATAGCCCACAAATTCAGAGCCACAAAAATCGAAAATCTGCAAATGTGATCCGATTTCGATGATTGATACCTCTATCAATAAGCGTTGAGACCTGTAATTGTTATGCCAACGGCTATTTGGATCGGTCGAATATTTCTACACGTTTCGTGGAAAATTCAATTTTTTTGAAAATCAACTGAACTATAGCCCACAAATTCAGAGCCACAAAAATCGAAAATCTGCAAATGTGATCCGATTTCGATGATTGATACTTCTATCAATAGGCGTTGAGACCTGTAATTGTCATACAAACGGCTATTTGGATCGGCCGAATATTTCTACACGTCTCCTGGAAAATTCAATTTTTTGAAAATCAACTGAACTATAGCCCACAAATTCAGAGCCACAAAAATCGAAAATCTGCAAATGTGATCCGATTTCGATGATTGATACCTCTATCAATAGGCGTTGAGACCTGTAATTGTCATACAAACATCCATGTAGATCGGTCGAATATTTCTACACGTTTCCTGGAAAATTCAATTTTTTTGAAAATCAACTGAACTATAGCCCACAAATTCAGAGCCATAAAAATCGAAAATCTGCAAATGTGATCCGATTTCGATGATTGATACCTCTATCAATAGGCGTTGAGACCTGTAATTGTCATACAAACGGCTATTTGGATCGGTCGAATATTTCTACACGTTTCCTGGAAAATTCAATTTTTTTGAAAATCAACTGAACTATAGCCCACAAATTCAGAGCCATAAAAATCGAAAATCTGCAAATGTGATCCGATTTCGATGATTGATACCTCTATCAATATGCGTTGAGACCTGTAATTGTCATACAAACATCCATTTAGATCGGTCGAATATTTCTACACGTTTCCTGGAAAATTCAATTTTTTTGAAAATCAACTGAACTATAGCCCACAAATTCAGAGCCATACAAATCGAAAATCTGCAAATGTGATCCGATTTCGATGATTGATACCTCTATCAATAGGCGTTGAGACCTGTAATTGTCATGCCAACGGCCATTTGGATCGGCCGAATATTTCTACACGTTTCCTGGAAAATTCCACTTTTTGAAAATCAACTGAACTATAGCCCACAAATTCAGAGCCACAAAAATCGAAAATCTGCAAATGTGATCCGATTTCGATGATTGATACCTCTATCAATAGGCGTTGAGACCTGTAATTGTCATACAAACATCCATTTAGATCGGTCGAATATTTCTACACGTTTCCTGGAAAATTCAATTTTTTTGAAAATCAACTGAACTATAGCCCACAAATTCAGAGCCACAAAAATCGAAAATCTGCAAATGTGATCCGATTTCGATGATTGATACCTCTATCAATAGGCGTTGAGACCTGTAATTGTCATACAATCATCCATGTAGATCGGTCGAATATTTCTACACGTTTCCTGGAAAATTCAATTTTTTGAAAATCAACTGAGCTATAGCCCACAAATTCAGAGCCATAAAAATCGAAAATCTGCAAATGTGATCCGATTTCGATGATTGATACCTCTATCAATAGGCGTTGAGGCCTGTAATTGTCATACAAACATCCATTTAGATCGGTCGAATATTTCTACACGTTTCCTGGAAAATTCAATTTTTTTGAAAATCAACTGAACTATAGCCCACAAATTCAGAGCCACAAAAATCGAAAATCTACAAATGTGATCCGATTTTGATGATTGATACCTCTATCAATGGGCGTTGAGACCTGTAATTGTCATACAAACATCCATTTAGATCGGTCGAATATTTCTACACGTTTCCTGAAAAATTCAATTTTTTTGAAAATCAACTGAACTATAGCCCACAAATTCAGAGCCACAAAAATCGAAAATCTACAAATGTGATCCGATTTTGATGATTGATACCTCTATCAATGGGCGTTGAGACCTGTAATTGTCATACAAATATCCATTTAGATCGGTCGAATATTTCTACACGTTTCCTGGAAAATTCAATTTTTTTGAAAATCAACTGAACTATAGCCCACAAATTCAGAGCCACAAAAATCGAAAATCTACAAATGTGATCCGATTTTGATGATTGATACCTCTATCAATGGGCGTTGAGACCTGTAATTGTCATACAAACATCCATTTAGATCGGTCGAATATTTCTACACGTTTCCTGGAAAATTCAATTTTTTTGAAAATCAACTGAACTATATATAGCCCACAAATTCAGAGCCACAAAAATCGAAAATCTACAAATGTGATCCGATTTTGATGATTGATACCTCTATCAATGGGCGTTGAGACCTGTAATTGTCATACAAACATCCATTTAGATCGGTCGAATATTTCTACACGTTTCCTGGAAAATTCAATTTTTTTGAAAATCAACTGAACTATAGCCCACAAATTCAGAGCCACAAAAATCGAAAATCTGCAAATGTGATCCGATTTTGATGATTGATACCTCTATCAATAGGCGTTGAGACCTGTAATTGTCATGCCAACGGCCATTTGGATCGGCCGAATATTTCTAAACATTTCGCAGAAAACTCAATTTTTTTGAAAATCAACTGAACTATAGCCCACAAATTCAGAGCCACAAAAATCGAAAATCTGCAAATGTGATCCGATTTTGATGATTGATACCTCTATCAATAGGCGTTAAGACCTGTAATTGTCATGCCAACGGCCATTTGGATCGGCCGAATATTTCTACACGTCTCCTGGAAAATTCAATTTTTTGAAAATCAACTGAACTATAGCCCACAAATTCAGAGCCACAAAAATCGAAAATCTACAAATGTGATCCGATTTTGATGATTGATACCTCTATCAATGGGCGTTGAGACCTGTAATTGTCATACAAACATCCATTTAGATCGGTCGAACTATAGCCCACAAATTCAGAGCCACAAAAATCGAAAATCTACAAATGTGATCCGATTTTGATGATTGATACCTCTATCAATGGGCGTTGAGACCTGTAATTGTCATACAAATATCCATTTAGATCGGTCGAATATTTCTACACGTTTCCTGGAAAATTCAATTTTTTTGAAAATCAACTGAACTATAGCCCACAAATTCAGAGCCACAAAAATCGAAAATCTGCAAATGTGATCCGATTTTGATGATTGATACCTCTATCAATAGGCGTTAAGACCTGTAATTGTCATGCCAACGGCCATTTGGATCGGCCGAGTATTTCTACACGTCTCCTGGAAAATTCAATTTTTTGAAAATCAACTGAACTATAGCCCACAAATTCAGAGCCATAAAAATCGAAAATCTGCAAATGTGATCCGATTTCGATGATTGATACCTCTATCAATAGGCGTTGAGACCTGTAATTGTCATACAAACATCCATTTAGATCGGTCGAATATTTCTACACGTTTCCTGGAAAATTCAATTTTTTTGAAAATCAACTGAACTATAGCCCACAAATTCAGAGCCACAAAAATCGAAAATCTACAAATGTGATCCGATTTCGATGATTGATACCTCTATCAATAGGCGTTGAGGCCTGTAATTGTCATGCCAACGGCCATTTAGATCGGCCGAATATTTCTACACGTTTCGTGGAAAATTCAATTTTTTGAAAATCAACTGAACTATAGCCCACAAATTCAGAGCCACAAAAATCGAAAATCTGCAAATGTGATCCGATTTTGATGATTGATACCTCTATCAATGGGCGTTGAGACCTGTAATTGTCATACAAACATCCATTTAGATCGGTCGAATATTTCTACACGTTTCCTGGAAAATTCAATTTTTTTGAAAATCAACTGAACTATAGCCCACAAATTCAGAGCCACAAAAATCGAAAATCTGCAAATGTGATCCGATTTCGATGATTGATACCTCTATCAATAGGCGTTGAGGCCTGTAATTGTCATGCCAACGGCCATTTAGATCGGCCGAATATTTCTACACGTTTCGTGGAAAATTCAATTTTTTGAAAATCAACTGAACTATAGCCCACAAATTCAGAGCCACAAAAATCGAAAATCTGCAAATGTGATCCGATTTCGATGATTGATACCTCTATCAATAGGCGTTGAGGCCTGTAATTGTCATACAAACATCCATTTAGATCGGTCGAATATTTCTACACGTTTCCTGGAAAATTCAATTTTTTTGAAAATCACTAAACTATAGCCCACAAATTCAGAGCCACAAAAATCGAAAATCTGCAAATGTGATCCGATTTCGATGATTGATACCTCTATCAATAGGCGTTGAGGCCTGTAATTGTCATACAAACATCCATTTAGATCGGTCGAATATTTCTACACGTTTCGTGTAAAATTCAATTTTTTGAAAATCAACTGAACTATAGCCCACAAATTCAGTGCCACAAAAATCGAAAATCTGCAAATTTGATCCGATTTTGATGATTGATACCTCTATCAATAGGCGTTAAGACCTGTAATTGTCATGCCAACGGCCATTTGGATCGGCCGAATATTTCTACACGTTTCCTGGAAAATTCAATTTTTTGAAAATCAACTGAACTGTAGCCCACAAATTCAGAGCCACAAAAATCGAAAATCTGCAAATGTGATCCGATTTCGATGATTGATACCTCTATCAATAGGCGTTGAGGCCTGTAATTGTCATACAAACATCCATTTAGATCGGTCGAATATTTCTACACGTTTCCTGGAAAATTCCATTTTTTTGAAAATCACTAATCTATAGCCCACAAATTCAGAGCCACAAAAATCGAAAATCTGCAAATGTGATCCGATTTTGATGATTGATACCTCTATCAATAGGCGTTGAGACCTGTAATTGTCATGCCAACGGCCATTTGGATCGGCCGAATATTTCTACACGTTTCCTGGAAAATTCAATTTTTTGAAAATCAACTGAACTATAGCCCACAAATTCAGAGCCACAAAAATCGAAAATTTGCAAATGTGATCCGATTTCGATGATTGATACCTCTATCAATAAGCGTTGAGACCTGTAATTGTCATACAAACGGCTATTTGGATCGGTCGAATATTTCTACACGTTTCCTGGAAAATTCAATTTTTTTGAAAATCAACTGAACTATAGCCCACAAATTCAGAGCCACAAAAATCGAAAATCTGCAAATGTGATCCGATTTCGATGATTGATACCTCTATCAATAGGCGTTGAGACCTGTAATTGTCATGCCAACGGCCATTTGGATCGGCCGAATATTTCTACACGTTTCCTGGAAAATTCAATTTTTTGAAAATCAACTGAACTGTAGCCCACAAATTCAGAGCCACAAAAATCGAAAATCTGCAAATGTGATCCGATTTCGATGATTGATACCTCTATCAATAGGCGTTGAGACCTGTAATTGTCATACAAACGGCTATTTGGATCGGTCGAATATTTCTACACGTTTCCTGGAAAATTCAATTTTTTTGAAAATCAACTGAACTATAGCCCACAAATTCAGAGCCATAAAAATCGAAAATCTGCAAATGTGATCCGATTTCGATGATTGATACCTCTATCAATAGGCGTTGAGACCTGTAATTGTCATACAAACAGCTATTTGGATCGGTCGAATATTTCTACACGTTTCGTGTAAAATTCAATTTTTTTTGAAAATCAACTGAACTATAGCCCACAAATTCAGAGCCACAAAAATCGAAAATCTGCAAATGTGATCCGATTTCGATGATTGATACCTCTATCAATAGGCGTTGAGACCTGTAATTGTCATGCCAACGGTCATTTAGATCAGCCGAATATTTCTACACATTTCGCAGAAAACTCAATTTTTTTGAAAATCAACTGAACTATAGCCCACAAATTCAGAGCCACAAAAATCGAAAATCTTCAAATGTGATCCGATTTCGATGATTGATACCTCTATCAATAGGCGTTGAGGTACCTGTAATTGTCATGCCAACGGCCATATGGATCGGCCGAATATTTCTACACGTTTCCTGGAAAATTCAATTTTTTGAAAATCAACTGAACTGTAGCCCACAAATTCAGAGCCACAAAAATCGAAAATCTGCAAATGTGATCCGATTTCGATGATTGATACCTCTATCAATAGGCGTTGAGACCTGTAATTGTCATACAAACGGCTATTTGGATCGGTCGAATATTTCTACACGTTTCCTGGAAAATTCAATTTTTTTGAAAATCAACTGAACTATAGCCCACAAATTCAGAGCCACAAAAATCGAAAATCTGCAAATGTGATCCGATTTTGATGATTGATACCTCTATCAATAGGCGTTGAGGCCTGTAATTGTCATGCCAACGGCCATTTGGATCGGCCGAATATTTCTACACGTTTCCTGGAAAATTCAATTTTTTGAAAATCAACTGAACTATAGCCCACAAATTCAGAGCCACAAAAATCGAAAATCTGCAAATGTGATCCGATTTTGATGATTGATACCTCTATCAATAGGCGTTGAGGCCTGTAATTGTCATGCAAACGGCCATTTGGATCGGCCGAATATTTCTACACGTCTCCTGGAAAATTCAATTTTTTGAAAATCAACTGAACTATAGCCCACAAATTCAGAGCCACAAAAATCGAAAATCTGCAAATGTGATCCGATTTCGATGATTGATACCTCTATCAATAGGCGTTGAGACCTGTAATTGTCATGCCAACGGCCATTTGGATCGGCCGAATATTTCTACACATTTCGCAGAAAACTCAATTTTTTTGAAAATCACCTGAACTATAGCCCACAAATTCAGAGCCACAAAAATCGAAAATCTGCAAATGTGATCCGATTTCGATGATTGATACCTCTAGCAATAGGCGTTGAGACCTGTAATCGTCATGCCAACGGCCATTTGGATTAGCCGAATATTTCTACACGTCTCCTGGAAAATTCAATTTTTTGAAAATCAACTGAACTATAGCCCACAAATTCAGAGCCACAAAAATCGAAAATCTGCAAATGTGATCCGATTTCGATGATTGATACCTCTATCAATAGGCGTTGAGACCTGTAATTGTCATGCCAACGGCCATTTGGATCGGCCGAATATTTCTACACGTTTCCTGGAAAATTCAATTTTTTGAAAATCAACTGAACTATAGCCCACAAATTCAGAGCCACAAAAATCGAAAATCTGCAAATGTGATCCGATTTTGATGATTGATACCTCTATCAATAGGCGTTGAGACCTGTAATTGTCATGCCAACGGCCATTTGGATCGGCCGAATATTTCTACACATTTCGCAGAAAACTCAATTTTTTTGAAAATCACCTGAACTATAGCCCACAAATTCAGAGCCACAAAAATCGAAAATCTGCAAATGTGATCCGATTTCGATGATTGATACCTCTATCAATAGGCGTTGAGGTACCTGTAATTGTCATGCCAACGGCCATATGGATCGGCCGAATATTTCTACACGTTTCCTGGAAAATTCAATTTTTTGAAAATCAACTGAACTATAGCCCACAAATTCAGAGCCACAAAAATCGAAAATCTGCAAATGTGATCCGATTTCGATGATTGATACCTCTATCAATAGGCGTTGAGACCTGTAATTGTCATGCAAACGGCCATTTGGATCGGCCGAATATTTCTACACGTCTCCTGGAAAATTCAATTTTTTGAAAATCAACTGAACTATAGCCCACAAATTCAGAGCCACAAAAATCGAAAATCTGCAAATGTGATCCGATTTCGATGATTGATACCTCTATCAATAGGCGTTGAGACCTGTAATTGTCATACAAACGGCCATTTGGATCGGCCGAATATTTCTACACGTCTCCTGGAAAATTCAATTTTTTGAAAATCAACTGAACTATAGCCCACAAATTCAGAGCCACAAAAATCGAAAATCTGCAAATGTGATCCGATTTCGATGATTGATACCTCTATCAATAGGCGTTGAGACCTGTAATTGTCATGCCAACGGCCATTTGGATCGGCCGAATATTTCTACACGTTTCCTGGAAAATTCAATTTTTTGAAAATCAACTGAACTATAGCCCACAAATTCAGAGCCACAAAAATCGAAAATCTGCAAATGTGATCCGATTTTGATGATTGATACCTCTATCAATAGGCGTTGAGACCTGTAATTGTCATGCCAACGGCCATTTGGATCGGCCGAATATTTCTACACATTTCGCAGAAAACTCAATTTTTTTGAAAATCACCTGAACTATAGCCCACAAATTCAGAGCCACAAAAATCGAAAATCTGCAAATGTGATCCGATTTCGATGATTGATACCTCTATCAATAGGCGTTGAGACCTGTAATTGTCATGCAAACGGCCATTTGGATCGGCCGAATATTTCTACACGTCTCCTGGAAAATTCAATTTTTTGAAAATCAACTGAACTATAGCCCACAAATTCAGAGCCACAAAAATCGAAAATCTGCAAATGTGATCCGATTTCGATGATTGATACCTCTATCAATAGGCGTTGAGACCTGTAATTGTCATGCCAACGGCCATTTGGATCGGCCGAATATTTCTACACATTTCGCAGAAAACTCAATTTTTTTGAAAATCACCTGAACTATAGCCCACAAATTCAGAGCCACAAAAATCGAAAATCTGCAAATGTGATCCGATTTCGATGATTGATACCTCTATCAATAGGCGTTGAGACCTGTAATTGTCATGCCAACGGCCATATGGATCGGCCGAATATTTCTACACGTTTCCTGGAAAATTCAATTTTTTGAAAATCAACTGAACTATAGCCCACAAATTCAGAGCCACAAAAATCAAAAATCTGCAAATGTGATCCGATTTCGATGATTGATACCTCTATCAATAGGCGTTGAGACCTGTAATTGTCATGCAAACGGCCATTTGGATCGGCCGAATATTTCTACACGTCTCCTGGAAAATTCAATTTTTTGAAAATCAACTGAACTATAGCCCACAAATTCAGAGCCACAAAAATCGAAAATCTGCAAATGTGATCCGATTTCGATGATTGATACCTCTATCAATAGGCGTTGAGACCTGTAATTGTCATGCAAACGGCCATTTGGATCGGCCGAATATTTCTACACGTCTCCTGGAAAATTCAATTTTTTGAAAATCAACTGAACTATAGCCCACAAATTCAGAGCCACAAAAATCGAAAATCTGCAAATGTGATCCGATTTCGATGATTGATACCTCTATCAATAGGCGTTGAGACCTGTAATTGTCATACAAACGGCCATTTGGATCGGCCGAATATTTCTACACGTCTCCTGGAAAATTCAATTTTTTGAAAATCAACTGAACTATAGCCCACAAATTCAGAGCCACAAAAATCGAAAATCTGCAAATGTGATCCGATTTCGATGATTGATACCTCTATCAATAGGCGTTGAGACCTGTAATCGTCATGCCAACGGCCATTTGGATTGGCCGAATATTTCTACACATTTCGCAGAATACTCAATTTTTTTGAAAATCAACTGAACTATAGCCCACAAATTCAGAGCCACAAAAATCGAAAATCTGCAAATGTGATCCGATTTCGATGATTGATACCTCTATCAATAGGCGTTGAGACCTGTACTCGTCATGCCAACGGCCATTTAGATTGGCCGAATATTTCTACACATTTCGCAGAAAACTCAATTTTTTTGAAAATCAACTGAACTATAGCCCACAAATTCAGAGCCACAAAAATCGAAAATCTGCAAATGTGATCCGATTTCGATGATTGATACCTCTATCTATAGGCGTTGAGACCTGTAATCGTCATGCCAACGGCCATTTGGATTAGCCGAATATTTCTACACATTTCGCAGAAAACTCAATTTTTTTGAAAATCACCTGAACTATAGCCCACAAATTCAGAGCCACAAAAATCGAAAATCTGCAAATGTGATCCGATTTCGATGATTGATACCTATATCAATAGGCGTTGAGACCTGTAATCGTCATGCCAACGGCCATTTGGATTAGCCGAATATTTCTACACGTCTCCTGGAAAATTCAATTTTTTGGAAATCAACTGAACTATAGCCCACAAATTCAGAGCCACAAAAATCGAAAATCTGCAAATGTGATCCGATTTCGATGATTGATACCTCTATCAATAGGCGTTGAGACCTGTAATCGTCATGCCAACGGCCATTTGGATTAGCCGAATATTTCTACACATTTCGCAGAAAACTCAATTTTTTTGAAAATCACCTGAACTATAGCCCACAAATTCAGAGCCACAAAAATCGAAAATCTGCAAATGTGATCCGATTTCGATGATTGATACCTATATCAATAGGCGTTGAGACCTGTAATCGTCATGCCAACGGCCATTTGGATTAGCCGAATATTTCTACACGTCTCCTGGAAAATTCAATTTTTTGGAAATCAACTGAACTATAGCCCACAAATTCAGAGCCACAAAAATCGAAAATCTGCAAATGTGATCCGATTTCGATGATTGAGACCTCTATCAATAGGCGTTGAGACCTGTAATTGTCATGCCAACGGCCATATGGATCGGCCGAATATTTCTACACGTTTCCTGGAAAATTCAATTTTTTGAAAATCAACTGAACTATAGCCCACAAATTCAGAGCCACAAAAATCGAAAATCTGCAAATGTGATCCGATTTCGATGATTGATACCTGTATCAATAGGCGTTGAGACCTGTAATTGTCATGCCAACGGCCATTTGGATCGGCCGAATATTTCTACACGTTTCGCAGAAAACTCAATTTTTTTGAAAATCAACTGAACTATAGCCCACAAATTCAGAGCCACAAAAATCGAAAATCTGCAAATGTGATCCGATTTCGATGATTGATACCTCTATCAATAGGCGTTGAGACCTGTAATTGTCATGCCAACGGCCATTTGGATCGGCCGAATATTTCTACACATTTCGCAGAAAACTCAATTTTTTTGAAAATCAACTGAACTATAGCCCACAAATTCAGAGCCATAAAAATCGAAAATCTGCAAATGTGATCCGATTTCGATGATTGATACCTCTATCAATAGGCGTTGAGACCTGTAATTGTCATGCCAACGGCCATATGGATCGGCCGAATATTTCTACACGTCTCCTGGAAAATTCAATTTTTTGAAAATCAACTGAACTATAGCCCACAAATTCAGAGCCACAAAAATCGAAAATCTGCAAATGTGATCCGATTTCGATGATTGATACCTCTATCAATAGGCGTTGAGACCTGTAATTGTCATACAAACGGCCATTTGGATCGGCCGAATATTTCTACACGTCTCCTGGAAAATTCAATTTTTTGAAAATCAACTGAACTATAGCCCACAAATTCAGAGCCACAAAAATCGAAAATCTGCAAATGTGATCCGATTTCGATGATTGATACCTCTATCAATAGGCGTTGAGACCTGTAATCGTCATGCCAACGGCCATTTGGATTGGCCGAATATTTCTACACATTTCGCAGAAAACTCAATTTTTTTGAAAATCACCTGAACTATAGCCCACAAATTCAGAGCCACAAAAATCGAAAATCTGCAAATGTGATCCGATTTCGATGATTGATACCTCTATCAATAGGCGTTGAGACCTGTACTCGTCATGCCAACGGCCATTTAGATTGGCCGAATATTTCTACACATTTCGCAGAAAACTCAATTTTTTTGAAAATCAACTGAACTATAGCCCACAAATTCAGAGCCACAAAAATCGAAAATCTGCAAATGTGATCCGATTTCGATGATTGATACCTCTATCTATAGGCGTTGAGACCTGTAATCGTCATGCCAACGGCCATTTGGATTAGCCGAATATTTCTACACATTTCGCAGAAAACTCAATTTTTTTGAAAATCACCTGAACTATAGCCCACAAATTCAGAGCCACAAAAATCGAAAATCTGCAAATGTGATCCGATTTCGATGATTGATACCTATATCAATAGGCGTTGAGACCTGTAATCGTCATGCCAACGGCCATTTGGATTAGCCGAATATTTCTACACGTCTCCTGGAAAATTCAATTTTTTGGAAATCAACTGAACTATAGCCCACAAATTCAGAGCCACAAAAATCGAAAATCTGCAAATGTGATCCGATTTCGATGATTGATACCTCTATCAATAGGCGTTGAGACCTGTAATCGTCATGCCAACGGCCATTTGGATTAGCCGAATATTTCTACACATTTCGCAGAAAACTCAATTTTTTTGAAAATCACCTGAACTATAGCCCACAAATTCAGAGCCACAAAAATCGAAAATCTGCAAATGTGATCCGATTTCGATGATTGATACCTCTATCAATAGGCGTTGAGACCTGTAATTGTCATGCCAACGGCCATATGGATCGGCCGAATATTTCTACACGTCTCCTGGAAAATTCAATTTTTTGAAAATCAACTGAACTATAGCCCACAAATTCAGAGCCACAAAAATCGAAAATCTGCAAATGTGATCCGATTTCGATGATTGATACCTCTATCAATAGGCGTTGAGACCTGTAATTGTCATGCAAACGGCCATTTGGATCGGCCGAATATTTCTACGTCTCCTGGAAAATTCAATTTTTTGAAAATCAACTGAACTATAGCCCACAAATTCAGAGCCAGAAAAATCGAAAATCTGCAAATGTGATCCGATTTCGATGATTGATACCTCTATCAATAGGCGTTGAGACCTGTAATTGTCATGCCAACGGCCATTTGGATCGGCCGAATATTTCTACACGTCTCCTGGAAAATTCAATTTTTTTGAAGATCAACTGAGTTATAGCCCACAAATTCAGAGCCACAAAAATCGAAAATCTGTAAATGTGATCCGATTTCGATGATTGATACCTCTATCAATAGGCGTTGAGGCCTGTAATTGTCATGCAATCGGCCATTTGGATCGGTCGAATATTTCTACACGTTTCGAGGATAATTCAATTTTTTTGAAAATCAACTGAGTTATAGCCCACAAATTCAGAGCCACAAAAATCGAAAATCTGTAAATGTGATCCGATTTCGATGATTGATACCTCTATCAATAGGCGTTGAGACCTGTAATCGTCATGCCAACGGCCATTTGGATTGGCCGAATATTTCTACACATTTCGCAGAATACTCAATTTTTTTGAAAATCAACTGAACTATAGCCCACAAATTCAGAGCCACAAAAATCGAAAATCTGCGAATGTGATCCGATTTCGATGATTGATACCTCTATCAATAGGCGTTGAGGCCTGTAATTGTCATACAAACATCCATTTAGATCGGTCGAATATTTCTACACGTTTCGTGGAAAATTCAATTTTTTTGAAAATCAACTGAACTATAGCCCACAAATTCAGAGCCACAAAAATCGAAAATCTGCAAATGTGATCCGATTTCGATGATTGATACCTCTATCAATAGGCGTTGAGGCCTGTAATTGTCATACAAACATCCATTTAGATCGGTCGAATATTTCTACACGTTTCGTGGAAAATTCAATTTTTTTGAAAATCAACTGAACTATAGCCCACAAATTCAGAGCCACAAAAATCGAAAATCTGCAAATGTGATCCGATTTTGATGATTGATACCTCTATCAATAGGCGTTGAGACCTGTAATTGTCATGCCAACGGCCATTTGGATCGGCCGAATATTTCTACACGTCTCCTGGAAAATTCAATTTTTTGAAAATCATCTGAACTATAGCCCACAAATTCAGAGCCATAAAAATCGAAAATCTGCAAATGTGATCCGATTTTGATGATTGATACCTCTATCAATAGGCGTTGAGACCTGTAATTGTCATACAAACGGCTATTTGGATCGGTCGAATATTTCTACACGTTTCGAGGATAATTCAATTTTTTTGAAAATCAACTGAACTATAGCCCACAAATTCAGAGCCACAAAAATCGAAAATCTGCAAATGTGATCCGATTTTGATGATTGATACCTCTATCAATAGGTGTTGAGACCTGTAATTGTCATGCAAACGGCCATTTGGATCGGCCGAATATTTCTACACGTCTCCTGGAAAATTCAATTTTTTTGAAGATCAACTGAGTTATAGCCCACAAATTCAGAGCCACAAAAATCGAAAATCTGTAAATGTGATCCGATTTCGATGATTGATACCTCTATCAATAGGCGTTGAGGCCTGTAATTGTCATGCAATCGGCCATTTGGATCGGCTGAATATTTCTACACGTCTCCTGGAAAATTCAATTTTATTGAAGATCAACTGAACTATAGCCCACAAATTCAGAGCCACAAAAATCGAAAATCTGTAAATGTGATCCGATTTCGATGATTGATACCTCTATCAATAGGCGTTGAGACCTGTAATTGTTATGCCAACGGCCATTTGGATCGGCCGAATATTTCTACACGTTTCGTGGAAAATTCAATTTTTTGAAAATCAACTGAACTATAGCCCACAAATTCAGAGCCATAAAAATCGAAAATCTGCAAATGTGATCCGATTTCGATGATTGATACTTCTATCAATAGGCGTTGAGACCTGTAATTGTCATGCCAACGGCCATTTGGATCGGCCGAATATTTCTACACGTCTCCTGGAAAATTCAATTTTATTGAAGATCAACTGAACTATAGCCCACAAATTCAGAGCCACAAAAATCGAAAATCTGTAAATGTGATCCGATTTCGATGATTGATACCTCTATCAGTAGGCGTTGAGGCCTGTAATTGTCATGCAAACGGCCATTTGGATCGGCTGAATATTTCTACACGTCTCCTGGAAAATTCAATTTTTTGAAAATCAACTGAACTATAGCCCACAAATTCAGAGCCATAAAAATCGAAAATCTGCAAATGTGATCCGATTTTGATGATTGATACCTCTATCAATAGGCGTTGAGACCTGTAATTGTCATGCCAACGGCCATTTGGATCGGCCGAATATTTCTACACGTCTCCTGGAAAATTCAATTTTTTGAAAATCAACTGAACTATAGCCCACAAATTCAGAGCCATAAAAATCGAAAATCTGCAAATGTGATCCGATTTTGATGATTGATACCTCTATCAATAGGCGTTGAGACCTGTAATTGTCATGCAAACGGCCATTTGGATCGGCCGAATATTTCTACACGTCTCCTGGAAAATTCAATTTTTTGAAAATCAACTGAACTATAGCCCACAAATTCAGAGCCACAAAAATCGAAAATCTGCAAATGTGATCCGATTTTGATGATTGATACCTCTATCAATAGGCGTTGAGACCTGTAATTGTCATGCCAACGGCCATTTGGATCGGCCGAATATTTCTACACGTTTCGTGGAAAATTCAATTTTTTGAAAATCAACTGAACTATAGCCCACAAATTCAGAGCCATAAAAATCGAAAATCTGCAAATGTGATCCGATTTCGATGATTGATACTTCTATCAATAGGCGTTGAGACCTGTAATTGTCATGCAAACGGCCATTTGGATCGGCCGAATATTTCTACACGTCTCCTGGAAAATTCAATTTTTTTGAAGATCAACCGAACTATAGCCCACAAATTCAGAGCCACAAAAATCGAAAATCTGTAAATGTGATCCGATTTCGATGATTGATACCTCTATCAATAGGCGTTGAGGCCTGTAATTGTCATGCAAACGGCCATTTGGATCGGCTGAATATTTCTACACGTCTCCTGGAAAATTCAATTTTTTGAAAATCAACTGAACTATAGCCCACAAATTCAGAGCCACAAAAATCGAAAATCTGCAAATGTGATCCGATTTCGATGATTGATACCTCTATCAATAGGCGTTGAGACCTGTAATTGTCATACAAACATCCATTTAGATCGGTCGAATATTTCTACACGTTTCGTGGAAAATTCAATTTTTTTGAAAATCAACTGAACTATAGCCCACAAATTCAGAGCCATAAAAATCGAAAATCTGCAAATGTGATCCGATTTCGATGATTGATACCTCTATCAATAGGCGTTGAGATCTGTAATTGTCATACAAATGGCCATTTGGATCGGCCGAATATTTCTACACATTTCGCAGAAAACTAAATTTTTTTGAAAATCAACTGAACTATAGCCCACAAATTCAGAGCCATAAAAATCGAAAATCTGCAAATGTGATCCGATTTTGATGATTGATACCTCTATCAATAGGCGTTGAGGCCTGTAATTGTCATGCAAACGGCCATTTGGATCGGCCGAATATTTCTACACGTCTCCTAGAAAATTCAATTTTTTGAAAATCAACTGAACTATAGCCCACAAATTCAGAGCCATAAAAATCGAAAATCTGCAAATGTGATCCGATTTCGATGATTGATACCTCTATCAATAGGCGTTGAGACCTGTAATTGTCATACAAACATCCATTTAGATCGGTCGAATATTTCTGCACGTTTCCTGGAAAATTCAATTTTTTTGAAAATCAACTGAACTATAGCCCACAAATTTAGAGCCATAAAAATCGAAAATCTGCAAATGTGATCCGATTTCGATGATTGATACCTCTATCAATAGGCGTTGAGACCTGTAATTGTCATACAAACGGCCATTTGGATCGGTCGAATATTTCTACACGTTTCGTGGAAAATTCAATTTTTTTGAAAATCAACTGAACTATAGCCCACAAATTCAGAGCCACAAAAATCGAAAATCTGCAAATGTGATCCGATTTTGATGATTGATACCTCTATCAATAGGCTTTGAGGCCTGTAATTGTCATGCAAACGGCCATTTGGATCGGCCGAATATTTCTACACGTCTCCTGGGAAATTCAATTTTTTTGAAAATCAACTGAACTATAACCCACAAATTCAGAGCCATAAAAATCGAAAATCTGCAAATGTGATCCGATTTCGATGATTGATACCTCTATCAATAGGCGTTGAGATCTGTAATTGTCATACAAATGGCCATTTGGGTCGGTTGAAGATTTCTACACGTTTCGTGGAAAATTCAATTTTTTGAAAATCAACTGAACTATAGCCCACAAATTCAGAACCACAAAAATCGAAAATCTGCAAATGTGATCCGATTTCGATGATTGATACCTCTATCAATAGGTGTTGAGACCTGTAATTGTCATACAAACATCCATTTAGATCGGTCGAATATTTCTACACGTCTCCTGGAAAATTCAATTTTTTGAAAATCAACTGAACTATAGCCCACAAATTCAGAGCCACAAAAATCGAAAATCTGCAAATGTGATCCGATTTCGATGATTGATACCTCTATCAATAGGCGTTGAGACCTGTAATTGTCATACAAACATCCATTTAGATCGGTCGAATATTTCTACACGTTTCGTGGAAAATTCAATTTTTTTGAAAATCAACTGAACTATAGCCCACAAATTCAGAGCCACAAAAATCGAAAATCTGCAAATGTGATCCGATTTCGATGATTGATACCTCTATCAATAGGCGTTGAGACCTGTAATTGTCATACAAATGGCCATTTGGGTCGGTCGAAGATTTCTACACGTTTCGTGGAAAATTCAATTTTTTTGAAAATCAACTGAACTATAGCCCACAAATTCAGAGCCATAAAAATCGAAAATCTGCAAATGTGATCCGATTTCGATGATTGATACCTCTATCAATAGGCGTTGAGACCTGTAATTGTCATACAAACATCCATTTATATCGGCCGAATATTTCTACACGTCTCCTGGAAAATTCAATTTTTTGAAAATCAACTGAACTATAGCCCACAAATTCAGAGCCACAAAAATCGAAAATCTGCAAATGTGATCCGATTTCGATGATTGATACCTCTATCAATAGGCGTTGAGACCTGTAATTGTCATACAAACATCCATTTAGATCGGTCGAATATTTATACACGTCTCCTGGAAAATTCAAATTTTTGAAAATCAACTGAACTATAGCCCACAAATTCAGAACCACAAAAATCGAAAATCTGCAAATGTGATCCGATTTCGATGATTGATACCTCTATCAATAGGTGTTGAGACCTGTAATTGTCATACAAACATCCATTTAGATCGGTCGAATATTTCTACACGTCTCCTGGAAAATTCAATTTTTTGAAAATCAACTGAACTATAGCCCACAAATTCAGAGCCACAAAAATCGAAAATCTGCAAATGTGATCCGATTTCGATGATTGATACCTCTATCAATAGGCGTTGAGACCTGTAATTGTCATACAAACATCCATTTAGATCGGTCGAATATTTCTACACGTCTCCTGGAAAATTCAATTTTTTGAAAATCAACTGAACTATAGCCCACAAATTCAGAGCCACAAAAATCGAAAATCTGCAAATGTGATCCGATTTCGATGATTGATACCTCTATCAATAGGCGTTGAGACCTGTAATTGTCATACAAATGGCCATTTGGGTCGGTCGAAGATTTCTACACGTTTCGTGGAAAATTCAATTTTTTTGAAAATCAACTGAACTATAGCCCACAAATTCAGAGCCATAAAAATCGAAAATCTGCAAATGTGATCCGATTTCGATGATTGATACCTCTATCAATAGGCGTTGAGACCTGTAATTGTCATACAAACATCCATTTATATCGGCCGAATATTTCTACACGTCTCCTGGAAAATTCAATTTTTTGAAAATCAACTGAACTATAGCCCACAAATTCAGAGCCACAAAAATCGAAAATCTGCAAATGTGATCCGATTTCGATGATTGATACCTCTATCAATAGGCGTTGAGACCTGTAATTGTCATACAAACATCCATTTAGATCGGTCGAATATTTATACACGTCTCCTGGAAAATTCAAATTTTTGAAAATCAACTGAACTATAGCCCACAAATTCAGAGCCATAAAAATCGAAAATCTGCAAATGTGATCCGATTTCGATGATTGATACCTCTATCAATAGGCGTTGAGATCTGTAATTGTCATACAAATGGCCATTTGGGTCGGTCGAAGATTTCTACACGTTTCGTGGAAAATTCAATTTTTTGAAAATCAACTGAACTATAGCCCACAAATTCAGAGCCACAAAAATCGAAAATCTGCAAATGTGATCCGATTTCGATGATTGATACCTCTATCAATAGGTGTTGAGACCTGTAATTGTCATACAAACATCCATTTAGATCGGTCGAATATTTCTACACGTCTCCTGGAAAATTCAATTTTTTGAAAATCAACTGAACTATAGCCCACAAATTCAGAGCCACAAAAATCGAAAATCTGCAAATGTGATCCGATTTCGATGATTGATACCTCTATCAATAGGTGTTGAGACCTGTAATTGTCATACAAACATCCATTTAGATCGGTCGAATATTTCTACACGTCTCCTGGAAAATTCAATTTTTTGAAAATCAACTGAACTATAGCCCACAAATTCAGAGCCATAAAAATCGAAAATCTGCAAATGTGATCCGATTTCGATGATTGATACCTCTATCAATAGGCGTTGAGACCTGTAATTGTCATACAAACATCCATTTAGATCGGTCGAATATTTCTACACGTTTCGTGGAAAATTCAATTTTTTTGAAAATCAACTGAACTATAGCCCACAAATTCAGAGCCATAAAAATCGAAAATCTGCAAATGTGATCCGATTTCGATGATTGATACCTCTATCAATAGGCGTTGAGATCTGTAATTGTCATACAAATGGCCATTTGGGTCGGTCGAAGATTTCTACACGTTTCGTGGAAAATTCAATTTTTTGAAAATCAACTGAACTATAGCCCACAAATTCAGAGCCACAAAAATCGAAAATCTGCAAATGTGATCCGATTTCGATGATTGATACCTCTATCAATAGGCGTTGAGATCTGTAATTGTCATACAAATGGCCATTTGGGTCGGTCGAAGATTTCTACACGTTTCGTGGAAAATTCAATTTTTTGAAAATCAACTGAACTATAGCCCACAAATTCAGAGCCACAAAAATCGAAAATCTGCAAATGTGATCCGATTTCGATGATTGATACCACTATCAATAGGTGTTGAGACCTGTAATTGTCATACAAACATCCATTTAGATCGGTCGAATATTTCTACACATCTCCTGGAAAATTCAATTTTTTGAAAATCAACTGAACTATAGCCCACAAATTCAGAGCCACAAAAATCGAAAATCTGCAAATGTGATCCGATTTCGATGATTGATACCTCTCTCTATCAATAGGCGTTGAGACCTGTAATTGTCATACAAACATCCATTTAGATCGGTCGAATATTTCTACACGTTTCGTGGAAAATTCAATTTTTTTGAAAATCAACTGAACTATAGCCCACAAATTCAGAGCCATAAAAATCGAAAATCTGCAAATGTGATCCGATTTCGATGATTGATACCTCTATCAATAGGCGTTGAGATCTGTAATTGTCATACAAATGGCCATTTGGGTCGGTCGAAGATTTCTACACGTTTCGTGGAAAATTCAATTTTTTGAAAATCAACTGAACTATAGCCCACAAATTCAGAGCCACAAAAATCGAAAATCTGCAAATGTGATCCGATTTCGATGATTGATACCACTATCAATAGGTGTTGAGACCTGTAATTGTCATACAAACATCCATTTAGATCGGTCGAATATTTCTACACATCTCCTGGAAAATTCAATTTTTTGAAAATCAACTGAACTATAGCCCACAAATTCAGAGCCACAAAAATCGAAAATCTGCAAATGTGATCCGATTTCGATGATTGATACCTCTCTCTATCAATAGGCGTTGAGACCTGTAATTGTCATACAAACATCCATTTAGATCGGTCGAATATTTCTACACGTTTCGTGGAAAATTCAATTTTTTTGAAAATCAACTGAACTATAGCCCACAAATTCAGAGCCATAAAAATCGAAAATCTGCAAATGTGATCCGATTTCGATGATTGATACCTCTATCAATAGGCGTTGAGATCTGTAATTGTCATACAAATGGCCATTTGGGTCGGTCGAAGATTTCTACACGTTTCGTGGAAAATTCAATTTTTTGAAAATCAACTGAACTATAGCCCACAAATTCAGAGCCACAAAAATCGAAAATCTGCAAATGTGATCCGATTTCGATGATTGATACCACTATCAATAGGTGTTGAGACCTGTAATTGTCATACAAACATCCATTTAGATCGGTCGAATATTTCTACACATCTCCTGGAAAATTCAATTTTTTGAAAATCAACTGAACTATAGCCCACAAATTCAGAGCCACAAAAATCGAAAATCTGCAAATGTGATCCGATTTCGATGATTGATACCTCTCTCTATCAATAGGCGTTGAGACCTGTAATTGTCATACAAACATCCATTTAGATCGGTCGAATATTTCTACACGTTTCGTGGAAAATTCAATTTTTTTGAAAATCAACTGAACTATAGCCCACAAATTCAGAGCCATAAAAATCGAAAATCTGCAAATGTGATCCGATTTCGATGATTGATACCTCTATCAATAGGCGTTGAGATCTGTAATTGTCATACAAATGGCCATTTGGGTCGGTCGAAGATTTCTACACGTTTCGTGGAAAATTCAATTTTTTGAAAATCAACTGAACTATAGCCCACAAATTCAGAGCCACAAAAATCGAAAATCTGCAAATGTGATCCGATTTCGATGATTGATACCACTATCAATAGGTGTTGAGACCTGTAATTGTCATACAAACATCCATTTAGATCGGTCGAATATTTCTACACATCTCCTGGAAAATTCAATTTTTTGAAAATCAACTGAACTATAGCCCACAAATTCAGAGCCACAAAAATCGAAAATCTGCAAATGTGATCCGATTTCGATGATTGATACCTCTATCAATAGGCGTTGAGACCTGTAATTGTCATACAAATGGCCATTTGGGTCGGTCGAAGATTTCTACACGTTTCGTGGAAAATTCAATTTTTTTGAAAATCAACTGAACTATAGCCCACAAATTCAGAGCCATAAAAATCGAAAATCTGCAAATGTGATCCGATTTCGATGATTGATACCTCTATCAATAGGCGTTGAGACCTGTAATTGTCATACAAACATCCATTTAGATCGGTCGAATATTTCTACACGTTTCGTGGAAAATTCAATTTTTTTGAAAATCAACTGAACTATAGCCCACAAATTCAGAGCCACAAAAATCGAAAATCTGCAAATGTGATCCGATTTCGATGATTGATACCTCTATCAATAGGCGTTGAGACCTGTAATTGTCATACAAACATCCATTTAGATCGGTCGAATATTTCTACACGTTTCGTGGAAAATTCAATTTTTTTGAAAATCAACTGAACTATAGCCCACAAATTCAGAGCCACAAAAATCGAAAATCTGCAAATGTGATCCGATTTCGATGATTGATACCTCTATCAATAGGCGTTGAGACCTGTAATTGTCATACAAATGGCCATTTGGGTCGGTCGAAGATTTCTACACGTTTCGTGGAAAATTCAATTTTTTTGAAAATCAACTGAACTATAGCCCACAAATTCAGAGCCATAAAAATCGAAAATCTGCAAATGTGATCCGATTTCGATGATTGATACCTCTATCAATAGGCGTTGAGACCTGTAATTGTCATACAAACATCCATTTAGATCGGTCGAATATTTCTACACGTTTCGTGGAAAATTCAATTTTTTTGAAAATCAACTGAACTATAGCCCACAAATTCAGAGCCATAAAAATCGAAAATCTGCAAATGTGATCCGATTTCGATGATTGATACCTCTATCAATAGGCGTTGAGACCTGTAATTGTCATACAAACGGCCATTTGGATCGGTCGAATATTTCTACACGTTTCGTGGAAAATTCAATTTTTTTGAAAATCAACTGAACTATAACCCACAAATTCAGAGCCATAAAAATCGAAAATCTGCAAATGTGATCCGATTTCGATGATTGATACCTCTATCAATAGGCGTTGAGATCTGTAATTGTCATACAAATGGCCATTTGGGTCGGTTGAAGATTTCTACACGTTTCGTGGAAAATTCAATTTTTTGAAAATCAACTGAACTATAGCCCACAAATTCAGAGCCACAAAAATCGAAAATCTGCAAATGTGATCCGATTTCGATGATTGATACCTCTATCAATAGGTGTTGAGACCTGTAATTGTCATACAAACATCCATTTAGATCGGTCGAATATTTCTACACGTCTCCTGGAAAATTCAATTTTTTGAAAATCAACTGAACTATAGCCCACAAATTCAGAGCCACAAAAATCGAAAATCTGCAAATGTGATCCGATTTCGATGATTGATACCTCTATCTATAGGTGTTGAGACCTGTAATTGTCATACAAACATCCATTTAGATCGGTCGAATATTTCTACACGTCTCCTGGAAAATTCAATTTTTTGAAAATCAACTGAACTATAGCCCACAAATTCAGAGCCACAAAAATCGAAAATCTGCAAATGTGATCCGATTTCGATGATTGATACCTCTATCAATAGGCGTTGAGACCTGTAATTGTCATACAAACATCCATTTAGATCGGTCGAATATTTCTACACGTTTCGTGGAAAATTCAATTTTTTTGAAAATCAACTGAACTATAGCCCACAAATTCAGAGCCACAAAAATCGAAAATCTGCAAATGTGATCCGATTTCGATGATTGATACCTCTATCAATAGGCGTTGAGACCTGTAATTGTCATACAAATGGCCATTTGGGTCGGTCGAAGATTTCTACACGTTTCGTGGAAAATTCAATTTTTTTGAAAATCAACTGAACTATAGCCCACAAATTCAGAGCCATAAAAATCGAAAATCTGCAAATGTGATCCGATTTCGATGATTGATACCTCTATCAATAGGCGTTGAGACCTGTAATTGTCATACAAACATCCATTTATATCGGCCGAATATTTCTACACGTCTCCTGGAAAATTCAATTTTTTGAAAATCAACTGAACTATAGCCCACAAATTCAGAGCCACAAAAATCGAAAATCTGCAAATGTGATCCGATTTCGATGATTGATACCTCTATCAATAGGCGTTGAGACCTGTAATTGTCATACAAACATCCATTTAGATCGGTCGAATATTTATACACGTCTCCTGGAAAATTCAAATTTTTGAAAATCAACTGAACTATAGCCCACAAATTCAGAGCCACAAAAATCGAAAATCTGCAAATGTGATCCGATTTCGATGATTGATACCTCTATCAATAGGTGTTGAGACCTGTAATTGTCATACAAACATCCATTTAGATCGGTCGAATATTTCTACACGTCTCCTGGAAAATTCAATTTTTTGAAAATCAACTGAACTATAGCCCACAAATTCAGAGCCACAAAAATCGAAAATCTGCAAATGTGATCCGATTTCGATGATTGATACCTCTATCAATAGGCGTTGAGACCTGTAATTGTCATACAAACATCCACTTAGATCGGCCGAATATTTCTACACGTTTCGTGGAAAATTCAATTTTTTTGAAAATCAACTGAACTATAGCCCACAAATTCAGAGCCATAAAAATCGAAAATCTGCAAATGTGATCCGATTTCGATGATTGATACCTCTATCAATAGGCGTTGAGATCTGTAATTGTCATACAAATGGCCATTTGGGTCGGTTGAAGATTTCTACACGTTTCGTGGAAAATTCAATTTTTTGAAAATCAACTGAACTATAGCCCACAAATTCAGAGCCACAAAAATCGAAAATCTGCAAATGTGATCCGATTTCGATGATTGATACCTCTATCAATAGGTGTTGAGACCTGTAATTGTCATACAAACATCCATTTAGATCGGTCGAATATTTCTACACGTCTCCTGGAAAATTCAATTTTTTGAAAATCAACTGAACTATAGCCCACAAATTCAGAGCCACAAAAATCGAAAATCTGCAAATGTGATCCGATTTCGATGATTGATACCTCTATCTATAGGTGTTGAGACCTGTAATTGTCATACAAACATCCATTTAGATCGGTCGAATATTTCTACACGTTTCGTGGAAAATTCAATTTTTTTGAAAATCAACTGAACTATAGCCCACAAATTCAGAGCCATAAAAATCGAAAATCTGCAAATGTGATCCGATTTCGATGATTGATACCTCTATCAATAGGCGTTGAGACCTGTAATTGTCATACAAACGGCCATTTGGATCGGTCGAATATTTCTACACGTTTCGTGGAAAATTCAATTTTTTTGAAAATCAACTGAACTATAACCCACAAATTCAGAGCCATAAAAATCGAAAATCTGCAAATGTGATCCGATTTCGATGATTGATACCTCTATCAATAGGCGTTGAGACCTGTAATTGTCATACAAACATCCATTTAGATCGGTCGAATATTTCTACACGTTTCGTGGAAAATTCAATTTTTTTGAAAATCAACTGAACTATAGCCCACAAATTCAGAGCCATAAAAATCGAAAATCTGCAAATGTGATCCGATTTCGATGATTGATACCTCTATCAATAGGCGTTGAGACCTGTAATTGTCATACAAACGGCCATTTGGATCGGTCGAATATTTCTACACGTTTCGTGGAAAATTCAATTTTTTTGAAAATCAACTGAACTATAACCCACAAATTCAGAGCCATAAAAATCGAAAATCTGCAAATGTGATCCGATTTCGATGATTGATACCTCTATCAATAGGCGTTGAGACCTGTAATTGTCATACAAACATCCATTTAGATCGGTCGAATATTTCTACACGTTTCGTGGAAAATTCAATTTTTTTGAAAATCAACTGAACTATAGCCCACAAATTCAGAGCCATAAAAATCGAAAATCTGCAAATGTGATCCGATTTCGATGATTGATACCTCTATCAATAGGCGTTGAGACCTGTAATTGTCATACAAACGGCCATTTGGATCGGTCGAATATTTCTACACGTTTCGTGGAAAATTCAATTTTTTTGAAAATCAACTGAACTATAACCCACAAATTCAGAGCCATAAAAATCGAAAATCTGCAAATGTGATCCGATTTCGATGATTGATACCTCTATCAATAGGCGTTGAGACCTGTAATTGTCATACAAACATCCATTTAGATCGGTCGAATATTTCTACACGTTTCGTGGAAAATTCAATTTTTTTGAAAATCAACTGAACTATAGCCCACAAATTCAGAGCCATAAAAATCGAAAATCTGCAAATGTGATCCGATTTCGATGATTGATACCTCTATCAATAGGCGTTGAGATCTGTAATTGTCATACAAATGGCCATTTGGGTCGGTTGAAGATTTCTACACGTTTCGTGGAAAATTCAATTTTTTGAAAATCAACTGAACTATAGCCCACAAATTCAGAGCCACAAAAATCGAAAATCTGCAAATGTGATCCGATTTCGATGATTGATACCTCTATCAATAGGCGTTGAGACCTGTAATTGTCATACAAACGGCCATTTGGATCGGTCGAATATTTCTACACGTTTCGTGGAAAATTCAATTTTTTTGAAAATCAACTGAACTATAACCCACAAATTCAGAGCCATAAAAATCGAAAATCTGCAAATGTGATCCGATTTCGATGATTGATACCTCTATCAATAGGCGTTGAGATCTGTAATTGTCATACAAATGGCCATTTGGGTCGGTTGAAGATTTCTACACGTTTCGTGGAAAATTCAATTTTTTTGAAAATCAACTGAACTATAACCCACAAATTCAGAGCCATAAAAATCGAAAATCTGCAAATGTGATCCGATTTCGATGATTGATACCTCTATCAATAGGCGTTGAGACCTGTAATTGTCATACAAATATCCATTTAGATCGGTCGAATATTTCTACACGTTTCGTGGAAAATTCAATTTTTTTGAAAATCAACTGAACTATAGCCCACAAATTCAGAGCCATAAAAATCGAAAATCTGCAAATGTGATCCGATTTCGATGATTGATACCTCTATCAATAGGCGTTGAGACCTGTAATTGTCATACAAACGGCCATTTGGATCGGTCGAATATTTCTACACGTTTCGTGGAAAATTCAATTTTTTTGAAAATCAACTGAACTATAACCCACAAATTCAGAGCCATAAAAATCGAAAATCTGCAAATGTGATCCGATTTCGATGATTGATACCTCTATCAATAGGCGTTGAGATCTGTAATTGTCATACAAATGGCCATTTGGGTCGGTTGAAGATTTCTACACGTTTCGTGGAAAATTCAATTTTTTTGAAAATCAACTGAACTATAACCCACAAATTCAGAGCCATAAAAATCGAAAATCTGCAAATGTGATCCGATTTCGATGATTGATACCTCTATCAATAGGCGTTGAGACCTGTAATTGTCATACAAACATCCATTTAGATCGGTCGAATATTTCTACACGTTTCGTGGAAAATTCAATTTTTTTGAAAATCAACTGAACTATAGCCCACAAATTCAGAGCCATAAAAATCGAAAATCTGCAAATGTGATCCGATTTCGATGATTGATACCTCTATCAATAGGCGTTGAGACCTGTAATTGTCATACAAACGGCCATTTGGATCGGTCGAATATTTCTACACGTTTCGTGGAAAATTCAATTTTTTTGAAAATCAACTGAACTATAACCCACAAATTCAGAGCCATAAAAATCGAAAATCTGCAAATGTGATCCGATTTCGATGATTGATACCTCTATCAATAGGCGTTGAGACCTGTAATTGTCATACAAACATCCATTTAGATCGGTCGAATATTTCTACACGTTTCGTGGAAAATTCAATTTTTTTGAAAATCAACTGAACTATAGCCCACAAATTCAGAGCCATAAAAATCGAAAATCTGCAAATGTGATCCGATTTCGATGATTGATACCTCTATCAATAGGCGTTGAGACCTGTAATTGTCATACAAACGGCCATTTGGATCGGTCGAATATTTCTACACGTTTCGTGGAAAATTCAATTTTTTTGAAAATCAACTGAACTATAACCCACAAATTCAGAGCCATAAAAATCGAAAATCTGCAAATGTGATCCGATTTCGATGATTGATACCTCTATCAATAGGCGTTGAGACCTGTAATTGTCATACAAACATCCATTTAGATCGGTCGAATATTTCTACACGTTTCGTGGAAAATTCAATTTTTTTGAAAATCAACTGAACTATAGCCCACAAATTCAGAGCCATAAAAATCGAAAATCTGCAAATGTGATCCGATTTCGATGATTGATACCTCTATCAATAGGCGTTGAGACCTGTAATTGTCATACAAACGGCCATTTGGATCGGTCGAATATTTCTACACGTTTCGTGGAAAATTCAATTTTTTTGAAAATCAACTGAACTATAACCCACAAATTCAGAGCCATAAAAATCGAAAATCTGCAAATGTGATCCGATTTCGATGATTGATACCTCTATCAATAGGCGTTGAGACCTGTAATTGTCATACAAACATCCATTTAGATCGGTCGAATATTTCTACACGTTTCGTGGAAAATTCAATTTTTTTGAAAATCAACTGAACTATAGCCCACAAATTCAGAGCCATAAAAATCGAAAATCTGCAAATGTGATCCGATTTCGATGATTGATACCTCTATCAATAGGCGTTGAGATCTGTAATTGTCATACAAATGGCCATTTGGGTCGGTTGAAGATTTCTACACGTTTCGTGGAAAATTCAATTTTTTGAAAATCAACTGAACTATAGCCCACAAATTCAGAGCCACAAAAATCGAAAATCTGCAAAATGTGATCCGATTTCGATGATTGATACCTCTATCAATAGGTGTTGAGACCTGTAATTGTCATACAAACATCATTTAGATCGGTCGAATATTTCTACACGTCTCCTGGAAAATTCAATTTTTTGAAAATCAACTGAACTATAGCCCACAAATTCAGAGCCACAAAAATCGAAAATCTGCAAATGTGATCCGATTTCGATGATTGATACCTCTATCTATAGGTGTTGAGACCTGTAATTGTCATACAAACATCCATTTAGATCGGTCGAATATTTCTACACATCTCCTGGAAAATTCAATTTTTTGAAAATCAACTGAACTATAGCCCACAAATTCAGAGCCACAAAAATCGAAAATCTGCAAATGTGATCCGATTTCGATGATTGATACCTCTATCAATAGGTGTTGAGACCTGTAATTGTCATACAAACATCCATTTAGATCGGTCGAATATTTCTACACGTCTCCTGGAAAATTCAATTTTTTGAAAATCAACTGAACTATAGCCCACAAATTCAGAGCCACAAAAATCGAAAATCTGCAAATGTGATCCGATTTCGATGATTGATACCTCTATCTATAGGTGTTGAGACCTGTAATTGTCATACAAACATCCATTTAGATCGGTCGAATATTTCTACACGTTTCGTGGAAAATTCAATTTTTTTGAAAATCAACTGAACTATAGCCCACAAATTCAGAGCCATAAAAATCGAAAATCTGCAAATGTGATCCGATTTCGATGATTGATACCTCTATCAATAGGCGTTGAGACCTGTAATTGTCATACAAACGGCCATTTGGATCGGTCGAATATTTCTACACGTTTCGTGGAAAATTCAATTTTTTTGAAAATCAACTGAACTATAACCCACAAATTCAGAGCCATAAAAATCGAAAATCTGCAAATGTGATCCGATTTCGATGATTGATACCTCTATCAATAGGCGTTGAGACCTGTAATTGTCATACAAACATCCATTTAGATCGGTCGAATATTTCTACACGTTTCGTGGAAAATTCAATTTTTTTGAAAATCAACTGAACTATAGCCCACAAATTCAGAGCCATAAAAATCGAAAATCTGCAAATGTGATCCGATTTCGATGATTGATACCTCTATCAATAGGCGTTGAGACCTGTAATTGTCATACAAACGGCCATTTGGATCGGTCGAATATTTCTACACGTTTCGTGGAAAATTCAATTTTTTTGAAAATCAACTGAACTATAACCCACAAATTCAGAGCCATAAAAATCGAAAATCTGCAAATGTGATCCGATTTCGATGATTGATACCTCTATCAATAGGCGTTGAGATCTGTAATTGTCATACAAATGGCCATTTGGGTCGGTTGAAGATTTCTACACGTTTCGTGGAAAATTCAATTTTTTGAAAATCAACTGAACTATAGCCCACAAATTCAGAGCCACAAAAATCGAAAATCTGCAAATGTGATCCGATTTCGATGATTGATACCTCTATCAATAGGTGTTGAGACCTGTAATTGTCATACAAACATCCATTTAGATCGGTCGAATATTTCTACACGTCTCCTGGAAAATTCAATTTTTTGAAAATCAACTGAACTATAGCCCACAAATTCAGAGCCACAAAAATCGAAAATCTGCAAATGTGATCCGATTTCGATGATTGATACCTCTATCTATAGGTGTTGAGACCTGTAATTGTCATACAAACATCCATTTAGATCGGTCGAATATTTCTACACATCTCCTGGAAAATTCAATTTTTTGAAAATCAACTGAACTATAGCCCACAAATTCAGAGCCACAAAAATCGAAAATCTGCAAATGTGATCCGATTTCGATGATTGATACCTCTATCAATAGGTGTTGAGACCTGTAATTGTCATACAAACATCCATTTAGATCGGTCGAATATTTCTACACGTCTCCTGGAAAATTCAATTTTTTGAAAATCAACTGAACTATAGCCCACAAATTCAGAGCCATAAAAATCGAAAATCTGCAAATGTGATCCGATTTCGATGATTGATACCTCTATCAATAGGCGTTGAGACCTGTAATTGTCATACAAACGGCCATTTGGATCGGTCGAATATTTCTACACGTTTCGTGGAAAATTCAATTTTTTTGAAAATCAACTGAACTATAGCCCACAAATTCAGAGCCATAAAAATCGAAAATCTGCAAATGTGATCCGATTTCGATGATTGATACCTCTATCTATAGGTGTTGAGACCTGTAATTGTCATACAAACATCCATTTAGATCGGTCGAATATTTCTACACGTCTCCTGGAAAATTCAATTTTTTTGAAAATCAACTGAACTATAGCCCACAAATTCAGAGCCATAAAAATCGAAAATCTGCAAATGTGATCCGATTTCGATGATTGATACCTCTATCAATAGGCGTTGAGACCTGTAATTGTCATACAAACGGCCATTTGGATCGGTCGAATATTTCTACACGTTTCGTGGAAAATTCAATTTTTTTGAAAATCAACTGAACTATAAACCCACAAATTCAGAGCCATAAAAATCGAAAATCTGCAAATGTGATCCGATTTCGATGATTGATACCTCTATCTATAGGTGTTGAGACCTGTAATTGTCATACAAAACATCCATTTAGATCGTCGAATATTTCTACACGTCTCCTGGAAAATTCAATTTTTTTGAAAATCAACTGAACTATAGCCCACAAATTCAGGAGCCATAAAAATCGAAAATCTGCAAATGTGATCCGATTTCGATGATTGATACCTCTATCAATAGGCGTTGAGACCTGTAATTGTCATACAAACGGCCATTTGGATCGGTCGAATATTTCTACACGTTTCGTGGAAAATTCAATTTTTTTGAAAATCAACTGAACTATAGCCCACAAATTCAGAGCCATAAAAATCGAAAATCTGCAAATGTGATCCGATTTCGATGATTGATACCTCTATCTATAGGTGTTGAGACCTGTAATTGTCATACAAACATCCATTTAGATCGGTCGAATATTTCTACACGTCTCCTGGAAAATTCAATTTTTTTGAAAATCAACTGAACTATAGCCCACAAATTCAGAGCCATAAAAATCGAAAATCTGCAAATGTGATGATTTCGATGATTGATACCTCTATCAATAGGCGTTGAGACCTGTAATTGTCATACAAACGGCCATTTGGATCGGTCGAATATTTCTACACGTTTCGTGGAAAATTCAATTTTTTTGAAAATCAACTGAACTATAACCCACAAATTCAGAGCCATAAAAATCGAAAATCTGCAAATGTGATCCGATTTCGATGATTGATACCTCTATCTATAGGTGTTGAGACCTGTAATTGTCATACAAACATCCATTTAGATCGGTCGAATATTTCTACACGTTTCGTGGAAAATTCAATTTTTTTGAAAATCAACTGAACTATAACCCACAAATTCAGAGCCATAAAAATCGAAAATCTGCAAATGTGATCCGATTTCGATGATTGATACCTCTATCAATAGGCGTTGAGACCTGTAATTGTCATACAAACATCCATTTAGATCGGTCGAATATTTCTACACGTTTCGTGGAAAATTCAATTTTTTTGAAAATCAACTGAACTATAGCCCACAAATTCAGAGCCATAAAAATCGAAAATCTGCAAATGTGATCCGATTTCGATGATTGATACCTCTATCAATAGGCGTTGAGACCTGTAATTGTCATACAAACGGCCATTTGGATCGGTCGAATATTTCTACACGTTTCGTGGAAAATTCAATTTTTTTGAAAATCAACTGAACTATAACCCACAAATTCAGAGCCATAAAAATCGAAAATCTGCAAATGTGATCCGATTTCGATGATTGATACCTCTATCAATAGGCGTTGAGACCTGTAATTGTCATACAAACATCCATTTAGATCGGTCGAATATTTCTACACGTTTCGTGGAAAATTCAATTTTTTTGAAAATCAACTGAACTATAGCCCACAAATTCAGAGCCATAAAAATCGAAAATCTGCAAATGTGATCCGATTTCGATGATTGATACCTCTATCAATAGGCGTTGAGATCTGTAATTGTCATACAAATGGCCATTTGGGTCGGTTGAAGATTTCTACACGTTTCGTGGAAAATTCAATTTTTTGAAAATCAACTGAACTATAGCCCACAAATTCAGAGCCACAAAAATCGAAAATCTGCAAATGTGATCCGATTTCGATGATTGATACCTCTATCAATAGGCGTTGAGACCTGTAATTGTCATACAAACGGCCATTTGGATCGGTCGAATATTTCTACACGTTTCGTGGAAAATTCAATTTTTTTGAAAATCAACTGAACTATAACCCACAAATTCAGAGCCATAAAAATCGAAAATCTGCAAATGTGATCCGATTTCGATGATTGATACCTCTATCAATAGGCGTTGAGATCTGTAATTGTCATACAAATGGCCATTTGGGTCGGTTGAAGATTTCTACACGTTTCGTGGAAAATTCAATTTTTTTGAAAATCAACTGAACTATAACCCACAAATTCAGAGCCATAAAAATCGAAAATCTGCAAATGTGATCCGATTTCGATGATTGATACCTCTATCAATAGGCGTTGAGACCTGTAATTGTCATACAAACATCCATTTAGATCGGTCGAATATTTCTACACGTTTCGTGGAAAATTCAATTTTTTTGAAAATCAACTGAACTATAGCCCACAAATTCAGAGCCATAAAAATCGAAAATCTGCAAATGTGATCCGATTTCGATGATTGATACCTCTATCAATAGGCGTTGAGACCTGTAATTGTCATACAAACGGCCATTTGGATCGGTCGAATATTTCTACACGTTTCGTGGAAAATTCAATTTTTTTGAAAATCAACTGAACTATAACCCACAAATTCAGAGCCATAAAAATCGAAAATCTGCAAATGTGATCCGATTTCGATGATTGATACCTCTATCAATAGGCGTTGAGATCTGTAATTGTCATACAAATGGCCATTTGGGTCGGTTGAAGATTTCTACACGTTTCGTGGAAAATTCAATTTTTTTGAAAATCAACTGAACTATAACCCACAAATTCAGAGCCATAAAAATCGAAAATCTGCAAATGTGATCCGATTTCGATGATTGATACCTCTATCAATAGGCGTTGAGACCTGTAATTGTCATACAAACATCCATTTAGATCGGTCGAATATTTCTACACGTTTCGTGGAAAATTCAATTTTTTTGAAAATCAACTGAACTATAGCCCACAAATTCAGAGCCATAAAAATCGAAAATCTGCAAATGTGATCCGATTTCGATGATTGATACCTCTATCAATAGGCGTTGAGACCTGTAATTGTCATACCAACGGCCATTTGGATCGGTCGAATATTTCTACACGTTTCGTGGAAAATTCAATTTTTTTGAAAATCAACTGAACTATAACCCACAAATTCAGAGCCATAAAAATCGAAAATCTGCAAATGTGATCCGATTTCGATGATTGATACCTCTATCAATAGGCGTTGAGACCTGTAATTGTCATACAAACATCCATTTAGATCGGTCGAATATTTCTACACGTTTCGTGGAAAATTCAATTTTTTTGAAAATCAACTGAACTATAGCCCACAAATTCAGAGCCATAAAAATCGAAAATCTGCAAATGTGATCCGATTTCGATGATTGATACCTCTATCAATAGGCGTTGAGACCTGTAATTGTCATACAAACGGCCATTTGGATCGGTCGAATATTTCTACACGTTTCGTGGAAAATTCAATTTTTTTGAAAATCAACTGAACTATAACCCACAAATTCAGAGCCATAAAAATCGAAAATCTGCAAATGTGATCCGATTTCGATGATTGATACCTCTATCAATAGGCGTTGAGACCTGTAATTGTCATACAAACATCCATTTAGATCGGTCGAATATTTCTACACGTTTCGTGGAAAATTCAATTTTTTTGAAAATCAACTGAACTATAGCCCACAAATTCAGAGCCATAAAAATCGAAAATCTGCAAATGTGATCCGATTTCGATGATTGATACCTCTATCAATAGGCGTTGAGACCTGTAATTGTCATACAAACGGCCATTTGGATCGGTCGAATATTTCTACACGTTTCGTGGAAAATTCAATTTTTTTGAAAATCAACTGAACTATAACCCACAAATTCAGAGCCATAAAAATCGAAAATCTGCAAATGTGATCCGATTTCGATGATTGATACCTCTATCAATAGGCGTTGAGACCTGTAATTGTCATACAAACATCCATTTAGATCGGTCGAATATTTCTACACGTTTCGTGGAAAATTCAATTTTTTTGAAAATCAACTGAACTATAGCCCACAAATTCAGAGCCATAAAAATCGAAAATCTGCAAATGTGATCCGATTTCGATGATTGATACCTCTATCAATAGGCGTTGAGATCTGTAATTGTCATACAAATGGCCATTTGGGTCGGTTGAAGATTTCTACACGTTTCGTGGAAAATTCAATTTTTTGAAAATCAACTGAACTATAGCCCACAAATTCAGAGCCACAAAAATCGAAAATCTGCAAATGTGATCCGATTTCGATGATTGATACCTCTATCAATAGGTGTTGAGACCTGTAATTGTCATACAAACATCCATTTAGATCGGTCGAATATTTCTACACGTCTCCTGGAAAATTCAATTTTTTGAAAATCAACTGAACTATAGCCCACAAATTCAGAGCCACAAAAATCGAAAATCTGCAAATGTGATCCGATTTCGATGATTGATACCTCTATCTATAGGTGTTGAGACCTGTAATTGTCATACAAACATCCATTTAGATCGGTCGAATATTTCTACACATCTCCTGGAAAATTCAATTTTTTGAAAATCAACTGAACTATAGCCCACAAATTCAGAGCCACAAAAATCGAAAATCTGCAAATGTGATCCGATTTCGATGATTGATACCTCTATCAATAGGTGTTGAGACCTGTAATTGTCATACAAACATCCATTTAGATCGGTCGAATATTTCTACACGTCTCCTGGAAAATTCAATTTTTTGAAAATCAACTGAACTATAGCCCACAAATTCAGAGCCACAAAAATCGAAAATCTGCAAATGTGATCCGATTTCGATGATTGATACCTCTATCTATAGGTGTTGAGACCTGTAATTGTCATACAAACATCCATTTAGATCGGTCGAATATTTCTACACGTTTCGTGGAAAATTCAATTTTTTTGAAAATCAACTGAACTATAGCCCACAAATTCAGAGCCATAAAAATCGAAAATCTGCAAATGTGATCCGATTTCGATGATTGATACCTCTATCAATAGGCGTTGAGACCTGTAATTGTCATACAAACGGCCATTTGGATCGGTCGAATATTTCTACACGTTTCGTGGAAAATTCAATTTTTTTGAAAATCAACTGAACTATAACCCACAAATTCAGAGCCATAAAAATCGAAAATCTGCAAATGTGATCCGATTTCGATGATTGATACCTCTATCAATAGGCGTTGAGACCTGTAATTGTCATACAAACATCCATTTAGATCGGTCGAATATTTCTACACGTTTCGTGGAAAATTCAATTTTTTTGAAAATCAACTGAACTATAGCCCACAAATTCAGAGCCATAAAAATCGAAAATCTGCAAATGTGATCCGATTTCGATGATTGATACCTCTATCAATAGGCGTTGAGACCTGTAATTGTCATACAAACGGCCATTTGGATCGGTCGAATATTTCTACACGTTTCGTGGAAAATTCAATTTTTTTGAAAATCAACTGAACTATAACCCACAAATTCAGAGCCATAAAAATCGAAAATCTGCAAATGTGATCCGATTTCGATGATTGATACCTCTATCAATAGGCGTTGAGATCTGTAATTGTCATACAAATGGCCATTTGGGTCGGTTGAAGATTTCTACACGTTTCGTGGAAAATTCAATTTTTTGAAAATCAACTGAACTATAGCCCACAAATTCAGAGCCACAAAAATCGAAAATCTGCAAATGTGATCCGATTTCGATGATTGATACCTCTATCAATAGGTGTTGAGACCTGTAATTGTCATACAAACATCCATTTAGATCGGTCGAATATTTCTACACGTCTCCTGGAAAATTCAATTTTTTGAAAATCAACTGAACTATAGCCCACAAATTCAGAGCCACAAAAATCGAAAATCTGCAAATGTGATCCGATTTCGATGATTGATACCTCTATCTATAGGTGTTGAGACCTGTAATTGTCATACAAACATCCATTTAGATCGGTCGAATATTTCTACACATCTCCTGGAAAATTCAATTTTTTGAAAATCAACTGAACTATAGCCCACAAATTCAGAGCCACAAAAATCGAAAATCTGCAAATGTGATCCGATTTCGATGATTGATACCTCTATCAATAGGTGTTGAGACCTGTAATTGTCATACAAACATCCATTTAGATCGGTCGAATATTTCTACACGTCTCCTGGAAAATTCAATTTTTTTGAAAATCAACTGAACTATAGCCCACAAATTCAGAGCCATAAAAATCGAAAATCTGCAAATGTGATCCGATTTCGATGATTGATACCTCTATCAATAGGCGTTGAGACCTGTAATTGTCATACAAACGGCCATTTGGATCGGTCGAATATTTCTACACGTTTCGTGGAAAATTCAATTTTTTTGAAAATCAACTGAACTATAGCCCACAAATTCAGAGCCACAAAAATCGAAAATCTGCAAATGTGATCCGATTTCGATGATTGATACCTCTATCAATAGGCGTTGAGACCTGTAATTGTCATACAAACATCCATTTAGATCGGTCGAATATTTCTACACGTTTCGTGGAAAATTCAATTTTTTGAAAATCAACTGAACTATAGCCCACAAATTCAGAGCCATAAAAATCGAAAATCTGCAAATGTGATCCGATTTCGATGATTGATACCTCTATCAATAGGCGTTGAGACCTGTAATTGTCATACAAACGGCCATTTGGATCGGTCGAATATTTCTACACGTTTCGTGGAAAATTCAATTTTTTTGAAAATTAACTGAACTATAGCCCACAAATTCAGAGCCACAAAAATCGAAAATCTGCAAATGTGATCCGATTTCGATGATTGATACCTTTATCAATAGGCGTTGAGACCTATAATTGTCATACAAATGGCCATTTGGGTCGGTCGAAGATTTCTACACGTTTCGTGGAAAATTCATTTTTTTTCAAAATCAACTGAACTATAGCCCACAAATTCAGAGCCACAAAAATCGAAAATCTGCAAATGTGATCCGATTTTGATGATTGATACCTCTATCAATAGGCGTTGACACCTGTAATTGTCATGCCACGGCCATTTGGATCGGCCGAATATTTCTACACGTTTCCTGGAAAATTCAATTTTTTGAAAATCAACTGAACTATAGCCCACAAATTCAGAGCCACAAAAATCGAAAATCTGCAAATGTGATCCGATTTCGATTATTGATACCTCTATCAATAGGCATTGAGACCTTTAATTGTCATGCAAACGGCCATTTGGATCGGCCGAATATTTCTACACGTTTCGTGGAAAATTCAAATTTTTTGAAAATCAACTGAACTATAGCCCACAAATTCAGAGCCATAAAAATCGAAAATCTGCAAATGTGATCCGATTTTGATGATTGATACCTCTATCAATAGGCATTGAGACCTGTAATTGTCATACAAACGGCCATTTGGATCGGCCGAATATTTCTACAAGTTTCGTGAAAAATTCAAATTTTTTGAAAATCAACTGAACAGCCACCAAAATCGAAAATCTGCAAATGTGATCCGACTTTGATGATTGATACCTCTATCAATAGGCATTGAGACCTGTAATTGTCATGCCAACGGCCATTTGGATCGGCCGAATATTTCTACACGTTTCCTGGAAAATTCGGTTTTTTGAAAATCAACTGAACTATAGCCCACAAATTCAGAGCCACAAAAATCGAAAATCTGCAAATGTGATCCGATTTCGATGATTGATACCTCTATCAATAGGCGTTGAGGCCTGTAATTGTCATACAAACGGCCATTTAGATAGGTTGAATATTTCTACACGTTTCGTGGAAAATTTAAGTTTTTGAAAATCAACTGAACTATAGCCCACAATTGCAGAGCCACAAAAATCGAAAATCTGCAAATGTGATCCGATTTCGATTATTGATACCTCTATCAATAGGCGTTGAGACCTGTAATTGTCATACAAACGGCTATTTGGATCGGTCGGCTATTTGGATCGGTCGGCTATTTTGATCGGTCGTTTTGATTCCTCTACTGGGTAATATAGGTACCGCTTTCAATACTTTTAAACCAACCTGTACGTGAGTCATGATGCCTTAGGACCAAACTATGCAAATGTAAATGCTTAATGTTGATTATGATGATTAATTGCCCACGACTAAGGGCAAAATTTCCGAACATGATTATAATTTACTTTCGTAACAACAACAACAATATGTATCTTGAATATTCAAAATTCAAATAAATTATAAATCAGAATACTTTAAGTGCGTACATACAAAACATAGCCCTACTCTTAAGAAAATACTACTTTCGCGAACGGTGTCATCTGTTAGAAAACATGACCTTCCAGATGATGCCCTAGTTATCACTACTGATATAATAGAAAACAGTCTTGCAGCTAGATGTCACTGCTACTGATAATTTTTCTTAGCTGACAAATTATTTTATAAAGGTGTTTTTTTTGACTATGTTAATGTTTTCGACGATTTAATAAATTATTAATAATCGTAGTAAAATGTGAAAAATAAAGATATGATACGTTAATGATAAATGAGTGGAGATTTTATCACTGGTGTCGTTAGTGCTGCCATCTTTTGGAAAACGTGAAGTACTTTCGTTCTACTTTAATAGTGTCAACTAGCGGCAAATGTACCTACTATTATACTACTTTCGCTCGATCTGTCCTCTTTCGGATACAGGATCTATTCTTTGTTTTGTTTTTTCCGGCATACATTAATTTTATTTACGAAAATTTCTTTAGAAACCAAATTTGAAAATACATAATGCACTATAAGCTAAATATGTATGTATTGTATCTATGCTTACTATAAATCATGCAAATCATACGTGTACTTCGTTTGCTTCAGTTTTAATATGAATAGGGTTTTTTTCATGAAAATGGTTGGAGCTATGCAAGAACAAAAGATTGACAAAACGAATAATATTCACGCTAGATGCAGACACTGAATATTTTAATTATAATTATTAAAGATTTATACCATCTTAGCAAAGACAATGGGTAACATGGCAAACTTCTTTTTTTACTCACATAATTGTCGTTTTTATCAGTGATTTTCATAAATTTCTTAGACATAAAGCAACTGTATATATTAATTTGTGCTTCGGGTTTTTGAATATAAAAGCACATTCAGATTATTATTTGAGCTTAAAAGTTCTATTTATTATCAGATAAATTATAATAGTAAAATCATACTTCAAAACCATTTTCTAAATTTGTCCTGTTGTGTAGTTGCTACAGTATCGAATTGAGGTAGCAATGAAAGAAAACTTACGTTTATACACCCTACATTCACAGCAGCCTGACCACCGGAGTCTGCCTTCGGTCAACATTAAAAATATTTTCTTTTAAACATAGTGAATTCATTTCATTAAAACGAACTTGATTCAACCGAATTCCAAATGCTTCGATTTCTGTATTCTCTTTAACCAAACGTTTTAAAGAATTTAACAATGTTGATTGACATGGCTTGCTTTGCGATGAGGAAGTACGTGTTGATGCGATGCACTTCAGGCAAAGAATACAACTGAGATTTTTTTTGTTGTTGCGATAAAAGTACACCTTAAAAGTTGGAAATATATAATTAAGTTATATAGAAGTTTATGGCCGGGACTACGTCTTTACGGAACCCATCTAATAATATTAATTTTATTTCTTCAGAAATCCGGATTTATCTCATTTCAATAAATATTATGTAATACTCTACAAAAAATCATTGATCAATTTAATATAACAAATGCTGTTTTGCATCATATTCTTATATAAAATAATTATTTTCCAGTTCTAATTAGTAATTCATACTAAATATATTCAAAGTCAACAAAAAAAAAAAATGTAGAATTGCCATATAATAAATTGCTTGTTTTTGCAATGTATACCATGTGATTATTGCAACATAAAAAAAAAAAATTCTATAATGAGTGTTAAGTATGGTTATAAAATACAAATCAAATTAATGTTGAATTAACCGCGTAGATTTTTCTTAATTAATATTTTTATTTGCCGTCTAAAGCTATAACAGAGCTACTTTTATTCTACTTGAGTGTACATGCACTCGCATGTAAAGTAGACGTACTCGTAAAGAGGCATGTACAATTTATGTAATCTCCACGAGATTAAAATCTAAACAAATTAAAAATTAATAAAAAATTATTTTATGTAGCTACCAGCTAGGTAAATACAACCTTGTTAATTTCTTTTATATTTATAATCATTTTTAATTACCGTTCATTTTGATAAAAATCATTTTTTTATTTTTTCAATAAAAACTTCGCACAATTTTTTTTTTTTGCAAAACGATATTGTGTAATCCAACCAAGTGAATCAATTTACGATCTGATATTCTGTTCGCACTCCATACAACATTATAAGTCTTCTCAATAAACAACATAATTATTTAAATATGAAATAATAGTGCCATGGATAATGATAATAAACTATGATAATCGCGTGACTACATAACAACTAATTGTAATGTTTAATTTAAAAAAAATTTTTTTGTGCATATTTTTGCTTTTTTGTCGTAATTGTTTATTACCCTCTAAAATTACACAAGAACTTGATATACATAATGTGATAAATGCTTTATTGTTATTGAAAAAAAAAAAATTGCATTCCGTCTAAATCACTGTAATCAACATTTAATTACTCATATATTATTATGTGTTTGTTGTGGATCCTTTAAGGGTCATGGTTTATGGGCAAACAATTTTTAAAGCACGCTATCAATTTTTAATTTTTGTACAGTTTTAACGGAAGCTGTACATTTTTCACAAAGAAATTGATTACCTTGGGCCAAATTTTATGGACATGACCTGGAAAAAATATGTTTTTAAAATTTTGTTTTGCTGCTTTGATCGTCACATTAATTATTTGCTAAGTTTTTACATATAGATAATGGAACGTTATGTGACTACAATTATTACTAGATCAAATAGCAAAATTGGGAAGTTTTCGTATTTTCGAATAATAACTGTAATAATTAGCTGCAAAACTAGTTTAAAAAGTCTATCTAAGCATGAGTCCCTCAAAAATATCACGAATTTTTATTTTTACTTTTCCCACTATACCAAAGTTATATTACAGACAAAAAGGCGCAGTGGTTAAGGAGGGTTGGGAGTGGCTAGATCCCCAGAAAAAGATTGCAAAGATAAAACACAAACAAACAAATAAAGTTACATTGGATAATTATTCTCGAAACGTCGATTAGAAAAATGTCGTGTTACATATCAAATCAAAATGATTAGCCGAAAGAATCTTTTTGATTTTAATACATACAAACATCTCTTTCTATTATTTGTGTGGGCATAAAACACACAGAAATGAGGGTTTTCCTTGAATTTTGATATAGTGAATATAATTCGCTAAGTCAGTACGTTCTTGCCTCACACTTAATGTATGAAGTTAGACTTGTATTTTTGTAGTTTGGTCGTAGCTATCTGATGAGTAGACCGAACTTTTTGTTCGTGCGAGCTTGCCGGTACGTCAAGAAAAAGGTTTTATATTTTTTTGGTAGATGTACTATAAATGATTGGCCTCTTCATTTTTTCTGATTAACAAGTCGAAAAATGTTGTGAATGCCATTATTGTTAATCTATTTTGTCTATAAACAGCCGAAAGAATTATTTTAAATTTATTTAATGTGTCCGGATCAATTAATCATCTTATAGGTCAATTTCGCTATTTCCAGTCATTTCCAAACTCTTTGCGCAGCTACTTGTAAAAAGGTTAAATCCGATAATCGAAAGTAAAAACTTGATCCCAAATCATCAGTTCGGTTTTCGAAACCAACACTCAACAATTGATCAAGTTCACAGAATAACCAGTATAATTGGGAAAGCGCTAGAAGAAAAAAGTTTGTTCAACGATTTTTCTAGACGTTACACAAGTGTTTGATAGAGTGTGGCATAAAGGACTTTATCACAAATTAAGAAATCTTCTAGCAATGCAATTTGCTAACATACTGGAACCTTACTTGAAAGATATAAATTCTTCACCATTAAGGAAGATATTACCTTTTCTGAATTGAAGGAAATTAATGCGGGAGTTCCACACAGGGCAGTGTATTAGAGGGTGTTGAATTGGCATGTCTTCTATGTGTAGCTATCCTAAAATGAAATAACAAAATTAAAATTTATAAATTAAAAATTACCTCACCTAATAAGCTTGAATTAGAACCATTTTGTTGATGTGTTGACCCAAATTGTTATTTATTATATTTGCATTTGACAGCCGATTTGTATTGTAAAACAAGTTCATTCGATTAGCTCAAATATTATTGCTACATGTAAACTTATAACGTTAACTATGCTAGTCGATCAGAGATGGCACTATTTAATTTTAATTGAAAGTTTCGGTTGCGGTTTACTATAAATGGATTTGCATAGATGGCAATCTAAGGCAACGAATTTATTGGCGGTTCGGAACAAGTTTTTTAGAAGAAATTGGCGTCATTACAAGCGAATTATCATAGAGAGTGCAACCACATTAAAAACAAAATAAAATCATAAAATCATTGTAAATTATATTAATAAATTTTTATAAAGTAATTTGTAAAAAATTTTGATTATTTAATTATTAATTACAAGATCCAGAAGTGGATAAGGATATAGAAGAAACCCTCATTTTATCCAGACAAAACATTGGCGCCGAAACAGGGACGTGATATTGTAATTCTGCGGAGACCTGGAGAGCGGAGACTATCAGCAATCATCAGAACAGAATTGCAGTATTTCGTTGAGTATAAAAGTACAGCAAATTTATTGTGGAGCAGTAAATTAACGGAAACATCGAGGCGACGCTACAAGAAGTCCACGTGCAAAACAAAAGCACTAATCAACTTGACCTATCTGCAGTTATAACGGTAGAATCGTGAGTACAAAGAAATTGATCCAAAGGTTAAAGTTTATGCAAATTCTGCTACAATATTAAGGAGTGAAATCAGTGAACGTGGTAAAGTACTTTATTGATAGCAAAAGGTTAATCCAAACTGTAAACCTTAAAAAGAAACTAACAATCGTGAAAGCTAGTGAATTCGGTTAATCATTTATAACCCACGCTATTACCGATACGGCAGTTTATAGTGCATAGATAGATCTTACTGAATAACCACGCTAAAAATGGACAGTTTAAAAAAGCAAAGGTCAATTGTAAAGGGATCAATGACCAAGTTACTAACCTACGCAAGAAGCAACATGGAGAATGCTAGTTTGGACGAAATTTATGTGAAACAGGATAGAGCGCAAAAATTATTAATCGAATTCCAAAGTATCGAAAGAGAGATGTTCAATTTAGATCATGAAGTTGAGTCAGACTTACCAGGGTTCGAGGACAACTACTACTCAGTTGTTGCAGAGCTGAATGGTGCAATTCGTAAACGAAGTCTTACTACTACAAAGATTGAAAACACAATGATGAATACTTCCCAACAACCAACGATTGAAGCACGCCTTCCAAAGATTAGAATTCCAACGTTTGAAGGAAATTACTTGGAATGGCAATCTTTCTTCGACATTTACAGTTCCACGATTCATAATAGAGACAATTTGACAGCAGCTCAAAAATTCCAATATTTGAGAGGATTGCTAGAGGGAGAAGCAGCGGCATCTATCCATAACTGATGCAAGTTATAATGAAGCATTCCATAAGCTAATACAAAGGTACGACCGCAAAAGCTATACAATCATCGCATTTATTAAAAATTATATGGATCAACCAAGCATAATTCAGCCAAATGCCACTAATATTAGGAAACTAACGGATGCCTTGGATGAGTCGCTTAGAGGGCTTAAAGCACTTGGTCCAGATGCCGAAAAGCGTGACTGAATAAGTTAGATAATGAAACCAAGTCTCTTTGGGCACAGGAAATAGCTGAAAATGATCTTCCTACAACTGATGAATTGCTGGCATTTCTTGCAAAACGAATAGATATGATGGAATCAATAAAGGGCTATTCGAAGAAAATAACTACAGTTCGACCATCAGTTACCCGAACTTATTCAGTTGAAGCAGCACCAGAAATTACTTGTCCAACATGTAATCAAAATGTTCATCGAATATATGCATGTGACGTATACAAAAGCATGACATCGAGCGACAAGTCAGAAGCAATCCAAAGAAAAAAAAAATGTTTCAATTGCTTAAATGGAGGTCATAGAGTGCATGAGTGCAGGTCCAGGTCGAGATGTCAACACTGCCACAGGAAACACCATACATCATTGCACGGATCTGCAGATGGAGCAAAGGCAGTCAACGAAGATCAGCAAGCAGGTCCAAGGGTTCATAAAACTGATCTATCAACAATCAATGAAGCAACAGAACTTAAAGTCGAAGAAGAAACGAAGGCCCACACCGTACGACCAGTAGTCTCCCACGGAATATTGCCAACTGCGTTAATTAAAATTCAAGACGGTAACGGTCAGTGGCAAACATTCCGATCGCTATTGGACTCGGCATCACAATCATCCTTTATTTCTGAGGCGTGTATGCAAAACTTAAATCTCAACCGCGAAAATGCTCGGATTCTGGTGAAAGGCCTCGGCGAAGCTGGAATGGGAACGACCAGAGGATCCAACAAAGTTACAATTGCATCCATGGATCACACAGCCGCAATGAAAACACAGGTGTTTATCGTTCCAAAAGTATCCAGTACAACCACTGAATTCAATTTGTCGGCAGTATATCGCCAAATGCTGAGTGAATTGCAGCTGGCGAATCCAAATTATAGTAAGCGTGGCCACATTGATGTACTGCTGGGAGTGGATATATTTTTTAAGGTAAGGGAATCCAAACGGCGGAAGTTGGCAAGTGGATTAACAGCGGTAAGCACAAACTTTGGTTGGATAGTGGCCGGAAGAATTGCTGAAGAGGATCAAGGTATAAGCATAACCAAAAGTTATAACATCCTACTAGACATTGATAATACACTTCGCAAATTCTGGGAAATAGAAGAGCTACTAAAGATTACCAGAAGAACACCAGAGGAAGATAAATGTGACGAGTTATTCCAAGCAACGACCCGGAGAAGCGAAGACAGCAAGTTTATTGTTAAGTTACCTTTTAAGCAATCTTGCAGTATGCTAGGAACTACATATAATGCTGCACTAACTTAAAACAATGGAGAAGAAATTTGAACGCGATGCTGAATTCGGAAAGCTATATAGAGCATTTATGTCGGAGTATGAAGAACTTGGTCATATGAAGCAAGTGCATGGGTATAATAAGATAAACACATATTACCTTCCACATCACGGAGTACTAAAAGCAAGTAGCACAACAACAAAACTCAGAGTGGTTTTTGACGCGTCCCCCAAATCATCCACAGGCCTATCATTGAATGATATCTTAATGGTGGGTTCGACTGTTCAATCGCCATTAATTAATATTCTAATAAGATTTCGACAACATAAAATCGTGCTGTGTGGAGACGTAGAAAAAATGTATAGGCAGGTGTGGGTAGACAATGAGGATCAGCAATGCCAGAACATTTTATGGCGAACAAATACACATTATCAACCAAGCACGTACAAGCTAAAAACTCTTACGTATGGAACAGCTGCAGCAGCCTTCTTAGCAACCCGAAGTTTGAAGGAAATTGGTATACAATTGCAGTCTACTCAGCCAGAAGTCGCACAGGCTATATTACAGGATATGTATGTCGATGACATGATAACCGGAGCAAATTCCATAGCGCAGGTTAAGAATTTATTACAACAGGTGACAAACGCATTGGGGAATCATGGATTTCAACTTCGAAAATTCTTAACAAGCAATGAGGAATTACGATCGTTTATTCAAACTACCAAGGAGAAGCAGACTAAAGACATCGGAGAGCATACAGACACGCCAAGGGTATTGGGTCTTCAATGGGACCCATATGACGACGCATTTAAATTCACCGTCCAATTACCTAAACGAGACAAACATACTAAGCGAACACTATTATCGGATGCTAGCCGTAACTTCGACCCGCTTGGCTGGTTATCGCCAATAGTAATCAGAGTGAAAATTCTATTCCAAAATCTCTGGATTCAGAATCTAAGCTGGGATGAAGAGCTGCCGCCAAACATTTTGGAACAATGGATGACGATTAGAAATGATATAATCGAAACTGCTAACTTGAGAATACCGAGATGGCTGCAGTCCAGTAACCAGGTGAGTTTGATTGGATTTAGTGATGCAAGTGAACACGCATATGCCGCGGTAGTTTATGGCTTAGTGGAAACAAACGAAGGACTAAGGGCCAACATAATTGCATCTAAATCCCGCGTAGCACCGGTGAAGCAAATTAGTCTGCCACGGCTCGAGTTACTGGGCGCATTGCTGCTATCGAACCTGATGAAATTGGTGGAGGAGTCCCTGACGCTGAAAATATCTAAAACCACATTATTTACCGATTCGCAAATAGTATTGGATTGGTTATCGGCACATCCAAGGCGTTGGACAACTTTCGTGGCAAATCGGGTGAGTGAAATAATGCAGTTGTACAAGCGAGAACACTGGTTTCACGTTGCGTCAAAGGACAATCCGGCTGATATTGCGTCTAGAGGCATGAGCACGATGTAGTTGGCTGGAAGCGGGCTGTGGTGGAGTGGGCCATATTGGTTGGTTGATGCCGATCAAATGAGGGTCATTCAAGCAAAGAATACACCAGCTCAAAAAATCACAACCGAAGAACTACGTCCTTTGAAGATGGATACATTTGTTGTATCAACGAATAATTTTTTGCACGATTTCATTAGTAGGTACTCCAGTTTTGCTAAGATGACGAAAATATTATCCATCATTAGGCGATATTTCAACAATTTAAAGGGCAAAGTGAAGCACACACAAGTGAAGATACTGTCCAACAGAGAGGAGATAGAAGCTGCCGAGATGACGCTTATACGAGAAATTAAGCGAGTAGAGTTTTCTACTGAAGTAGACGTATTGCAGAATAAGGTACATTGCCACGTCACAGTAAATTAATTAGCCTGAATCCGTTTATAGATGAAAGCGGTGTCATCAGAGTAGGAGGTCGAATACAAAAATCTTTGGCAACATTCAATGTTAAGCACCCGATCATTTCACCGTCGAATCATCACGCAGTCAAATGTCTGGTAAGAGACGCACATATATTACACAACCATCCAGGGGTGAGTTTGCTCACCAGCATCATACGGCGAAGGTTTTGGATAATCAGAGGCAAAATAATATCCAGAGCGATAGTACACAAATGCATTAAGTGCATCAAGTCCGAACCAAAGGCGGAAAATCAACTTATGGGAAATCTACCATCAGAAAGGGTTCAGTATGTGCATCCATTTTACAAAGTTGGTGTAGATTATTGTCGGCCATTCAAGGTGCAACCGATAAGAACAAGAGGTCAGATGCCGGTGAAAGTATACGTCTGTATATTCGTTTGCTTAAGTACTAAAGCACATAGAGATGGTAGGCAATCTCACAACCGAAAGCTTCTTGGCAGCCCTAACCAGATTTATATAACTCAGAGGGAGTTGTCACACGATATGCAGCGATAATGGAACAAATTTTTTAGGTGCAAATAATTATCTTAAGGAGTTGTTCCAATTTCTGAAAGCCAAAGCATCTGACATAGCCTCAGCACTTCTATGCTACCAAATAAATTGGAAATTCATTCCACCGGGAGCACCACCAATGGAAGGAATATGGGAAGCCGCCGTAAAACAAGCAAAAATTCATTTGGGAAAGGTAATTGGCGAATCCATACTTACGCTCGAGGAGTTCTCTACGTTGCTAACAAAGGTCGAAGCTATAATGAACTCAAGGCCATTAGCAGTAACCCAAGTCGAAGACATTGATTGTATAACATCGGCACACTTTCTAATCGGGCGCACATTCACTGATATAGCCGATGAAAATGTCACTGGATACAATATTTCGCCCATGGCTAGATGGAGGTTGGTAAAACAGATGCAGCAACATTTCTGGAATCGATGGCACCACGATTATTTGACTGTTTTACAAAAATGGTGCAAATGGACCAGTGAATCTGAAAACTTATCCTCAGATGACATCGTTTTGGTTGCGGAGACAGGTTTACCATCAACATGTTGGACATTAGGCAAAATAGTCCAAACATTATCCAGGAAATGATGGCAAGATCAGAATTGTTGACATACGCCTCCCAAACAGCAACAAAATCATTCAGCGACCGATACACAAATTATGCAAACTACCCGTTCAATCATATGAATCAGCCGATTCATGGCCGGCGGAATGTTGAGTTGGCATGTCTTCTATATGTAGCTATCCTAAAATGAAATAACAAAATTAAAATTTATAAATTAAAAATTAACCCACCTAATAAGCTTGAATTATATCCATTTTGTTGATGTGTTGACCCAAATTGTTTGTTTGTCTTTTTATTTGTTGAGGCCAGATCTTTCGATCCACAAGGCCGACGATTTTGGGCAGCATATAGTTCCAGAAACTTCTCAAGGAAAGTTCTAGAATGCCGTATTTATAGTTTTATTATTATATTTTATATTTCAATGACGGTTATTCCAGAAACTTCTATATAGAAGCCCTGAACATCCCCGATTATACTTTTATTTTATTAGATTATATTATATTTTTACACTTTAGATTAGTTTTTTATTTTTTGTTTGTTTAGTCGCACTTTGTGATATCACCGACTAGCACTGTATTATGGGCTTATACATATAAAAATGCAGTACCCAGAACCACTATCTATTTTATTGAGCTTAAAATTGTGATACCCTCGCTTTTGTACACGATATAACGGGCCTTTTACGATAATGCGCAGTACCCGGAACCACCAGCTCAATAAAGGTGTTAACACTACGAGATCTATATTGCGACTCCGACCCAAATTGCTATTTATTATATTTGCATTTGACAGCCGATTTGTATTGTAAAACAAGTTCATTCGATTAGCTCAAATATTATTGCTACATGTAAACTTATAACGTTAACTATGCTAGTCGACCAGAGATGGCACTATTTAATTATAATTGAAAGTTTCGGTTGCGGTTTACTATAAATGGATTTGCATAGATGGCAATCTAAGGCAACGACTTACAATTTATTGGCGGTCCGGAACAAGTGTTTTAGAAGAAATTGGCGTCATTACAAGCGAATTATCATAAAGAGTGCAAGCACATTAAAAAACAAAATAAAATCATAAAATCATTGTAAATTATATTAATAAATTTTTATAAAGTAATTTGTAAGAAATTTTGATTAATTAATAATTAATTACCTACGAGTGAAAAGGTGGATAAGGAGAAGAAGTGGATAAGGAGACAGAAGAAAACCTCATTTTATCCAGACAAAACAGGAGGTATAAAACCACGGTTTTACACCTACTGTATACAGTTATGTCTTCCTGCATTAGAAAACATCACAGTAGCAACTTTTGCAGATGACACGGCAATCTTAGCTGTTGGCAAAATCAATGAAGAGTCAACACGGAAGATACAATCGATAACTCAAATATAAAGATGGTGAATAAAACTAAATCAGTTCCTGCCTTGGTTCCACCGATACCACTTACCAAAATTCTGGCATTTGATTTGGTTATAGGTTCAGTTTATTAGCACACGATTCATTGAGGAATGATCTAGTTGAACCAGAGTCCAGCAATCCTCAAATAATATGCCAGATGTTAAAACTATCCTTCACTTCGACCAACAACTTTACCCTTTCAACTACCCTTTCGGTAACATCGCATTTTCGTTAGCGATATTTGCATCCTTAAAGGCAACGGAAGTAAATGTTTCGCTCTGCTTTCAATTGAACTTTGTTTGTTGCCCGCTTTACTGACATCAGGATCGGAAAGAACAAGAGTGCGATGTCTTCTTCTGCAAATTTGACATGTTCTTCTTGAGCGATATTGGTAGACGGTATTAAAAAAGACGATGGTTGGTAATGATTCATTGTATAAGATCTTATTAATAACTGGTTGCAATTTATTTTCAGGCTTTTTATGGGATGACTTAACTAGGAAGCTCTGCAGCGTCGGGAAATCCTCTTCAGCTGATTATATCTCCAAGCCTTTCTTGTTACCGCCAAGTTGCTCCATTGCCATGAAAATGAGCCAAGGGTCGCGTACTACTTCTTCCAAATTGTTGTGAAAATCCGTAAGGGGAACAGCGGTAGCCGTGGTAACCCTTGCTTGCCCCAAAAATGACTTGATGTGAGGCTCGACGCTGAACTGGATCGATGTAGCTGGCATCGTCTGCGTTGTAAGCGTTGCTTTTCCGGAGTCCCTTAAGGTACTTGAATTTTTGGCACGGTGATAATGATACATTCTCATGGACGGTAGATGAAAATATGTGGTAGTATGATTATCAGTTTTTTAGATCTCCGTAAAATATTGGCATGGTAAAGGACGGCAACTTAAAGTCTGAAGTAGGGCCTGTATTGCGGAATGATCGCCTAATAATGATCATCAACGGTATCCATTTCAGATGGTGTGGTTGCATCGATTTCAAATATGGCGTCTTCGGTCAAAATAAATTCTGTGTAAAATTTATGCGCATTGCCACATCGAGTTATTAGGTCATCGTAAGTTACCATTTGCATCAATATTATTTTTAAGGCAAGTGAGCTGACCCTTTATGATATCTTTCATTTTGTTCAACTTTTCCATTTATTATACACAAACACAAAAAAAACTTGATTAATGGCGGCTACCTGACAGACGCGGTTGCGGGAGGTTATATGATATGATATAGCCGGTTATCTTCGTATCCGACTTGAAGGACCAGAAAATGTTGGATAAAATAAAACCACTTCACTTTACTTTTGCTTTTTGATTTATTTAATTTTTATTTCCAGTTGATTTCTGTGTGTTCTTTGAGATAAGAATAATAAATATGAGAGATAATCAACACTTACAATGTAAAACTAATCCGATTATTGATATTATTTGCAGCATTGATGATAGCCAGTAATTATGAATCAACGACTAAACTAAGTTACTTATAAGATATGATATTTTGGTGTTGTACAGAGCCGGAGGGCCTTTGCTAAAATTTTTCAAAATTAACAAATCGACGAATTTCTTATAGAACAAGAATGCTGTTCTCTATTATACCAAATATCACGAATCTCAGAGATTAGCTTATATAGGGGCTGCACAGGTTGCGAAGGGTATGCATTGCAGAATTTAAATCACTCAGTACAAATTTGATATGCACCGTATGGCTCTTGCAAAAATATTTAGAAAATTAACATATCGACGAATGTCGCTTGGAACAAGGACGTTGTTCTCTATTATACCAAATAGCCCGAATCTCAGAGATTGGCTCATAAATTGACTACACAGTTGTCAAAAGTTCGTTGCGGAATTTAAATCACTGATTGGCTCACATAGTGATTCTGTAGGTTGTAAAAGATCTTATTACTAATACATAGTTGAATTTAAATCACCCAGTGTCATTTTGATAAGAACCATGAGGCTGTGATTCCTTAATTAAGCTCAGATTTTACATTGTTAAAGGCTTAAGAAGTCGGGGACCATACGCAATTTGACGGTGAAATCTCCGAGTTGGAGAACGTTGTTTATGTATAAGACATTGTGGTTAATTCCATCTTTAAAATGCGTGATTTTTTAATGTTGCTTGGGTTTTAAATTGTCTATGAATTAAGAAGTTGATTAACTTACGCCTTTTCGAGGAGGTATGTCTGAGATCGATGTAAGATATTATTCACTATAGATGTACCTATATTTAGTTTAATAAAAGCTCGATCAATTTCTCTACAATTATTTGTCGGGATCAATACCATTTGGTTAAGAGTTTTGAATATTTTTATTTTCTGGATGGAATTGAAATTTTCTTATTTTTAGCCGAGGCACACATTTAAAAAAAAAAAATTCGTTTACTCCGGCATTTTTTTGCAAAATGAAATCTAAATCGATTTTGCTAGTTTGGAAACTTTAAAATCAAATATGATATTTTGAGACTAAAGAGATCTAAATTTGGACTCTTTAGATTCTAACTTGATTATGTTTTAAGTGGCGAGGTTATAAGGACTCTGGATAATAAAAAAGAATTCTGTGAGGTTGTAGCTTAAAGTCAAAAGAAGTACAGAGGTATAGAATTTAGATTATGGATTTTTTGGTTTACAATTAGATAGTACATAGTTTAGCGTTTCGAGATTAGAGTATAAATGCTAAAGTTTATTTTTTTTAATTTTTTAATTTAAAAGCTCTGACGTACAATCCAATGTTATCAACTTTAAGACGTCAAGCGTCTGCCGAATACGCCTCAGTATAAATGTTCAACCTTGTCGTGTGTAAGTAAAAGTTCCCAGCCCCCCAACAAAAGCCAAACTGCTATATAATCTTCAAATAATAAACGACAAATCATATATATAAAATGTGGAATATGCTTCCGGATCATTTACTACACATTATACAAACAGATAACGATAATTTATTAATGTGTAAACCAAATAACCTTGATAATCAATTAAAATTTTTAATGAATTCATTTGTAAGTCAAATCTGTACAGAAGCAAAAATAAAAAGTAATTAAATCAAGTGGAAAACTGTAATAAATTATCGCGAAAAATAAACGATAAAAATAGTAGCAATGACATATTATCATGCTCCACACCCGATTTGACCCATTATTTTATACCCAATCGTATACCAGCGTGCAAGTTATACGTCACATTGTGGTGGCGTGGCTCATTTAAATATTTCTTGACTTTTATAAATGTTTTGGTCTTCCTTGAGAATTACCTGCTTCGAAAATTAAAATTTAGTTTTCGAAATTTAATTAAATTTTATCACTTTACAAATTGAGAAATTTTTTTTTTTTTTTTTTTTTTGTATTTATAAACGCGCTCCATTTATATAATTCAATGTAAGTTGGAAAATAAAATTAAAGTTTTCAAAATTAATTAATTATTCAAATATTTATAATTATGTGGAATTGTTAGAGACAATAATAAATTCAAACTTGTTTCAGCCGTATAGTAATGAATACAGTTTTTCATTACATATTAATTCAATTGCACAATGGGTGTGTTGAGTAATTCGAACTTAGGGTATGGGTATGAATGAATATGTCCATGTGAAGATTCTCGCACCACATATTTCAATCGCAATAATTATACCATTGAAATATTATTCATGAGCATGATACTAAAACCAAATCTTATCGTATTGATCTTTTATTTGAAATATGTTTGAAGATCAATTTTTATTTTAATGAAATTGATGCGAACGAACGAGTCACGCATTGAATTCACATTGAATATGCAATTAATTTATCAACAATGGCTTTACTTTTACAAATTTTTGAATATATTATCAATAATATAGCAACAAAAAAAAATCGCGAATATATAATGAACACAACCCAGCTGATCCATTCATAATTATTTATATTAATTATTGAAGTATTAAAATGTATCGTAATATTAAGCCCACAAGATGCAAGTGATATGTTTGGTGCAAAATTAGTGTAAATTATACGAAATTTGAACATTATACTTGAGACTGCATGCTCGTAAATTATTATTCAGTGTGAGAGGGTGTGGCGATCTTTTATAATTTGAGCATGTAAAACAATGCTAAAACGCTTATTAGAGTATTTTAATTGGACACAAAACGATTAATACTTAATTGATAAATATTTGTATATAATTCTATATAAATGTTACGATTAAATGATTTAGCAATAAAAAAAGTGTTAAACGGAAAAATTCTGGATTTTTTTTTTTTAAATTTTATAACAAAGTATCTATTTCTGTGAAAAACAAGAAAGCAGTTGTAGGATTGGCATTTTTATTGTGTATTCATTAATATGTCGTTTCGATCGTAAAATTGATTGATTGCTTTTACTAATTCGGCGGAAAAACTAGGCGGAGTACCTGCTTTTGGAAACTTGTACAGTAGGTAAAACATTGCAGCTATTTTGATCCTTTTTGTTCTGGATTATCAGTGTCGTGAGGTAGAACATATAATTTTGTACTTGATCATTTCAGTATAGAGAATAATTATTTCCAGTTACTGTAACTTGTAACTTCCCTGGTGTCATTATTAGATTACTACCAGGATTCTCAACGATTCTTCCAATTTTATGCTTTGCAGGGTCTTTAGGTTCTTATACTTGGTATTTTCAGCCATTTGACCAATGGTTTCAGAAATCTTAAACCATCATTTGACGAAACCATCGATATTTCTTTTTAATGTAGAGTTGTGTCCCCAATTACTATTATAATAATTCAATTAATATTTAAGTGACTATAAACTGCAGCTTCCCAAAGTTCATCCAACTGGGAAGCCGCTGGTGGTATAAAAAGCAATTGCTTCTCTTATTGGAGCGCTTCGTGTTTTTATTTTTCCAACTGTTTTGCCATCAAGCTTTCATAAAAATTGATTTCCATGATCGCTATGAATAAAAGCTTAAAGCCGCTATAAAGGCTATGCAATGATTGGATCCACTGTAAAACACTCCATCTAATCTAAAGCCAGTCTGATAAAATTTGTCACTTAAAATACCGTGACCAACATCAGTGTGACGTTCTTACCAAAAATTTATGTGAGTATACAAAATTCATTTAACAATGTATTTAACAAAAATAAATTGAACGAAATGTTAATGCGACAACTATTTTTAACAAAATAAAGCTCATTAATTTTATTTGGACACATACTAAAAATACTAGCCGATATGAATCGACTTCATTCATCTCTTTTTTGTTATCAATTTGGTAGAATTAATTTTGTCCGGCCGATTTCAGATATGTCCAAATAGTTTCACTATATATATGTACATTAAATAGCTTGATCAATTAGCTATCGATGCCATCTGGTCTGATTAACGGCTAGTGAGATGCACTATGAATTAACAAGCTATGATATGGATTGGAGCTTAATCACATTGTCTGATAGTCTATAATCTGTCGTTCTGGGATTAACAGATGAATTGATGCTTTACACTAGCCACTGCGTCCACATCAAGGGTATGTTGTTTGTTTAAATCAACGAACGTCAAAGCGCTCAAAACATTTTTATTTATTCCGACAATTTTGTTTTTCAAAAGAAGACCGGAAAATCGAATATGAAATTATCTTTATTTCTAAAATTATAGCATACATTGAGTCTCATCGCCCGGTATTCACTCTATAAAATAACCGTAAAATTTTATTACATAAACATGTTGCAAAGATAAAACTCTGAGACTCAATATAATGGCCAAGAAGAGGAGTCATGAAGTGACTTAAAACAAATAAGGCGCATCGCATGATATTTCGCAGTAATGAGAATCTTCAATGATGACATTTAGCAACCACCCCAGCATTCTAGTGCATATTCTAACCTGGAATTAATACAAGCATAATAGAACTTAATTCAGGCAGAGCGTGGGGCTATTCTTCTAAGCAAATATAACATTCTTAACGCATTATTAATAGATTTTTTTAAACTTTAGCGATATGAAATTTCCAATTAAGGTGATAGTCTCAAGGATAATTCCCAAGGACTTGAAACTTTCAACAGTTTCAATCAAAAAACACGAATTGAAACAATTATTGTCAAGAGTACAAGAACGGCTACTGTAACCAATTTTAAAATACATAATTTTCGTATTTTCGCTTAAAATTAATGAATGGTAATCAAACCACTTACTATAAGCATAGCTAGGTCAGTACTGATCTGGTGACTTACATCAAACATAGAATTCATTTTCAAAAGCTACAACAGGCCTAACAAATTGGCACTAAAAATTGAATTTACATATATTAAAAATAAAAGAGGTCCCAAAACAGACCCTTGAGGAACACCAATATTTAAAATATAAGGTTTGCCCTTAGTACCATTGATCAACACTAAATGATTACGATCAACCAGATATCACTTAAACCAATTGTTGATGTTACCTCTGAAACTTATTCTGTATAGTTTATGCAATAAAAGATTATGATCTACCATCCAAAAGCCTTTTTAATAACAATGAACAGCCAACTCCAGGAATCAGATTCATTCAATGATAAATTAACAGTATTTAGGAATTCAATTAAAGCAGTTTCAGTAGAAAATTTACGTCTTGACACCTATTAATTATTTTGTGGCTCGCTAATAATAGGTCCATTCTACTTTTAATAACTTTTTTCATAACTTTTAATAAAACCGGTTGCAATGCAATAGGCCGATAGTTGTTAAGGCCATAACGCGCTTCATTTTTGTGCAATGGAAGTACAATTAAAAATATATATAGGGACAATAACATTTACAACTTGCTTTATTAAATTATTACTCATACCAAAAATATAAATATCATACGTCAAGCTGGACTTCAAAGAACAAATAGCACTCGAAACTTCAAAGTACATACTCAATTGGATGAAAAAAAAACGTTTCACTGACATAATCACTATAGTACTGAATTCCTCCGAGTTGATATTTAAAGGCAGCATGTTACAAAATGTTTATACAAAAGTGTTCTACATATCTTTAGCAGCAATATACAAGAAGGGTATATTGATATTAAGTAAATATTAATTGCAGAAATTTTAAAACTAAATTATTTCGAAAATATATTTTTCTAACTTTCATTTTGAAAAATACATCAAAGTTGGCCCTGACAAATTAAAATAATACTTGCTAAATTTATCTTTAGTTTTACTAGTGTACGTTAGATGTATATAATTCTTGGCAGAGAAATACGAAAAAAAATTATTTAATCACATAATTATGACACGTTCTTAATATTTTCTGAATTTGTTTTGCTTTTCCTACAATTTTTGAACTCAAATTTCCCCAGTTCGCAATTTTTGGTACGATTTTTCAAAATGTTTACTACCCACTGCCATCTATGTATATTGACTTAATGCATACGATTTGTAGTAAGCTTTTCTTTTTAATTTGACCAGAAAGCTGTTGTTATGAACTTTTTTTTATATTTTGGTTTAAGTAAATCAATTATTACAAGAAAATGAAAACGATTTACTTAAACGATATTTATATATGTTGAAATTCAAACATTTATGAAAATATTTCAGAAATCATAATTAAGGATTTGCAACGTTTTCATTTACAAATTTGTCTTAGGAAAAAAAGTGATTTCCCATATGTTTTATGTGTTTTACCATAGACAATCATAATAGATTTCTCATTTGACTAAAAACACAAAAAAAAAATAAAAATTTTCCATTCAAATTTTATCGATGTATTGCATATACGTATTACATTTGCAACGCATTCTAAAATCATTGTCTTATAAAATACACAACACAACGATAACATTGGAATTATCAGAAGTTTTGTTTTTTTCCTTTAGTTATAATGAAATGAGAAATCTAGTATGAATGTCTATGGTTTTACTATGGAAATTTTGGTTTTTTCGTCGTTTCTAATTCCCTTATAAAAGCTTCGTTTCTTAGATTATGGCTTGTATAATCAAGGTTGCTTTGATAGTAGTTCCAATTTATCAAAAAAGCTTAAGTCTGAAGTTTCAGTTCGATTGGTTAAGCCATCTGAGCTGCAGAGCGAACACAGACGGACAGACATACAGACATACAGACATACAGACATACAGACAGACATCATTTCGAAACCCACTTTTTCGGACTCAGGGGACCCCAAAACAGATAAATCTTCAATAGTCTCAAGGTCGAAAATTTTCATGATTACTATACTTTATTTTACTTCGTAAAAGAAAGTAAAAATAGTTATCGCATAATATTGATATAGGGTTCATTTTGTAGATAAAGGAATACAGATTAAGAAACAATTATAAAAGTTCTATCATCTTTAATTTTTTCCTTTTTAAATTAGCCGCCGAAATGATATTTTCAATTAAAATTTAAAAAAATCGCGTTTTTTCGCGATTTCTTTGTTAAATGATCAGGTACGATTTTCTGTTTAGTGGATTATGCCACTGTAGAGTATGCTGTATTTATATATGACGCTAGTTTTTTTCGGTATTTTAGACCAACTTTTTTCGGCTTCCCGCACACCGTGTCAACCGAATGTTATTATTATTTGCCGGTAATATATAGGCACTGTTTGAAATTTCGTGTAAATACTTTTCGTTTGGGCTTGCGTGCATGTTAATTAGTTAAGAAAATCGTTTACAAAATATTCAATTAATTTATTGCCGGTACTAGAAAACCTTAAGACTTTCAAATTCGTAGATGAGTTCGACCAAAAACCGAAACAGACTATATTTTCAGCATTACTAAAGCAAATTGAAGACGGTCCTTCTGTTCAGCCAAAAGTTTCCTCGATATCCAGCATTGTTATCAGTGGCTTACCATCTAACCATGAAGACATTCGTAGTTTAATAACTTGTGTTATCAAAAAAATAGGGGTGAACATAAATGGTGATCAAATAGTCTCAGTTGGGAAGATCGATTAAAAATTACTGTCAACGCTGCTGCAAATAAAAACCACTTCAAGCCATTGTTAAGAGATTTCTTTATTGTAAAACTAAACTCAACTGAACTTAAAAACAATATTTTAATGCAAATGCGAAAACACAAATTACTGTCTACTCAAGATTTGGATGTATTTCTACCAGTAAACCATCCAGTCCAACGTATCTACATTATGCATCACTTAACAGCGTTCCAGTCAAATTTATACCGTGAGGCTAAAAATATAAAAACAAAAGTATAATTATTTATGGTGCAAAGCTGGACAAATATATTTACGGAAATCTGCAGGGTCTGATGTTCATCGAATTGCTTCGTTCAACTATATTTTTCGGATTAAAAACATTCACAAGAAAATTGAAGGCAATACAACTGATTGATCTATATGGGAACCTGGACATATATAGATTGTTAAGTATTGTGATTTATTTACCTGTACTAGCTCAGTTTTTTTTTTCTTGTGTTTTTATTTTATTTTATGTCGACTTCATCGCCACTATCAAGTGTTTTGTCTATTTACATTTCCTTAACAGATTTAATTATTCAAATTTTTTTGTGTTTAATTTCTTTTACGTTGGCACTATTGAATATTAATGCTATGAATGTAAAGCACGATATAAGTTATTTTTTGGCGTTTTACCAAAGCAACCTTGATTATACAAGCCATAATCTAAAAAACGAAGCTTTTTTAAGGGAATTAGAAACGACGAAAAAATCAAAATTTCCATAGTAAAACACATAAAACATATGGGAAATCACTTTTTTTCCTAAGACAAATTTGTCAATGAAAACGTTTCAAATTCTTAATTATGATTTCTGAAATATTTTCATAAATGTTTGAATTTCAACATATAAATGTCGTTTAAGTAAATCGTTTTCATTTTCTTGTAATAATTGATTTATTTAAACCAAAATATAAAAAAAAGTTCATAATAACAGCATTCTGGTCAAATAAAATAAAAAAGCTTACTACAAATTGTATGCATTAAGTCAATATACATTACATAGATGGCAGTGATGGCGATTTTTGAAAAATCGTACCAAAAATTGCCACCTGGGGAAATTTTAAGTTCAAAAATTGTAGGAAAAGCAAAACAAATTCTCAAAATATTAAGAACGTGTGATAATTTTGTGATTAAACAATTCTTTTTCGTATTTTTCTGTATAAATCTGAGACATCTAACGTACACTAGTAAAACTAAAGATAAATGTAGCAAGTATTATTTTAATTCGTCAGAGCCAACTTTGATGTATTTTTCAAAATGAAAGTTCGAAAAATATATTTTAGAAATAATTTAATTTTTATATTTCTGCAATTAATATTTACTTAATACCAATAAACCCTTCCTGTATATTGCTGCTAAAGGTATGTAGAACACTTTTGTATAAAAATTTTGTAACATTTTTGCTTTTTTCAATGAAAAACTTAAAGCTAAAAAACACAATTTTTACTATGGATTCCTATGGAAATTAGTAAAAAGTTATTCCACTAAAAAGCTTCTAAAAAATACGTCATAATGATTATGGCTCTATACTCTAGAAGGCTCTGGTTTTACTCGTTTTTTGTTTTTTCTAATATTTTTAATTTTTACGTAAACATATTTTTTCTTATCATTAAGCGTATTTTAAATTTAACACGATATTTTATGATTATTGCTCTATATTATATTTTTGCTCAATTTATTATTATCATTGTTTGTAAGTTATTTTTGATTTGCATTTTTTATGAGTAGTAAATATAGTATACTGCACCAAAATATTCGAAGTTTAAGAGCAAATTTTGATATGTTTAGTACGTTTGTAGCCAGTCTGAATACTCAACCTAATTTGATTTTTGTTTCTGAAATTTGGATTTATTCAAACGAAACAACAGAATTCAATTTGCCTAATTACAGCTTTAAAGCTTGCTGTAACGATAATTACCGCGCCGGTGGAGTTGGTATCTTTATACATAATAATCTAACAGTTATATCATGCTGTACTTGTAATTGGATTTCAGCTGATGTTCTTAGATTGGACATTCAACTAGGTAAAATTTTTCGGATTTTTCTGTGTTTTTACCGTTTTTGTAATAGTGATCTTAATGATTTTTGCAATGATTTAGATAATTTGCTGGGAACAATTAACAATAATAACATAGTAATCTTAGGTGATATTAATATAAATCTTTTGAATAACGTAAGCTGTTTTAACTACCAAGCAATACTTGCATCATATGGATTCCTCAGTGTATCTAACAATCCAACTAGGAATCTATCATGTTTAGACCATGTTTTTGTTAAATCCAGTAGTACATATACTTTTAGTATTGATAATTTACCAATACATTTTCCGATCATAATTTAATTACTCTCAATATTTGGGCAGAATCGAATAGACCTGTGATATGTTATAGTGGAAGGTGGTTTGGCGTCTATTGGAAGGGGCTCCGTAACCTTCCAGTAGGCGCAAGTGTACGTACTGTCTCCTCGTAGCAACCACCGGTAACTGTAACCATTAGGCTGAATATAGACTTTTGTGACAGGCTAAAGTACGGCGCTAAAGGAGAAAACCTTGACAAAAAATCCCTAATCTAAGGTGGAACAGCATATGCCGATGGATGAATGGCTGATAGGTTAATCAGTCTGTATATGCGGACTCTGGATACCAGGCACCCTCCAGTTTTATTTAGCCTTCCTGTAGTAAACCTGGGTGACCTACAGGCGACTTTTTTATTCCCAGCAACTCGCAAGAGTCAAATCAAAACGGTAGACGAGGCATGGGAAGGAATACACAGGAGTGGGTTTGCCCTCTCAAAGTCCTTGAATCCCAATGCTACCGCTTTTCTAGCAGAAGTAAATGTTATTACATCTAGGAGGGAGAGCAATGAGCCCAGATAGTATGTAACGCGTGTAGAAGTATTTCCTACAGTAGACATCTAGGAGGGAGAGCAATCAGCCCAGATAGTATGTATCACGTGTAGAAGTACTTCCAACAGTAAACTTCTAGGAGGGAGAGCAATGAGCCCAGATAGTATGTCCCAGCAACTCGCAAGAGTAAAATCAAAACGGTAGACGAGGCACGGATAGGAATATACGGGAGTGGGTCTGCCCTCTCGAAGTCCTTCAGTTCCAATGCTACCGCTCTTCTAGCAGAAGTAAATGTTATTACATCTAGGAGGGAGAGCAATGAGCCCAGATAGTATGTATCACGTACCGGTCGGCAGTATTATCAGGTTCTTTAAGAGCCTGAATATTGGCTGGACGGATAATTAAAACATCTAGGAGGGAGAGCAATGAGCCCAGATAGTATGTATCACGTACCGTTAGGCAGTATTATCAGGTTCATTAAGAGCCTGAATGTTGACTGGACGGATAATTAAGTAGGGCTTATGCACAAAAGATCTTTTAGGTCGCAGTGCGGGGTGGCTTGAGCCCCCACATGGCCCTCAAGTAATAATAATAATAATAATAAAAATGTTATAGTGGAAGGAGTTCTAAAGTTAATTATGACAAACTTAGAGATCGTCTCCTAGTTGAAAACTGGGATCTTGTTTACCATGAAAAAAATTGTAATACAGCATTTGATATTTTCTTAAATAAATTAATTTCCCATATTGAACTTTCTAAAGAAACAATTACTTATCGCAGTAGCAAGAAGTTAAAGCCCTGGATCAACTATTATCTTTTGTGTAAAATTAATAAACTTAAAAAATTTTTAAAAAATTAAGAAAGTATCCAAATAACACTCGGTTTGAGAATTATGTAAGAAAACTCTCAAAGCATGTAAATATGAATGTTAAACGGGTTAAAAGAGTATATTACAAAGATAAATTTGGTTTAATAGGGAATAATCCTAAGCTTATGTGGAAGGAAATTGATGATATTTTGGGTAGAAATACGTCCCAAAACAAAAACCAAATAACACAAATTTATGAATATCAATCAAATGTTCTTCTTACTGATGATCAGAATATATGTAATGAATTTAATACATTTTTTATAAATGTTTCATCCGATATAACTTCCAATACTTTTCCTAATAGTACTAACAGTGGAGAGCAAAAACAATTTATTTTTGGAAACCGAGATAGTTACTGTACTTCTTGTTATTTCGATGAAATTAATTCTTTGGAGATTATTTCTGAAATTCAGAAGTTAAAAAACAAACATTCTAAAGGATTTGCTGGAGTAGATAATATCATTGTTAAAAATTGTGCCTGGTATTTGGTTGATGTATTAAAATTTTTATTTAATTTAAGTCTAATTTAAGTCTAAAGAGCGGAATTTTTCCAGACGCCTTAAAAATAACTTTTGTTATTCCAGTTTTTAAAAAGGGTGATGCTCTGCAATTAAACAATTACCGACCGATCTCACTATTGAGTACTTTTTCTAAATTATTTGAGAAATTAATTAAACGACGATTAGTCTCTTACCTTGGTAAAATAAAATTTTTTAGTGATCACCAATTTGGATTTATAGAAGGAAAATCTACGGAAGAAGCTCTCTTAAATTTTCTGAGCAATATTTAGTTAGCAATTAACAACTCTCAGAAATGCTCAGCAGTATTTTTGGATATTTCAAAAGCATTTGATACTGTTAACCATGACATACTAATAATGAAATTGTCAAGTATTGGTGTTAGAGGCAAATTATTAGATTGGTTTATAAGTTACCTTCGTAAGCGTAGTCAAATTGTAATAATTAATAACGTGAATAGTTCTCCAGGTCTTCTAAAATGTGGTGTTTCTCAGGGCTCAGTTTTGGGGCCCTTATTGTATTTAATTTATTTCAATTCTATCTTTGAAATTAATCTTAGAGGGTGTGCTACAGCGTTTGCAGATGATTTGGCTTTGACATATGCGTCTAATGATTACGTTGATATTCAACGGTTTATCAATATTGATTTATACACTCTAAGTAAATGTTTTTTTATCACCGACTTGTTGCTAGTGAAAAATCTAGAATTATGCATTTTAGACGGCCCGACATAACAGTTGATCAAAACTTTTTCAAGTATCACGTATACCCGTGCGATAAGAATCCATGTTTTGGGCAATGTTTTGATTTGCCCTGCATAAATGAGTTTAAATACTTAGGTGTAACAATTGACTCACAGCTAAATTGGACCTCCCACCTAACTAATATCAGGAAAATTGTTATTACTGCAGTGCATAAATTTTATAATCCTCGACCTTTGTGCCCTTCTTTTATTTTAAGAAGGTTATATCATGCTCTTGTTGAATCTATCTTAATGTATGGTATAACTAGTTGGGGAGGCATTTACTTTGCTAATATTGCAGATCTTTTTATAGCGCAAAAAAGAATTATCAAATTAATTTATGCTTGTCCAAGAAATACACCCACTATTCCGCTTTTTCGCGAGTTAAACTTGTTGCCTCTAAGGTATTTGTATGTTTTTAAAGTATTGAAAATGTTTTTTGTTCGTAGCAACAGTTATCATAGTCGAATATACCACGTGTATAATATGAGAAATCCAAACAATTTTGTCGGTCTTCGTTGTAATAGTGAAAGGTTTAGAAGATTTTATTTATATATGGCACCTTATTGGTTCCATCTTTTACCTAAACATGTGAAAATGATTCCATCTGCGCAGAAACATAAATTTGACAGGGAAATTCGGACTTGGAATATTTTTAGTATAAATATTAAATTACATTATGTTCTAATGTGCCGTCGCCTAGTTAAATATATTTATTTTAATAAAACTCAGCTTGTATTTTGTTGAAGATTATTGTTAATTATGTAACCAAAGAATATTATATAAATTTTAATTAAAATTTGTTTCAAATTGCTCCACTACATACATAATGTCTATAGGAGCTATACTTTATTTCATATTTTATTATGTTGTTTCAACTAACTTTTAATTTTGTATTTATTTTATTGAAATAAAGAAAGTAATAATAATAATAATAATAATAATATTTGTTTTGGCTAAGATCGGCCTAACTTATATTTTCTAATAGAGCGTGCGAAAGCAAAGTGGGGATCGTGGTTGCAGCAACATTAATTCGCGTTAACCTAAAAAAGAAGGAGGCGAAAATGGCTAATACACCATGAAAACTATTTCTAAGATCTGGGACATTTCTAGGAAATTTTTAAGAAAAGGCGGTGATCTAGTTTTAGTGAAAGAAGAAATCGTTCCTTTTAAGGAACACGGGTAATCAAACTCCAGAGAAATTGAGGCTTGAGGTTCTGACAGATATTTAGATTAATGCTGTGTGCATCGGGTCAATTTGTTTTGGCTAAATTTTCGACTTTTCTAAATAGCTGGAGGGCTATTTGGGAATTTGATTCGAACACACTCCGAATCTTCGATTATTGGATTCTTATTTGAATTGAATCAGATTCGTTCGTTTCTTATTTAAATCAAATAGGAATCTTATAAATCGAAGAGTCGAACACGTTCGAATCGAAATCACAAATTGCCCCCCGTGTCAACTCAAACCAGTCATTGATAGATAGCGACATAGTTTAAAGAACGTAGTTATTGCTCTTTGAATAAAATAACCAGGCATACTGTATGAAATTTCGATTTATGTGCAACAGCACGGTGTATATATTTATGGCGCTTGGATCTGAAAAAACGGGTTTGTAACTCGAGGCGATGAAATGATCCCCAGATTCCATATTTGACAATTTTTCGGTATTCCTCGTCCATAAAATGTCAGTAATTTGCATAAACTCAACTGTTGTTGTCGACCGGGATGCAAAATATCTGATCAATATTTTGAAAGGCTATGATATGATGAAGGTTAGCAATCGTAAATAGACTTGGGAGGGAGTGTTTTAGTTCCTAGCAATGCAAGCACCATCAAGCTAAACTTGTAAAACTTATTAATTAGAACGGTGCCATATTTGCGTTTGACAGTTTTATTCTGATTGATGTTTACATTGATTACGAAAGATATCTGAATAACGATATTCGAGAGACCAGTCATGCATTTGATAATTACCCTAAATAACAAGAAAATAGGATATTAGATTTTAAAAACATCGCAGAATCAGAAATTTCACCCGAATGATGCCGCATGAAGAACACGAAATGAATGGCTTTTCGGTCCTCTGAGGCACCTTTTGGTAGATGCAGAGGTGTTGGCTCCTCTTCTTAGAGAATGCTTATCCGTATTAATAGCATACATTAACCTTCAAATTTTTATTAAATTTCTAAAACTGCATATCTGCTGAGGTTGTGGGCATTTCAACTGATGCGGACTATGTTCTTTACTGCCGTTACTATGTGTACCGCAGTCCTTAAATGCCGATCAAAAAGAAACTCAAAAGAACATGTAAAATCAATTTTTTAACATTATTTAACTAGTTTTGAGTTTGGTAAAACTTATTTTTTAGATCGTTGGAAAAATTGCAAAATCACATGAACAAATTGCTTGAGCAGGTACATACAAATGTGCACTGACGTCGTTTTAAATGGATCAATATATCCGACGGTGTCATTTAAAACCAATACTGTGATGTCTTCTTACCCAACTTGCTGGGTTGTATCTCAATTTACAACATCGCACTGCCATTGATTAGGGCTTGTCAGTGCTAAAGATGGAGGAATACTCATTTAAGGGGTAACGTGAATATAAAAAAGTAAAAGCTTTTCAATTTTTTCAAAAATTGTATTTTTTGCATGTCTTCAAGTTTACTTGTTGGGCAATACAATGAGTGGAATGAATAAAAAAAAAATTCTTTAACTTGAATTTTTCAAGTTTTTTGCTTGAAACATCTTCAGTATTTACTTGTCAGTATCTACTTCAGTAACAACGTTCACAAATTATAATAAAAACTATCAAAATGAGTGGTTAAACATATTATTGGTGAAATATTGTACACCGAACTTTATGTGAAAGAATGACATAAAACTTTGCCCACAGACTGCTTTACATTCGGTAAACAGCAGCCCTATGGAGCATATCTAAACGAATTTAATTTTCATTATAAAGAATAACCTATTAAACACAAAAATTGCATAATTACCATTATTTAAAGTTGAAGTTGTGACCTACCTAACCGAATACTCGTTACTCCCAATAGTGTCTGTATAAATTTGATATGGACCTTCACCTCATTTGTTGTTTGATACATCGAGTAAACAACTACTTTACCAACATCGATTATTGAAATTTCATTCGTTTTTAATACATTTGGTCAGATGAAGACAGAGTGGAGATTAATATTTTAGAAACGTTTTGATACACGAGGCTGGTTCTGTAATTTATTAGAATATCCTATTTAAGCATGGTTTCTACGATGGCGAGACGAAAAAATTAGTCAAACTAAAAAGAGGAAGGAATAAAAAAATAACATGAGAGTAAGTGAAACAGCAACAAGTCGATACACCGAATTTGTTTATTTTTGACGTTTCGAGATTTCATCACCTATAACTTTGTTTGTGTTTGGATTGATATACATTTGGAGACATTTCATAATTTAACTTACATTTTTTAACTTTATTAACATCCATTACTGGATTAATGATTTATATTTAATTATTGTCTTTACATAACAAAATCTAAATTAACGGTTCTATTCTGAAATTTGTTTTATTCGGAAAATTTTCTTCAAATTGACATAATATGAATTCCGAAAATTAGCGGCTAATCCGAAAAAAGATGATCCATTTCATCTTTTTTTCGGATTAGACGTCCAATTTTGGAGTGCTGAATTAAAATATGTATTAAAAACTGGACATCCCAATTTTTCTGTCAAAATGGTATTTTGTCTCTATCGTACTATTGGTGAATTTTTCTTTTTTCTTTTTAATTAATTTTCATGTTTTAATTAAAAGCTGTTTATTCAAACATTTTTTTATAATATAACCATTGAGCTTACAATAGAAAAGGATTTTGTATGAAAGAAAAATGACATGAAATACAATTTTATATCTTTATCTAAACCGAGCCATTTTATGAAAAGAAAGTATAAATAACATATATTCCTAATGACCCTTTTTATCCTATAGTGTTTCCTATGCGCATTTAAATAGATTGGCATAAAGCGAAAAATGATCACAATAAATCATCGGCAGTAGGGCGTGGACAAATTTTAATTCAAAAACACAGAATACTGTGAATACTAGCCCTCGTCACGAGCTTGCGTATTTGCGTATTTCGTAACTTCGTAAATTTGACGTTTCTTCTGATTGGTTGAAATTGTTTCCCCTTAATAAGCAAGAAACGTCAAAAATAAACACGCTAACAGGCAGATATCAAGCAACATTTAAAAATTATTTTTTTATTTAAATAGTTGTCTTATTTAAATTACAAATTTTAACTAATGTAAGGGACGATGAATCATTTGTGGGAGGAATATGAAGTGTTCGCATGTTTGTTTGCTGAATTCTTGAATTAGAATTCAAAAATTTTATTTTATATATTTATAAAAAATAATTAAATTAAAATTAAAAACAAATTTCATTCGTTAAATTAATAATTATAAAAAATAATCTGCTTGCGGTGTTTTTGATGATATACCATGACTTTCCTGACAAGCCGCTTCGAATATTGTAAAATCACGATTGTTTAATTCAAGTATTGCAGCTACATTTCCACAGCGGTAACAATAATTCGGTTTTTGACACAGTCAAAACAGTCTCATTAAAATGCCATTTATAACCTTCCATTACAAATTTATGGGCCCGACAAATCATATCAATATCGTTGGATATGTTAAATTGTAGTACTACATCGGAACCAAATAAATAGCCGGCACCCCTTGGTGATACACCCCAACCTTGAGTGTCTTCGGGATCACTCCATAACAAATCGCACATTGGGTCGTCATGTGGCACCTCCTGTTTACGATCGATGGAACGGAGTTGGTCTAAATACTGTATTGATGGACTTAAACCACCGTGCACACAAAATATTTTGCCATCGATTATGGCCGATAGGCTAAGATAGTCGAAAATCTCAGTGCAATGGCGCCATATCGTGTTCCAGCCGTTTTTTCTTACACAATCATCATAAAATCCTTATACCCGAGTTATTTGACGTGATTCTTGATTACCACGTATCAGGGTTATTCGATCGAGATAACGTACCTAAACAAGAAAAATATCAATATTAGTAAAAGGTTTGAATCGGAATCAATAAACTCACCTTTAGCGCCAAAAGAAGCAAGAATGTTTCAACACTGTAGTAGCCGCGATCAACAAAATCGCCCATAAATAAATAATTTGTCTCGGAACATCCCCGCCCACCTTGAATAACTCTTTCAAATCATAAAATTGCCCATGAATATCACCACAAACTGTGCCAGGTGAATCAACTCTTTGCACATTGCTTTCTTCCACCAAAATCTCTCGTGCCTTAGCACATAATGCCTTCACTTTATTCTCTTTAATAATTTCACATCGTTTTCAGGCTACTTTTCTTCAGCGTATTTTGAAAATATTAAAAAACGGGCAAGAATGTCTACCCAAAAATGGAAAGAAGAGGAAGAGATGGATATATTGAATTATTTTAAAAAAATAATTGAAAATAATTTAGAAATAGAGGTTTGTTTTATCAGTAGTGCCTACATTTATATGTAAATATTTATGTGATTTTTACTTTGATCCATATTATTTATTTTCACTTATTAAAATTCACAAGTAACCACAATTGTCAAAATACGCTGAAGAAAAGTAGCCTGTGAGCGTGTTTATTTTTGACGTTTCTTGCTTATTAAGGGGAAACAATTTCAACCAATCAGAAGAAACGTCAAATTTACGAAGTTACGAAATACGCAAATACGCAAGCTCGTGACGAGGGCTACTGTTTGCTTTGTGCTTTATAGACGAACTAGTCCTGCTGTGTATAGAAAGAGACAATTAAAATGTATATACATATTCATATTTTAGTCATACAAAATCTCACTCTATTTAAAGTACTTCCTCAATGATATAATACTAAGCACGATGATGCGTTTCCAGCAGTAGATTTACTGATTTCAAAATTAAAAAAACATTAGATTATATTATTTAGATTATATTTTGTAGATTTAATTTATAATTTTTTTGTGTAATATGTGATTTGTGATTAATGCAAACTGAAATACTTTTGGAAGCTGGAATTATTTGAATTTATATAATGTTTGTTCTTTGTTTATATTATATTACTTTACACATATTTTTATTTTGAATATTTTCAATATTATGTGACTACATCCTTTGGTCACAAGGCTAGCACACTTAAGTCAAATTTGGTAAAGTTACAGGATAGATATAAAATGGTGAATATTGATACCTCAATTTTTTTATAAGCTACTATATGTCTTATTGCCACATACCGCAAAATCATTTATTACTAAAATCTAGAACATTAAAGGAATTATTTATTAATTAATTTTTGTACAATGACTAATGTATAAATGATATTGATTGATTGATTGAGTTTAAAGTATGTAGATACTAACGATTAAAAATGTATTTTGTTAAACATATAATAATTGATTAAAATTTTGATTGATTTTGGATAGCTATAAATTTAAAATAAATAAATAAATTTTATATTAAATAAAATACAAATTAAATAAACCAATAAAATAACCTGTGTTTTTTAATTAAGTTTTTATTCTATTTCAAATCACGATTAAACCGTTTGGATTCCTTCCTGGCAATAAATAAATCAATTTTCTTTAAACCTAATTTCCTTGTTTAAAAAATTTGAATCTTACAGTTAATTCAAAATAATTTAACATACACTAAAAGGATAATTAACATTAATTTAATCAAATTATTAAACGAAAAATTTTAAATTTACGAAGATTTCTTTGAAGTCGCCTATTTCAGCACATAATTAATTAGGATAATTCTATTAATTAAAGTTAATTAAACGTTTGTCGCACTGTAGACAATGTTTAATTGAAGCAATTTATATTCATCAAACGAGATAAATTGATTTGAGGAGCATTATTTATACTCAGGATTTGTTTAGTTAGGACGTCTTTAAGCTGTTTAATGTGCCCAAGATTTGTTTTGAACAGTGATTGTTTGTTTTAATTCTGATTTTAGAGGTATTTTCTGGAATCTGGCTATTAACTATTAATTAATATTTAGCTAGGGACACTGTAGAATGCTTTGAAAAAATAAAACAATTTAACAATGCAAATAAAACAAGATTTATTATATTGTTTGTGGCGTAGTGGTAGTAGTGGTAACGCATTCGACTAGAGGGGCGGAGGTCTTCGGTTCGATCCTCATTTTTTTTTTTAATTTTTATTATTATTTTTTTTTAGTATTCATGTACATAATGACCAAATATTAACCTTTTTTTTCTTTTTTTATAAATTTTTTAATTGGGTGCAGAGCGGACTTATTAACGGTCCTAGCTCCTTGTAACTGTCAGAGCTTCTGCACCCAATGCGCGATCCTGCAAATAAAGATTAATAGCTACCTTAAATTTATTCATTTTATATTCCTTCGGAAATTTGAAGTGTATTAGCGAATTCCACTTTTTTGATGTTCGGTAGATAAATTCGCGCTTGATTTCTTCAGTTCTAGGTTTCGGGAGTTTCACCGTAAACCTATGTGCATTGGTTGTTCCTCTTGTTACTCTTATTGTTGTAACGAATGGTGGTATTTTCTCCGATAGTTCTGCAGAACATTTACCATGTAAGCATCTGTAGAAGACGCAGAGTTCTGCAACATCTCTGCGATGCTGTAAGCTGTCTAGTTCTTGAGTAAGTCTGGGATTTGTATTATTCTGATAGCGCGGCGTTGAACTCTGTCCAATAAGTGGAGGGTTGTACCAGACGCACCTTCCCAAACTTGACAACAATACTCTATACATGGTCGGATGAAGGTTTTATATATCTGGAGAACTTGATGCGATTTGAAAAACCTTCTGCATCAATTCAGGAACCCAAGTTTTTTTGAAGCTGATTTAGCCAATGCAACAATGTGTTCATTCCATTTGCGTTTTTTACTTATTTGATCACCAAGCAGTCGAATAGAGTCGCAACCCACAAGGATATGGGTTTTTTACCACAAATGGGTAGTCGTTGCGACTTTCTTTTACGTGAAAATGTGCATATTTGTGTCTTTTTTTCGTTAAATTGTACTGAGTTGTTGTTACTCCACTCAAATATTGTACTTAAATCGAAATTCAGAGAAGTTACGACTTCTGACCGTTTATTATTTAGATCTGTAATGCTAGGCTCCGCCTCGAATGAAATAGAAGTATGCAAATGTGGCATTCCGCTTTATAGTTATTACAGTAATTACATAAGAAAATAAGTGGTCCGCGTTTATGATGCCCCTAAACACTACAACAAATTATTTTAAAACTTTCATATATTATAAGTTGTAGTAAGCCATGAGAATTGTTCGGAAAAAAAAATTTTCCTTTCATAAACTTCAAAGCATGCTCTGTTTGAAACAATATACATAAGAATGAAAATTAAATAAATTTCCTTAGGTTGATATGGCTTAGTAGAAATGTTTTGGACTAGAGCGGCTAAAGTCCGAGGTTCGATTGTAGTCAAGGCATTTTAATTTTGTTTTTCAATTTATATTTTTTTGACGTTATAACGTCTTACACCGCATGTTCAGAAAATTGACAAGAAATTTTTCCCTTGGTCGTGGGTAGGGTTCGCAAATACCCGACATTATTCATTACCCGGTTCTCGAATAGTTCCACAGAGTAATACCCGGGTACCCGGGTACCCGTGTTCCTTTAGTTTAGTTAAGAAACATATACAAAAAACCAAAATATTTTATTAATTAGTCTTGTTAGTACGTTACACAAATTTTTTAAAATTAATTGAGAATAATTTTTCGTGTATCTAAAGTAGAAGCTTTTAAATTTTTTTTAGTTTTAATAGAGTTTGTGACTAAACTGCACTAGTATGACGAAACATATATATTATTATTAGGAACCGGGTAATTTTATGAAAATACCCGGTCCCGGATAACCGGGTACTCGATACCCGGGTTTGCGAACCTTAGTCGTGGGCAATTACTAATCAACTATAAGCATTACCTTTACTAATTGACAATTAGAGATCTTCTTTGGTTCCAAAAACCTAAATTTTTCAGAAAAAGAGCGTTACCACCAAACGTAATATTATGGGCGATGCGACCCGGAAACAGCCACATGATAAGCCGATTCACAAGGCACGTAGGCACAAAAAATAGGGTATAAAAGCATATTTTAACAAAATATTAACTAGTGTTTGTTAGTAATTTGATAAAGGAGTAACATCCGAAACGATCTTGATTTCAATTTCAAATAAAATAAATATCACATTAAAAAAGTGACAAAACCAAAATAATTGTGTGCTATTATAAAAAATCTTTATCCACAACATCTAATTAAGTCGAAGCAGAAATGGTTTACAACCACAAACAAAAATAATTTCGTGCAAAAGCGTTCGGATATAAAGGAATTTCAAGAAAGTCGCATCAAACCATTAGTGATGCGTACAAAAAGTCATTGTAATGTGATTCATCACTGAAGTTAAGCTGGTAAAAAATATCGCTAAGAACGAAACATTATCATCAGACTGTCGATGAAAATTTCTTAATCAATTTTTGGAATTGTGCAATAACATTTAACAGCAAAAAATTCCAGTAAGATAAAAAGTGACACAAAAGAAATTCAAGGTGCTCTCCACAACTTTCAACCTCGAAAAACATCGAAACAGAAAACCATTAAAAAATATTTATTATAAACAATTAGACTACTAAAATTAGAAAATTCAGGAAGTGCATCCTTAAAGACATACCGGAACTTCTTGACGAAATCACACGATGTTCGAGTCTTTAGCCAAACTTGGAATTAAACCAAAGAAGGAGGATGCCCTTTCTTTATCGCCTGGAGGGGGTGACCTTAATATGCTTCGTATAGATTCTAACCGGATGTCGCACAAACACGTGATAATTCAATTTAATTTAGAAGATTTAGTTATAATTAAAACGTTCATGTACATTAAGTGAAGATAAATTAAAACGAAAAGTATAAAAATAAAAGTGTGTTTTTATGTTTTAATTGCATATCCAAAATTATATGCTTGCGGTAATTTGGCTACTTCTCAACCGATTTTAATGAAATTCGATATGTGCGGTGGAAACCGGATTTGTAGATGCAGTTCTGAAATAGGTCTAAGTAAGTTTTAACTTGGCTATTACATAACTGGTTACAATGAAAGTTGGCACGTACGATGTTCTAAATTTATTTTTAAATGAAATTCTAGAATTTGGTCAACAAGTAGGAAGAACTTAGTTATTTCTGAGCAGATATTCATAAAATTCGATAAATGTGACAGAAATAAACATTTACAAGGTTTTCAGAAGGAGTTCTGAAATAAGACAGTTTAGAATGGATCTTGGCTATCCGATTATGATGAAATCGGACAAGCGTAATTGAAATTGATTTTCATCGCCATCAGATCATTTTTTGTATATAACTTCACACTTCTTCTCCTCGTCCTTCTCTTCGTACTTATCTTTTTGTCCCAAACTTATTGTTTGGGACTTACATAAAAGTTCATTTATGTGTTTATCTACCGAGTGGGCCACGCGAAGAACTTGAAAAAAACAAAGATAATCAAAAATTATGCAAAGTAAGTTTTTTTTTTGTTAGAAAGGACCGTAATATAACGAACAGCTTATCTTCAACGGCTGAGAGATCCTGGAGAAAGGACACAATTTTTAAAATCTAATATGGGCCTTACGATACTTAAAATGAAATGTGTTTGCATCGCTTTTTGGCATGGTTTATCATTTGTGCCTTCGACCACATAATGGTTAGTTGATTTAAAACAGATTCCGTTAACTTTTGCTAGCTGACACATTGATGGTGAATAAACGTTTTAGGATTCCTTTGGTGACTTTTCTTTTTCTTAAAATCTTCTCTAGATTTCAACTCGTTCCAGTAATTGGAATTGACTGTAAGAAGAAAGTGTTTAACAGGCCCTTTCAATAATTTCTACGAATATACCAACGTAAATTCCATTTAAAATTATCGCATTTTGTTCAATTTGTGTTGAGAGAACCTTTGTAGCTTCCAAATGAGAGCGTTGCAATCACCCCATTTATTGTTGTGTATTTTTTCAACTTTCCGTCTTATAATTGTTTATTAAATTCCAGCAACCGTTTTCTGAGTTCTTTGCCAACACCCACAAACGTTTTGGCATTGTCTGAATAAATGGATTTGACTTTCCCTCTTCGTGAAATGAATCACTCACGATGTCCCAGCCTGGTTGCGAAACAAACAAAAGCCGCAACAAAAACCTCTGAAGCGTTGAATTTCCTGATATACTGGCATGGATGGTGTAATCCTCTCTGATTGTAGATCAGATCACCCGTAATTTATTGCAGTTGGACTGGTTTGGCCTTAGTACATACCACGCAATTTTAAACTACCTGTTTGGATTTTGCTTTTCGATTAATGGGCCAGTATTTCTCTCTAACCAATGATAACAAGAGTTGTGAACCAGCGTGAAAATTTTGGTCATGATCATGTCTAAGAAATACCCTTGTGAAGTTTGTTTTGGATGGTAAAATTATCTGATGTTTAATGTCACTAACCAGTGCTTCCATTGGTCTTGAAATGTAAAAGCTTTGTTGAGACAATGCCACATTTGACAGCATCAGTTCAAACTCATTTGCCGCAATGGTCCAGATATTTGCGGAATAACTAGAAAGTCCAACCATTTGGTATAAGGGGTTGAACGTGATCTGATTTTTGTTGAAATACCATGTGGTATTAAGGTTTTTGTTTGATTGATACCACTTATTGTCAAATCACTTATGTTAGTCTTGTTAATACCAAGTTTATTTGCAAGTGATGTAACAATAAAATTAGGCTGACTATACCTGAATCCAAAAGTACTCGGCAATTATGATAGGTACCTGTCCTGTCTTAAATCTGTATTATTGCTGTAGACAACAATATTTTTGTATACATGTCTGCGTTTTCTGCATATTTGTAGCTGCGTGCATATTTTGTGTATCTTGGATACTAGAAGCAGACAATTCAGCTGTATTATTCAGAAATAGAATTGCAAACTCGACAGCCAATTGATTTACATGCATCTGTAGCGTGTGACTTAGAAGAAGCGCCTGCTAACCAAATTCGCAACGTGTCGTAACGACATTTTAGCTAAAGCAAATTTTAGAAATAGATCAAAATCAAGAGACGAAAAGTCAAACTCGACGGAATGTTTTTATCATCGGCGTTTTGGAGAACGAGCTACAAAGTGTGTTTCTGGGTGTCGACATCACGACAAGTTTATCGCAAATAACGAGACCCAAGAATTCAACAAAAAAAAACTAAATTACAGTCAAGGTATCAATGCCTATAATTGGTGGACATTAAAAAAGGGTGACTCTTTGATCCGGTAACATCGTTATTTACAGTAGGAGCCATCACACCACTACCAAGTCAGACGATAACTTTAGTAGACAAAAGTGTAATTAACCCAGACATTCTAAACTTACCAAGTAAATACACGAAAATCACTAGAGAGACACAAAACTTTAATGCCACCAAACATAATGTAACTCATTGTCTAGAGACCAGAGGACCACCAGTCATGTGTAAAACATGCCGCGTAGCTCCGGATAAGTTAAAAATAGCACGTGATCATTTCGAGAGCATGATGTCCCAGGGGATCTGTAGTCCTAGCAAGAGTGAATTGGAGCCCAGTCCGTTACATTTAGTCCCGAAGAAGAACGGAGCGTGGAGACCATGTGGCAACTACAGAGCGCTAAACAACGTGACAACACCTGACATCTACCCCGTACCGCATTTACAGCCCTTTTCATTCCAGTGAGGGTTATCGTTTTGCTTTGTGTATCTCGATGATATATTGATTGTATCCAAGTCGATGGAAGAACATGTGTCGCACGTAGAATAAGTATTCAAACGTTCGTCAGAAGCCGGTTTAGTAATTAAGGTAGACAAATGTGTATTTGCACAGACGGAAATATCATTTTTGGGGCATTTGGTAAACCAGAGTAGAATTTTATCATCCCCAGCGAGAGTAAAAACCATACGTCAATATCCACAACCGGATAATGTGCAACAAATGAAACGTTATGGGTATGATTAACTTCTATACAAGACTCATTCCAACCGTGGCACGGGACCAGGCTATATTAAATGATTTTTTAAAAGAGTACAAGCGTAACAGTCCGATCGCGTGGACAGAGGAATTAGTGTCAGCTTTTACAAAATGTAAGTCGAAATTGAGTGAGTACCCTGCTAGCACACCCGAATTTGTCAGCGAAAATATCGGTAATGGTAGACGCTTCTGAAATAGCAGTGGGTGTGGTCGGGCAGCAGTTGGTAAAGGAAGTTTGACAGCCACTGAGCTTTTATTCTGTAAGATTGACAGATACGCAAAGAAAATACAGTCCATATGACCGGGAGTTGTTAGCGGCTTATCTAGGCATAAAATACTTCCAATTCTATCTCGAGCGAGGTAACTTCACTCTCATCACGGACCATAAACCTCTCATTTACGCTTTTCGACAGAACTTAGACAAGGCATCACCCAGACAGAGACGGCAACTGGACTTTATTGGACAATTTACGGCGGACTTACAGCATATAGCGGGTGCTGATAATGTGGTAGCCGACACGTTATTAAGAGAAGAACCCATAAACATATACGAGACCATCGACTATAACAAACTTGCAACAGATCATGGCATGTGGTATGGCCCGCAATAAGAAAAGACGTGAGAATTATGGCACAAGCGTCAACAATTTAAGGTCACGAGGCATAGGCACCAATAGGTAATTTCGAATATACAGTAGAGCGTTTCACCGAGTAGAGGTTCACATAGATCTGGTGGGACCGTTACCGGTATCAAACAACCAAAAGTATTGTTAGTAATAGACAGGTATACTCGCTGGGCGGAAGCAATTCACATACCAGATATCACCGCAAGTACAGTCGCACCGGCATTATATGCAAATTGGATAGCACGTTTTGGTGTACCGCATTGCATTATTACAGACCAAGGTGCACAATTGGAATCGCAACTGTTCGCGGAATTGGCACAGATTTTAGGATTTGAACGAAGATAGACTCTCCACAAGTTATAACACCAAATGCAATGGTATGATAGAACGATGGCACAGGACGTTAAAGGCGACAATTAGGTATCACGATAGACCAGATTGGACCGAAATATTACCACTGGTACTATTAGGAGTACATACGTCAATTAGTGAAGAATTGTAAACCACTCCCGCAGAATTGATGTATGGAAGCACGATCAGAGTCCCGAGACAATTCATAGAACCACAAAATAATTCAACCACACAATCAGAGTTCGTAAGCAAATTAAAAAAACATTTTGACGAATTAAAACCAGTAAATGCTTCTAGACATACGAAGGAAAAAATTTTCATCAACACAGCACTAGAGGACTGCTCACATGTATTTATACACACAGATGCAATGAAAAGGGCTCTCCAACCTCCATATACAGGTCCATACAAAATCTCCAAGAGACCCAAATTTTTTGAACTAGAAATAAACAATAAAAAAGTAAATATTTCAATAGATATGCTGAAATCGTGTTATACCGAAAATAAAGCGAAGACGTGAAAGAAGCAAACAATAAGCGAGGACGCATCGCTGTTGGGGGATAGGGCTGAGTATGTGACTCCTGAAACTCCAAAACAAAAAAAAGAGTAGTTTTTGATCCACAAATCCAAACAGAGAACGAACCAATTGAGATCTTAATAAGGCATGGTCGCACGATACGAATACCAGCGCAATTTTTACTTAAAATGATTACCTTATCATAACCAATTGTACCCCAATATACATTTAGGTGTACCTATTGCAAACTAAAAAAATCGGGGTATAGGCTGTGTCTTCTACACGGCCGTAGGTGTTTTCCGTGATAACGTTTATAAGCGGTGCGCGAAATGGCACGATATATAGGTTTGTTAAAATAAATTTCTTTATAGCATCATGAAATGAGAGTACAGTGGTTGTTTGCAAACGATTAAGTATACTGGGCGATGGTACAAGAAGTACGATATGAAGCGCAAGGTTTCAGCGGTGATGTACCTGACGAATGTGAGAGCCAGACAAAATCGTCGGGGCTAGTAAATTAGAGACGCAGTCTAGGTCCAAGGTGTCCTTGATGAAACGCACGAATTCGGGTTTAGCGATGACATCGATGTTGAAATCAACGCAGAGCACAACAGGTATATCGGATTCTCCCTTTACAGTGCTCTCTAGCATTGTAAATTGCCACTTTGTAGATCTAAATTTTAATTAAAATGTATGTGAAAATAAATTATTTTAATTTAAAATAAATTATCTGCTACAAGTTCTTTACGCATACAAATTGACACTAGAATGGCATCTGATCGGAGGATCAGATGATGCATTCTCCCAGTACAGTGTTCTCAAGCTTTGTAAATCACCATTTTGTAGATTTTAATTTTAGTTAGAACTTATGTGGAGATTAATTATTTTAATTAACAATAAGTTATCTGCCACAGTTTCTTTACGTACAAATTGACACAAGAATTACTCCGGTCAGATAAGGGATTCTCATGGATGATAGTAAATCGCTGTTTTGTACTTTGTAATTTTAATTAAAATTCATATCGAGATTAATTATTTTAATTTAAAATAAATTATCTGCCACAGTATTGTTAAGCACAAATTAATAATCGAATTGCTCCGATCTGATAAGGCATTGTCTCGCTATAGTGCCCCCAATCTCTATAAATCCCTATTTTGTAGTTTGAATTTTTGAATTAAAATTTTAGTTGATGAGTAATTGCTTACGACCAAGGGCTAAATTTCGGGTCAATTTTCTGAACATGCGGTGTAAAACGTTATGACGTCAAAATATAAAGAAAACAAGATTAATGAGCTCTCAAGTAATACGAGTATATAAAATATACTTACCAAACCATTTGTATTATATAACGCTTACCAATTTATTTAATGTATAATTAGCTGAAATTTTAAAAAGTTTGATAAATGTTTTCTTATTTTGATTGAATAATATTTTAAATACCTTTTTTTTTATACACTTGCTGTACATACTTCAAAATGTAAGCAAACAGATTTGTAGTTTTTGTGTGCGGTTACATGCAGCTTATTGCTTAGCTTAACAAATTGTTTTACGCGGCAATAGAGGCTATGCCAATTTTCAAACCTTACAAACAAATTTTAATTCACTTTTGCTGAAGCCATAAATAAAAATAATTTATTAAAGCAATAAAATAGTGTGTTAACAAAAGTATTAAATTCATTTGGACTTTTCATTTAATAACGAACAATAATAGGCTTTGTACCATCAATTTCACTATTTCATTGCCGCAAATTTTCCATCATTCTAATTTCAACAGCAACAATTTCATTCCACATTTATTCCACAAACACAATTAGCAAAGTCTATTAATCATAATAAAATCTTCCACCATTAGAGTTCCACGTACTTTTTCTGACATTGCCAAAGGTTAAAAATAAAAATTCCATTAATTGCTTCATTATTTATTTGCCCATATAGTTTAGCGAAGAGAAAACATTTCTCACGTCATACCAAACTATAAATTAGTCTTCTTAATTAATAATCAAAACAAATTTAGTTGATTGGTGTTTTGGTATTTTGAATTGCGTTGTGTTATTTTGGGAACCTTTGACTTTGACTTTAAAACTTATATTTTATGTCTCCTAACAACTGACAAATTTTTGTTTCCATTTAACTAAGTATTTACCGTGATTAATACAAAATATTATTCCGCGATAAACATTAATAACATCACTGACACACTCGAACAAAACGATGATTTAGATGGAAACATTATGTGTACGAAATATTTTGTACACATAATGCGCGCATCGCAAAAAAATCGTGCACACCGAAACGGTGACTAAATGTACTAATCCAAACAAACAATAATACAGACATATAAATAATGACATGAGGAAACCCCGGCTATTGCCTACACCTTCCCAGACAATAAATGACTCATCGTATAAAACTGCGGTATTTGAAAAACAAAACTTTTTTTTTCTTTTCTGCTACTGCTACCGTTATAAACTAATAAAGTAAACAAGTTGAAGTAAAGAAAAAAAAATACAAAAAACCATTTCTGCTGACAAAACGCTGGTTAATGCTATCTCAAAAACTCGAAAAAACTTTTTTTTTTTCTAATATAAAAAATTTACCTAAGGATTTTTATTTTTGCTGCAAAAATTTTAACCTAGCGGTCAGCAAGAAAACTACTAAATATGAAATAGTGTCGCAAAGCTAAATTAGCACAATGATTTAAAATCAAGGTTATAAATTTAACCGTCTACGTGACTTTTGGAACGTACTTTTGCGTACTTTGAAACGAATATTTACCAAATCAAGCGTTAGTTGTTTCCATAATGTTTGAATAAACTTTTATGATGCTTATCAATCAAATCGTTATACAATCGATGTAAAATAATTTGTAAAATAATCGCAAATTGAAGTGCCTCAATTTTGACGGGCGAGCGATTCACAAACATAGAACAGCCAGATCAATCTTTCGAACATTTTTTTGTTTTTTTATTCTCGGAATACATGGCATACCATGTTACATATTATATTAGATTAGTGTTCAGAAATAAATGTAGTTTTACATCTAGAAAAACCTAATTAAAAAAAAAAAAAAATTAAAATACCAAGTAGAAACATTAAAAAAATCATGCAATTTGATTTCAAGGATTTTTTTTTTTTTTTAAAACTAACCTAACCGACCAATCAATAACAAGCAACTATTAAAAAAAAAACAAAGAAAAAACCCAAACCGATTTTAGAATGCAAACGTCAAGTCAAAGTATAAAAAATACACAAAGTATACGATTTTTTTTTCTTGTAGAATTTTATATGAAAACAAAATTTTTTTAGTATACAAGAATTTAAACTTAGAATTAAAGCCTAAGCCTTGGAAACAGTCTATGTCAGATATATAAGCAAAGAAACAGGTCTTAAGTAATATGAAAAAAAAAATGTTTATATCGTTTTTGTAACACGACTCATACTATACCAACTAATTTATATATGCGCTATAAGCTTTTCGTTTAAAATACGAAGCTTTTTTCAATTATGGGTTGATTGCAGGTCGTAGTTTTATTTTAGCAAAATGAATACAAGAAAAAAAAACTTTATTTTTTCTTTCAAACTAACCGGATAGATGAATACATTTTTATTTATATTATTAATATTATTAATTGTTGTTGTTGTTTTTATTGTTGTTGCTTAAATAGAAAACAAGTTTACGTTGGATTTTCGCTGTTGTTGTAAAATGATTGTGCCAAATTATATTATTATTACTATTATTATTATTTGTATCGATACACAAACCATAAATTATAAATAACTATCTACACACGATTAGCTATTTGTTTGATTTACATACTTACACCGGTAAAAAAAAAATTTTGCGGTTTTTTGTTATATAAAAATTAAGTAATTTTTAGTAAGATTGACATTCCGATTTACTTTTTTGGCGAAATATTCATAAATGATTTAATCTTAAGAATATTCTTATAATAAATGGATAAATCGATTGTTAGAAAACAACAACAATTTTAAAATTTTTTTTTTTTTTTGAAGATAAATGAACTTTGAAATATTTTGCTATGGGAATGTTTATGATTGATTTGAAATAAGCTTGTGCGGAATTTTTTCCGTTTGGTATATCCTACACGTTTTTATGTTTAGTTTTTATGGTAGGTAATCATTGTAAGTACTTATTTGAAGCAATTATTTTCATCCACATTAGGTCAATATAAATATATTTTATAAAATTGATTTTAAATCTGTCATTTGGATTTGGACAACTAACATTAAAAATCCTCGTTGCGATAAATAATCTGGTAACTTTGGTTCAATAGATAAATCATTATTTTTTTTTTTTTGTTGGACGTTAGCAGCGGATTTTTGTTTCACTTTGAAGTTAGTCAAACCATACAGCAATGCCTCTCAAAATCCTCCAAAATCAGGGAGCATATTAAAATGTCAAGTGACTAAATATTTTTGATCGCGATTTAGCACACTTTATACATATATTGAAGTTAGGTCTAACATTAACTTTCTTCTTTGCCAGATTATATTAGGGTGAATGCCGTAATAATTAATTTGAATTATTATTTTTATAGGGATAGCTACTGAAGAGTTTTAGGAAATTTTTAATTTCCCGATATTAGAACTTAAGTACCATTTACATCTGACTACCGACTATCTTGGTACATTTTATCTAGCATTAAATTGAACCACGGTTTTAAGCTGATTTCTCACATTTTAAACTATTAAAATTCAGATTGAAAACCTGGTTGATACAAAAGATGATTTTTCTTTGATTTTATAGATAAGTTAAGCAGCTGTAAACGATTTTTAAACCATTTTTAGTTTATGCTAGAGTAGAGATAATATTCATTATTTTTTGGTTTGATGTCACTAATAAACTTTTATATGTTTACGTGGTATTTGAATTCTGTAAGAAATAAAAATTTACTGTTAGGTTTAATTCTAACCTCTGTTAAACCTTGTGTTAACGTAGTAAGAATATTATGAATTCGCATTTTCTTTAGAGTTTCGAAATAATTATTAACGAACTGATTTTCCAGCAATTATAAATTAGCTGAGGTCTATAAGTACAGTTAATAATGAATTAAATGGTTAATCCAGTTAATATACATAACTTATAAGTTTATTTCAGAGATGGGCAACGTCAAGGGTTGTTTTAACCCTCAATTCATGAAGGTATAGGAGGCAACAATATTATTAATAAAGAAATCTTAAATAATTCATGGATTATCTTTAGGCATCCTTATTCAATAAACAATAGTTTTTTTGTCCGTAGAAAAACTAATATTTTTTTTGAAGTGAAACTTCTTTAGCGACGTATGTATTTGTTTGAAATTTTTGAAATGAAAAGTGTAACGCAAATCAAAGTAGCATTTAGTACATTTACTGCTTGGTTAAAAAATTTTAATACAGAAAACAAGTAAAACACTATAATGTATAACAAAATGGACATATACTGCGTCTTGAGTTTGTATCGTAATTCGCCTACTATTTGACATTTTTGGTTACACTTAAGGTGAAACGGTTACACGAAAGGGGAAATAAGAGACAAGCTTTAAGTGCGAAAAATGAAGGGGCATGTCGTATTTATCGAATTTCATCATAATCGGATTAGAAATAACCGAGTTTTTACATAACTGGGTATATTCCAGAACATCATCTAAAACTCATGTTAGAATCCCATTTCCGTTAGACATGCTGAATCTCATTATACTCGGTTGAGAAATAGCTAAGCTCCTTTTTCATATTCTAGAACTTCATCTAAAACTCATTTTACAATCCTATTTCAATTATGCAGTATAAATTTCATCACAATCGGAAATGAAATCACCAAGTTCCTTCCTAATTGGCAATATTCCAGAAATTTACTTAAAAATCACTTTAGAATCCCATTTCCATCGAACATGCTGAACATGCTCAATTTCATGAAAATCGGATAAGAAATGGCCAAGTTTCTTCCTAATTGGTCATTTTCCAGAACTTTATCTAATCATTTAAGAATCCCATTTCCATCGTTCAAATAGAATTTCATCATAATCGGTTAATAAATGAACCAAGTTCATTCCTAATCGGCACGAATTTGACTTGAAAATGCTATTGATGGATAAACTTCTATACGGGATATTTAAACTTTCTACATTCGAATCTAAGGGACAATCGGAAATCAGAGATAGGCCATTCCCCAATTAGGCTCTTAAACCGAGCTTCTATTGTAATGTATCATCCCTATGCCGTTATATAGTTAATCAATCTTTTTTCCTTCGGTTGTTCAGCCAATAAATAAAACAACTTCAATTACGACGACGTTTCGGTAATTTTATTACCTTCTTCACAACGTATGATTTTTGAACCTACCCTTAAATGAAAATAATATAAATATAAATCTCTCCCATATATTCGTGTATGATATACACAAACAAACTATTGTATACAATACAAATACAAATTGTGGTCCTGTGTTAAAATTTTTATAGTCTTCAAAAATAAAAAACAACATTCTTCTTATGTCAAAAGTCAAGACATTCCAGGATTTTTTCAAAACATTTCAGGGCCACTACATAATAATCCAAATATTATTTACAATTTTAGAATTTAAAAATTGTGTCAATGATACCGGAATAAATTTTGCTGAGATCGTCTGTATCACTTTTTTTATATTAACTAAAGTTTCTCGTTTGCCCAGAATATGAACCATTTCTAAGAAAAGACGATTCTTATATAGTCTCTCACTTTCTATAATTTTTATTTTATTAAACCCAAATATATGATCCGTATCATGTGTGGGTTGACACAATGTAGTAGCTTGCGGATTTCTTATAGGTACCTTAGTGTCCGATTTGTGTTGACTTATGCGATTTTTTAGTAGCTGTTTAGTAGTACCAATGGGCGCTTTCAGGCCCGTCAACTGTTGGCAACATGTTGAGAAAAACATTCATGATATTTTCTGAATGCAACCGCTTTATCGAAAATTTCATGGCAATGTGATAGATCGATTGTTAGTTTTTCCATCACTAAATTTTAAATGCCAACATGTTGTGGAAACTGAAAGCGCCCATTGTATTTCAAGTTACAGCTATTACATGGTATTAAGGGCGTTTTTTTTTAATGTCTGAGAAATAAGAGAGAACAGATAGATAATATATCGGAGAAATCCGATAAATATTTTCTCTGATGTATCCGAGAAAAATAAATAATAGTTTTGTTAGCGTCGTAGAAATTAAACGTCAGTTTAAGATTGCCAAATAAATATTATCGTGTTCTTTTTATTTAAAATAAATGTCTGTCAAACAACAATCTGAACTTTTTTTCAGAGAAAAAAGATTCAATTTTAAAATTATCCGAGCGTAAAAAAAAAACGACACAGAGAAATAATTTTTTTCTCGGATACTAAAATAAAACGCGTATCTGTATTTTGACAGTTAAATTATTTCTCAGATTAGTTCGATATCAAAAAAAAAAACATGCCCTAAATATACCAAATTGGATCGGAATAAATCCGGAGTTCTATGTTTTAGTTGACTAAAAATATTTCTAAGTGGATTTCCAGCCGAAAAAGTAATGTGGCAATTTATTTTGAAATTCCATAAAATTTTAGAAATATGTTCACTAAGACCTTTCACATATATAATGGATTTGTATGTTAGAATTTGGTTAATGGAGGCAGCGGGATTGGAAACATTATTGTTATTATTTGTGGCATTATGCCCGAACAACAAAATAGTTTTTGACGTAGGACTACGTCTTTGTTTTCATTATATATGGGGGGTAAACCAAAATTTCAATGTGATGACGCGCGTCACGGAATTGACGTATTTACGAAATTTATTTGATTAAAATTATGCCTCTTGATAAATATAAATGTAATGTTTTAAAAACTGTAAAAATCAAACCAAGTTAAATAAAACTTTGTGGATTGAAAAAAAAAATTAAAACAACAAATTATTAATAAGCATTTTAATTTCAATTTTAATTAAATAGTAATGAACTTGATCAAACATGCCGCACGCCATATTGATTTAAAGCTATAAAATAAAAATAAAAAAGTTCAAACATTTTTTATTTTCATTATGCAAAATATTGTGTACATTTTTTGAATTTATATGCTGTATAACCTATGCAATCCTAGAAAATTTTATAGTGTCAAAGATTAAGCCGAAAAATGTTTCGGTTTGCGAGTTATGGGACTTCTATGGGAAAATTTAAGCTACATTTGTAAAACCTTCCTTCGGTTTAAATGGGGGATTTATGACCACGAATTTATTGTTTAAATTCAGTCTGTGTGACTGTTAGGTATAGGTACAGTCCGATTACCATATTTTTATAGCGTATTCACGGTCATTATCAAGTAAAAAAATAAAAAACTGTATTTCGTCGGTCAAACTGGCTGGAGAATTATTTACTTGGATAAGCAATTATCCAAGTTATGACTGAAATTTTCCAACAACCAAGTCTGATGATTGACGGTCAAAGAAACTAAATTTTAGTTACATTTGTAAATCCTTTCCTCGGTTTAAATGGGAGATTAATTACCACGAATTTATTGTGTAAACTCAGGGCGAATTCACGGTCATTATCAAGTAAAAAACAATTATTTTCAATTCTTTTTATAGAATCTGAATGCAGTTGGAGTATGGTATTTATTTTCAAAAGCTGATATATTCCGTCTCTGTATATTTTGGTGTTGATGATACATTTTTTTCTTCAATAAAACAATTTTGTCTGCAGACCGGTGTTGCAGAAGATATTAAATTTTTTATTGGAGTTAACGATGGGAAAATATTTTGTAAATCCTGTGCAATTACCATTTGCCGACAAGTTTTGATTCCGCTGTCAATCATGCCGACCTGTGCAGAACTCGGATTATGTTCCATATTTGGCTTTATAACGACTAATGACAATGCTGAGATGCTTGTATTTTCACCAACACATTTGTTATTTTCGGCTTGATTTGCCGCTTCAAAATTTATAAAAGAAGTAATATCAAAACTGGTTTCGCATTGGTGGTTGTTATTTTCTGCGTATAATGAAAATTCTTTATTTAAATTTGGCATGCATAATTTACTTTTTTTCGACCGTTTACTTGACGATTCCTCTGCCTCGGAATTCGAAAATTTTTGAAAGTCCTTTCCGCTCTTTTAGCAGTCATGAAGTTGCCTATATCACTTTTAACCCTCAGGGTACTGACTGGGTTACCGTAACCCAGACAGATTTTGAAAGTCGCGCCATTTGAAAGGAAGTGAAAGGGGGGGGGGGGGCCGGAGTGGGGGGTAAAAAATCTTTGTGGTAGTGTCTGTTTAAGCCGTGAGTGGCAGCCTCAGTCTGCGCTTGGTGCTCGAGTGGTACGAGTTAGAAAGTTGACCTCGGGTATTTCTCACCCAGTCAGTACTAAACGTTACAAAATCCGTATTTTCGGGATACAGCAATTTTTTTTTTTTTTGGAGTTTTGGCTGGAGTAAAGTGTTTTGGTTTGTACAATTTACTATTTTTTATATTTTTATTATTAATTAAATATTTATTATTAATTAAAAATTTATTATTGTGTATCCTACCCTCAAAATTATGCTCTATGCTTATGTACAGTAGAATTCGCTTATAGAACGGTCGTAGGACAAATAATTTTGTTCATTATTGTTCATTCACCAAAAATTTGGTTATAATGACCGGCGTTCATTATAATCAAATATTTGGTTTTAAGAAACGGTGTTCATTATAACCAAATGTTTGTTAAATTCTTTTATCCTTTACAATTTAAATCAAAATAACACTCAAATGAAAAGAATTGATTATGGAATGGAACTTGCGATGCAACTTGTTAAACCTGCGCTAGCTGCTAGACTAGCGCTCCGAGTTCTCTCGATCGCAAAACATTTTACAAGTGCCTCAAATGTAATAAGGCTATGTGCAGAGACCATGTAGCCAAAATATGCTGCGAATGTGGAAATACAGTCTGATTTTGTTTTTTTTATATTTTGAACAATAAAACTTTCATTCAACAATCAATTTTGTTATTTATTTATATTACAGTTGTGCCTTGTTACGATAAATCAATCATGGAACGTTTTATCGCTATCCTAAAAAACGGGTGACTTCAAAGTTTAAAAAAAATATAGTTTTTGGAATGGATCAAAAAACTGATTCGGCCATTTTAAAGAACAACTTTTTAGCTTTAAAATGCAACAAGAAAAATTTCGATATCTTTTTTTTTCACAAAGTTATGCAATTTAAACAAAAAAGTGATTTTTCACAAAAAAAATTTTCAAAATGTTTAAACTTTTGAATGTATCTTTGTTTAATCAAATTATTCGATAAATCTATTAGCACCCTCGTATTTGTGACAAAATGGACTATCAATTAAAAAAAAAACGTTTCAATTGGCCAACTACAGCCCAAGATACAGCCAATCAAAGTTGCCGGGTTAGGCTAACCCATGTCAGTACTGAACGTGACTTTTTTATAGTCGGTACCCTGAGGGTTAAGAATAGTGCAACTAAACATTGCCCAACCAGTTTCTACGTCTAACATTTTTTTTAAAGCCTGTTTATAATTTGGAGGCCAATTTACTATATCCCCAGTTATCCATTTCGTTAGTACAGCTGAGACTTCTTTTACTCCATTATCGCTGGTTGTCTCAATTATTGAATACATGGTCTATAGAGAAATTGATTGATTAAAAATTAGTTAAAAATGAAATGATTCGATAACATCTTTTTACAACAATAATGCTACAATATTAATGTTATTCGTTTATACATTATAATAACGCAATACTCGATTTAGTAGTGATAAAGTATATTTACCTATTATATTTCAGTTTATAATAGGTAGAAATGTAATATTTTTTAATTTAAATTTTTCAATATTGTAGACTAGAATGAAGTAGAGGAAAAAAACACAAACATATCTTCATTGTTTGGGTCTTGCATCCTAAATAGTTTTTTATCTACTAAGCTTATGTTTCATTTTGCTAAATCTAAAATATTTCCGTCATTAAAAGTAGATTCATATATATATCTAATTTGCTTGATTCAATAGGCAAATCGTATACATTTCTGCAATTTGTTGCTTTTTTCCCCCAAATGAAAATATTTTCACCTAGTTTTTCAGTAAAATTAAATTTTATAATAAGTTTATTTCTAATACCAACAATTTTTCTCGTCATTCTTTAATTCAAAATTTTTGAAGCACACTCTAGTAAACATGGTCCTACTATTCCTTACAGTTTTGCCTTTAAGAATTGGAAATGTTCTATTAACTTCAAGATCTTCATCGTATAGCTTTGCGTTCCCCAATTCAAATAATCTACTTGCATGAAGCTTTCAAACGGAAATGCTGAGTAATCATCCAATTGTCCAAATTGAAGGACATCCTGCACTAGATGTGTTAAGCAATGCATATTATAAGTTAAGTGATGGGATCCATAAAGAAGACTGGTGCCTTCAACAAATTTGAATAGCATTTTCTTGGCAATCGCCGCTTTACTTTTTGAATATTCTTGATGGCACAACAATAAAAGTCCAACATGCAGAAGCATAAAATGGTTATATTTGTCTGTTGGTACGAAAACTCTAAACTCAGTTGCTTTGAAATAAGGCAGCTCATTCAACACTCTAATTTTCCTCTGAAAATCAGAAGGTTGAGATGCAGAAACTAGACGTAAATTATTTGAAATTTGAAGTATATCTGAGCTAGATAAACGTGATTTGGAGTCTCCACTGAGCCACATATGTAACAATTTTTTAACTACGCCGAGGCATACCAAGTGTAAATATTCCAAAGGAAATATTTTTACCATATCGATAGGAAATTCTTCTAGAATAGAATTTCTTTTATGGTGTTCTTCTTGTGTTCTTGCGAGGATTCACTTACTGAAAAAGTCATTCTGTTTTGAATAAATTCGCCCTCTTCAGTGCATTTAAGACAACCAAAATATCCTATGTGAGATTTCGTTCCTAATAAACTAGATCTAGCGGGGGCATTACAAACAAATGATCGAATAGTAATTGATATTTTATGGCCATTAAGCAAATATACGTCGGACAATAAATTTTTTAACTCGTCGACTAACGGCCTTAAATAAAGATTAAAATCATTTGGCTTATTTAAACCGCGGTAAATTCCTACAACGAAGATTTTTCTAGCGTTTACGTTCCAAATTCGTGCTAAAATTGGCCTAAAATAGCTTTGGTTACATCTTGAAATTGGTATACCATCTATATTAATGTCTAAATGAATTAATGCTGGAGGACACTCTATATGTACATATTGGCGAGGAAAACAATTCATGACCTCCCTCGTTTTTGGTGTTTGAAGAAGTGTTCGACTATCTATAGGTACATAACTATACTATAGGTAGCCTAAATTATGTTTAAAAAAATACAATATCTCATTGAGCGCATTGGCTTTTATATTATACTTCGGTGCCCAACTACGGAGAAATTCATTTAGACTAGGCTTTCGAGGAGCTTCCATATTATCTTCATCAATGTCGGATAAGGTTTCAACGTGTTCACTGATATTTTCAATATTAGTAATTTCAATAAAATCTTTATTTAAATTACTATCACCAGGTAAAGGAAGTTGACACTGCTTTTCATTTTGTGTCTCAAATCTGTTGCATGTGTCAACGGGTATTTCTAATAACCTTCGCTTTATGGATTGGAAAAAAGAAAGGAAAAGTTATTTTAAAAAAATACTTTAAATATAGTAAAAAACTTAAATTAGTGAATGCAGGAAATATCTCCCCGAACTATGAATGAAATATGTCCCCAATATTACTATGGAAATTGATATTGTACTAAAATGAAATAAATTCCTAAATTTGGGGGTTATTTAATTTTGTTTTGGGGAGTTATTGCTTTCCTTAATTTCGGAGCTCGTTTCATTATGTAATTCCAAATATCGGATATGAAGTCCAAAAATAATTTGGAGTTATTTCAATTATCTGGAAACCTAAGATTTAATTCTGGATTCGTCTGAAAAATAAAAAATTGCATTCTAATTTTAAAATCAAATCTCCATTTTCCAGAATATTTTAAAATTAAATCTTCAAGTAAAAATATTTTTGCGGGAAAAGGCAAATTTAAAATTAAATTTAAATTCTAGGAAATGGAGATTTAAAAATGTGGACCAAATTATTTAATGAAATAAATTTTTGTGCATTTAAAAGCATCTCATTCAAATTAAATAATACTAAATTTAGCCTTACTCAGTTAAAGAAAAAATAAATTATGTTCGGTTCAAAATTATTTGTTCAATATGAAAAATATTTAGAAAATGAAAAGTTAATCAATTAACGATCAAGCGATAGTCGCTTATAAATATCAAGGTTCGCTAGTTTTTATCCTTTCTCTATGATACATAGCAATGGCCTTTACTTACAATGTTTGATAAGATCTACTAGAATCTTTGATGTAAGACTGTTCTATTCCTATTATGACAACTAATTCAATGTGTTTAAATGATTAAACGAAATCAACTTTGAAAATAACCACAGACACAGACTCATGCTGCCGTGCTAAACATATTTTACATAACGAATTTTTTTTGGCGAAATTGGTACCAATCAATAGCTAATAATAAACTTTATCTTAATAATTTAAAAATAAAATTAAAACTAAATTGAGAAACACTTAAACGAAACATAGTTTTCATTTTGACTGAAAATTAGACTAGTTTCAAAACACAAACATCGATTTTCCCTAACACATTTTCTGTAGTTATTAAAAATATGTTTAATATGGATTACAGATCACACTTTAATTTAATCTTCTTCATATTAAGATCTATATACAAGAACAGTATCTTTAAGGATAACAAACGCTTCTGGCTTCTGCAGATGTTACACTTTATATGCTCAACATTTTTTTCCAAAACAATTATAATTTTTTTTTTTTTCAATTTATTTTATTACGACTGAGACTGCACTCATCTACCAATTTTTCTTTCAAATACAAATTTTTATATATGTATCTAGTAAAATTCACGTTTGTTGGGGTGTAACCCACTGGTTAGCCCCATAATCAATTAAACCTATTTACTAATTTTAGTTTGGTAAGTTCACTAGGTCAAGTGGCCTCGTTCTTTGGAGTCTTCTTTCAACGACAGGTTTATCTATCATATGGCGAATATAGGGGTATCCATGTTTCTGGAGCCTTATTTCGTGTTTTGCAGCATGCATTTTTATTTCCTCTTTGATGTACATATTCCATCCGTAGGTCTCTGTGAAGGTCTTCATTTCTTGCGTACCACGGATCATTGACGATGCTACGAAGAACCTTGTTTTCAAACGTCTGTATCATTTTGGCGTTTGTTTGCTTGGTACATCCCCAGAGTTGTATACCGTAGGTCCATATCGGCTACAAAATTTGCCGATATAGCAGCAGCTTATTGTGAATTGTAAGCTCAGAGGCTCTACCTATGAACCAATACATTTTTCTGAACTTTATGTTAAGTTCTTAAACAATTATAATGACGCTACAAACAATTTCAGTGTCGCACAAATAACTCTAACTTATATTGTGGATTTTACCAAAATCATGTCACTAAAAATGCTATAAAATTGTTGTACTAAATAAAATTTTATTAATTCAAATATTTACCTTATTTATAGCCATATCGCCAAACTTTTTTTGTATTTTAAATAGAAACTTTCACATTTCACACTGAATTGATTCCTTAAAAACCAAGATAATGGGCCCGATTCAATGTAAATCTTCTATTTGTCTTTTCTTCTATTCTGCTATTATTTCTACGAGAACTAGATACGATTTTCAAACAATCTAAAACTTTTTGTGGATTTTTTGAAAATTATGTCTAGTTTTCTTTGAAATACTAGAAGAATAGAAGAAAAGAAAAATAGAAGATTTGCATTGAATCGACTCCATTGTGTAAACTTAAAATTTTGTGAACAGCAAAGCTTACTTTATCAGTTTACAATTTCGTGATTTGACTACTACTCAAATATCGATTTTCGATTTATTTTAACTGAAAAATTACAGATCCTAAACCGTTCATAGCAAAACTTTTTGTTGTAAGTTCGATTTTATCCGTTTTCTATTTCGTTTTATTTTAACTAAAAAAATGTAAGTGTAAAACCTTTGTATATGTGAAATTGTTTTAACCGAAGAATGACAGATGGCCCACCTATAAAAAACCGTATTAACCGTAATTCAATTCCATTGGAAATTAAGAAATTAGGATCGGCCAAATTATTTAAGTCAAAATTTTTAGAGTGGCGTGATTGATGGGCAATACGTTTTTTTAAAATTTATTTTTAATATTATTGTTATTATTGTTAATTTTTAATATACCTCTTGCTGTACATTTTATTGTAAATGAGCTGTTGCTCAAAATAGAATGTGTATGCATGAGGGGGAAATTGTTTGAAAAAATTGAAGAGGTTTTTCTGCCTAATGGAAGCAGCTTCATTAATTTTTTTTTGATTTTTCTTTTGTTCCGTTTACTTTGTTTCCATCTGTGCTTTGCCTTTTAATACTAAATTATTGTTAAAGTACAATAAATAAATAAATAAATATTATTCATTGTAACCAATGTAAGTTGTAACCATGTTTGATCGAAACTATTAAAATTTAGGATTCGACAAGACGATACGTTTTTTGCATACCAGACGGTGTCAATTGGGCCATTTGTTATTTATTATCAATTCTAAAGTAAATTTGAAGCCAAAACAGTTACGATTAAATATAGAAAGTACATCATTAATTTTGTCTTCTGGTACACACAACAGTAGGTCATCGACGTATTTTCTAATAAATGTAATGTTGAAATTAATAGCATTCAGAACCGTGTCTAGCAAAACTTCCATCAAAATGTCTGCTACAATGGGTGATAAAGGTGATCCCATTGCAATACCATTGATTTGTTTGTAGTATATATTCGCAGCACTGAAGTACCCTTATTTTAAACGGAAATCTAAAATATCTAGAAATTCTTAATTCTTCCTTTCTTCACTTTGGTGCCTCCCGGGCACTTATAGAGAAAGTGAGGCACCCAAAAAATTAGAGACACTTAGAAGCACCGAAAAAAAAATTTAAAATTTTGTTCCAAATTTCATAATTTATAACATAGTTTATTTGTTTTCTGCTACAAAGCACGATCTCGCGAAGAGTGCGAGAAATTAGCAAGGAGTATAAAAGTTTTCAAACAACTTTTAATGTTCTGATTCATACGATTTTGAAAACTTCTACTACAAGATGGCTAGCATTAGATGGCGTAATATTTAAAATATTAGAACAATGGCAACCTCTTCAACACTATTTTCTACTAGAAAAATTTGACTCGAGAAATCCTATAATATATTTAGCTTGTTTTGTTTCGCAAAATTTATACAACAAAATTTATTTTCGCTTTATGGCCTAAATCCTTAAATTAACCAACAATTTAAATAAAGATTTTCAAAGCGAGAATCCTAAAATTTATAAATTACCCCTGATTCTCTAAAAAATAAGGTAACGGGTAAATGTGTAAACTAGCAAAAAGCGAAGCTTACTTTAATAAGTTCGCAATTTTTCGATTTGGCTACTACTTCAAATAAAATCAAAAATTTCCAACTAATATAAGAAAGCTTTGCTTTTTGCAGGTTTACACGATTACCCATTATCTTATTTTTTAGAGAATCAGGGTGCAGTAGTTAAAAGTTTCTTAATAATGGTGATACATAATTTCATTAAAGTATACATATAATATATCGATGAAAATAATTTAAATGAAATGGATTTTAAAGAAACCGTTTGTTTTGTAGAAATCGATAGAGTGTATATAGGTGCTAAAGCTGAGTTGGAAATTACACAATCTAACTTAAATCTTGAAGGTATTCTAACCATCAAGAAATGATGTAAAAACTATTTTATTAAACTATGCCAACAGATTGTTAATCGATTTGATTTTGTTTGAAAAGTCTGTATAAATACAATCCAGTTGCACATTACTATCTAAAATGTTACAGGCTATGTCACAAAAGTTCGCTAAATTAGAAAACGTTGATCGCTTAGGAAAAAATCCATGCTGCATTGGTGTAATCTCATTTCTAACCTGATTAAACAGAATATTGTGCACCAATTTTTAAAACTTTTAGGAAGTGAATTTAAAATGGTAATGGGCTTGTAGTTTTCGATATTCGCTAAATCTCCACTTTTATGAATGGGCAAATTTCATCCTAATCGTATTCAAACATGGCCAAGATACAGGCTAATTGGTCATATTAAACAATGTATCCAAAAATAATTTTAGATGCTGAGAATATTTTGGATATCTAAAATATAAGAAAACTAATGTATTTATAAAAGTGATGACTAGGCTTAGGATTTTTAGGTAAAAAAATATTTTTTTTGGGTTGTTCGATTTAGAACAAATACATTCGTTGTGTAACAATCGTTTGATACAGACGTGTTTTTGCATAAATAAAAATAAAATTAAAACGTTAGAGATAATAAAATAAGTGTATTTGTTTACATTTTTATCTGTGATCTTGTTAATTATAATCACAAGTGTAATAATTAACGTGACCAAGAAAAACAATGTGGCGTCTAGTGATAAAGTTCATTCCTCCATAATAAAAAGGAAGAGAACTTCAATTAACACTCAACTAGCTGTGCTACAGTTAGAAAAGCAAGATAACATACGGAAGCTTAGAACTAGGTACCAAAATAAAACTAACTGTACCGATTCACAAAATATAAATACAAACATCACCGCAATGGATAACGATGAGATAATAACATACCCAGATGACATTGAACTTACCAACACATTTGAAGGAATCAATAATATACCAGAAAATACTGTTAATATTCAAAACATCAAAACAAAAACAATTAGAGCGGATATCCCTCCAATAATTGTACAAAACACAACATATTCCAAAATACGAATGCTGTTAGATAACAAAAATATAAAATGCACCATAAAAATAATAAGTGTGGGTATAAAATTGTTCTTTGTAAATAATGAAGTAAAACAGGCAGCAGTAAATGCACTGGTAAGCGAAGGTTTAGAATATTTTACGTTCGAATCATCACAAAACAAACCGATTAAGGTCATAGCGTTTGGTATACCCGATACCATAGACATTCATACTAGATTTCTCATTTCATAGTAACTAAAGGAAAAAAACAAAAACTTCTGATAATTCCAATGTATCGTTGTGTTGTGTATTTTATAAGGCAATAATTTTAGAATGCGTTGCAAATATAATACGTATATGCAATACACCGATAATATTTGAATGGAAAATTTTTGTTTTTATTTTCTGTTTTTAGTCAAATGAGAGATCTATTATGATTGTCTATGCCGATACTATGACAACGGATGAAATACAGTTTGGTTTAACAAATGAGTTTGGAATAAATAAAGATGATATAATGCAAATTACCTCAATTCATTATAGCAACGATAAAACTAAAATTAAATATCATATAATGAAATTTAAAAAAGAGAATTTGACCAAACAGAAAATTTACAGTATTAAACATCTAAACAATGTAATAATTTCAATTAAACCACTAATAAATCACGTAAGCAAACCTACCCAATGCCGCAGATGTCAAATGTATGGACATGGGACCAGCTATTGTTATAAAAAACTGAAATGTATGAAATGTGGCGATGCACACTTAACCGAAAATTGTACATCAGCTGTTACCAAGTGTGCCAACTGAGATGGGCTACATCCGGCAAACTCCAAAGATTGTCCGGAGCTAGAGAAATATCGAATCATCAAACAAAACTTGAGCATTAACAAAAAAATTATAAATCTACAAACATCTAATGTAAAAGATAACAACCATCCGAAATCTATAACACAAAGACTCAACTACCAACATAATATTAACAATTTTCCTGGACTGCATGCTCCAAATAAAACAACAACACATAAAACATGGAGAAATGTATTCTCATCAACAAATCCAACTAACTACAATAATCAATCGTCAAATAGTGAAAATAATAATAATAACCGTTTTTCTTTAAGTGAAATAACCGAAATAGTTACTGATATCATAGCTGAATTATCAAACTGCAAATCAAAAACCGAACAATTTAGTGTTATCACTAAATTAACAATTAAATATTTATATAATGGGAAATAAAATTAAAGGCCTTAATGTGATAATATGGAATGCTCAAAGCATAAAACCTAAAACTATTGAATTTTTTGACTTTGTTAAACATGAAAATATACATATATGCTTAATCACCGAAACATGGCTTCTTGATAATGATAATATTTACGATCCAGAATTTAATGTGTACAGACTTGATAGACCAGGAAAGCCAAACTCCAAGGGAACTTTAATCGGACATGGTGGTGTGAGTATAATAATTAAAAAAAATATTAAGCATAATCTCATCCCTTCATTTAACTTAAAAGCTATAGAAGCTGTTGGTATTAAAGTCTATAGCGATATAGGCGATATCATTTTCGTTGCAGTTAATTTTCCTGGGTCGCAAGACCCTTCGAAACTTTTAAATTTTAAAAGTGATATACAAAAACTAGTAAATATATCCTGTCCTTATTACATCGGAGGAGACTTTAATGCTAAGCATCAAATATGGAACTGTCACAGAGGAAACCGGGCTGGCAAAATTTTACATAATGAGTCGATAATAAGAAATTTTGATATCTTTTCCCACTAGAACCCACTCATCAATCCAAAAAATCTAATTACCCATCTACACTAGATCTATTGTTATCTAATCATAATGAAATGATATCCAATATTGAAACCCGGTATAAGCTTAGTTCAGATCACTTCCCAGCCCAATTCAAAACTCATTTAATGGAAATAGAATTAACAAACGCATCTTGTGCTAAATTCGACTTCAAGAATGCAAATTGGCCCTTATACAAACAAATAATTAACGAAAAAATTAATCTTAGTCCTAACACCATATTAAGCAAACTCTCTAATACGAGTAATATCGACAACTCCATACAAGAGTTCATTAATATTATAAATGAAGCTTCACAATCCTCTATTCCTAGAGTAAAATGTTTGAATTCAATAAGTAATCCCATAACTATCCCAGACGAACTTAAACGAAAAATTTCATTAAAAAATAGTCTAAGGAGGCAATGGCAGCGAACCAGAAACCCAAATATAAAAAATCTTGTAAATTCCTTGATCAAAAGTATTAACTTAGAACTTCTAAATTTGCGTAATTCCCACTTCTCGAAATTTATTTCTAATATTTCCACAACGGTACCACACAGAAAACAATTATTTCATCTGACCAAAATTCTAAAAAAACATAAACAAAAAATACCAGCAATACGTCACTTAGATTCACTTAACAGACCTATCACTTTAATTACCGATCTTGAGAAAGCTTCTGCTTTCGGCAAACATTTCGTTGAAATTCACAATACTAATGAAATTCTTGACACCACGTTCGTAAAAACAATTCACGAAACATTAAGTATAATAAATAATCCATCATATACTCACAGTATAGGAGGCGATCTTTTAACGAATCCTAAAGAAATTGCAAATATCATTGCCAGACTTAAACGAACAAAGGCACCTGGAATCGACGGAATAACAAATCATCAAATCAAGCATCTGCCACGTAAAGCCATAGTCTACTTGAAATATGTATTTAATGCTTCTCTCAAACTTGGATATTTCCCAAATAAATGGAAAGAAGCTGTTATTCTACCAATTCCCAAACCGCAAAAAGACAAATCAAAAATAGGAAATTATAGACCTATAAGTTTACTTAGCGGACTAAGCAAAATCTTTGAAAGAATTATATTGTCTCGAATAGAGAATTGGCTTGATGACAATCAAATTATTCCTAACGAACAATTCGGATTTTGGTCAAATAATTCTACAAATCACCAACTATGTACTACGTATATGTAAGTTCGCCAAAGCAGAACTTCAAGCGAAAAAATCAACAGGTCTTGTATTGTTCGATATTGAAAAGGCCTTTGACAAAGTATGGCATGACGGCCTGTTGTTTAAACTTATTAAATTTGATTTCCCTCTATATTTGATCAGAATTATAAGATCATTTCTTCAGGAAAGGTCCTTCAAAGTTACAACCAACGGACAAAAATCTCAAGCAGAACCGATAATATACGGTGTACCCCAAGGTGCTGTCCTGTCACCATGTCTATATAATCTGTATACAGCAGACATTAAAGCTGAATTCAATGAACAAGTTCACTTCGCACAATTTGCAGATGATACAGCTATTTATTCGAGCTCCACTAACATTCAAATTATAATGAATAACCTGCAGTATAATATAAACAAATTAGGTATGTATTACTCAAAATGGGGCATTAAAATAAATCCAGCGCAAACCCAGGCTATATTTCTGAGTCGGAAAATGGCCACTCGCAATTTTCCCAATAGTAATTCTTTAAAAATAAATAATGTCGCAGTTGGATGGTCTGATCAAGTGAAGTACCTAGGATTGTTCATTGACAAACGTTTAACCTTCAAAAACCATATTAACTACACTATTCGTAAATGCGATAATTGTATAAAACTATTATATAGTTTATTACATAAAAAATCAAAATTATCTGTTTCAAATAAACGTTTAATATTCTTGCTAATGCTTAGAAGCATATTATTATATGCCGCTCCCGTTTGGTTTTCCAGTGCCAAGACGCATATCAAAAAACTTCAAATAAGTCAAAATAAATATCTAAAACTAATTTATAACAAACCAAAATTTTACTCAACAAGACGATTACACAAACTATCAAATGTACCATTAATTCTGGATCAAATTTTTAAAATTAGAGAAAATTTCAAAAATAAATTATGTTTAACTCAGAACCCTCTTATAAACGATTTATGCTTAGAGCACTAAATATTAAATTAATATAATCTTCCTAACAATTAGTTTTTAAGTTTTATTTAAGTATTATTTAGTATAAGTTAGTTTTAAGTTCAACTCATTGTGGTTTTTATATCCTAAATTTTCCATAAAACTAAATTATAGAAAGAAAAAAAATTACTATAAAATGAAGATGTGAAACATCTCAATACAGTTTAAACTAGTCTAAGCAACTTAATATTACAAAGAAGAAAAGCTGCAACAAGCTGTACTCTTAAAATGTCAACACTGTTAACAAATATTTTATTATAATAAAGAATTTATTGAATTGGATTGAATAGAACAAATAAAGGCGAATGAGCCCTATATGTTACCACATATACTTAAATATTTTCGCATAATCACATATTTTTACATATTTCAACTTATTTTATGTTTTAGCAAATATTTTTTGTCGCCCCGGTGGCACAGTGGTTAGCAGGCTTGCTTTAAGCTCCGTAGGTTCCGGGTTCGATTCCCGGGCGGGTGAAATGATTACGAAACTTCATTATGAAGCGGCCAAATCCCTCTATGGGATGTAGCGCCAGCGAAAAAAAAAAAAAAAAAATATTTTTTGTTTTTTTCTAAATGTTTTAATTTTTTTTTTGTTAATTAGCTTAACATTTGACTACAAAGACATTTAAGCCACAAAAATATTTTTTTTAGAAACTAAAAGGATTTTACTTTTGCCTAAACTGCATAATTCTAACTTCATTAAGAACAAACCAAACGTAGAATTAAAATTAATTATTGAGGTTTATTGTACATTCTTTGATGATCTGGAGTTCTCCTAGAAATACAAATTTTGCTATTGTTGTCTTTATTCGTGGACCCACCAGCAGATGGGATAGTGAACGTTTTACTCAAAGAGTTTATACCGGCTGCTAATTTGTGAAAAGGTAGTCTTTATCGTTAAGAATGGTAGCGACAATCTGGCTGGACAACTTCGGGTCTGAGCAGCCTCAGAATTGCTGAAAGTTACATTAAAACATAGGCAAGGGATGTATATAGTTTGAATTTTTTATAACATGTAGTTTAGACTTATTTAAGTAATAAAACAAATTTACAGGCGATTTGACTTGACTTGAAAATTACTTTTATTATTGAGTGTTACATTTAAAATATTTTATACAGCCTGCCATTTTTACTGTATATTTCCAATGCTATCGAAACATAAAAAAATTAAAGCCAGGTCGATCTTACGGTTCTGGATTTCATTTTTGTTTAATTTTAAATGTAACACTCAATAAACGACAGTTTACATTTACCTCGCGATACGTCAGGCCAAGCCAAATCGGTCAATTTGTTTAATCGTTTAAAAATTATTTTAATAAAACTTTGAACAATTCTGGGGCGCGGCTCACCTGGATTGTTTAAATGGGTCAAAAATACTTGTTAAAAAAATTCAAGCGGTATACTTCATTTTGAACTGTTTATATTTTAATACGATTTTAAATAATCCTGGGGCGGTTCAGGCCGTGAGTTGCCAAGCAAAGTTTCCGATACCATTCTTAGGGTCAAAAAACTACCTTTTCACAAATTTTGAGCTGGTATAAAACTATTTTAATAAAATATTCACCAGTTCTTAGACTATATACCTTTATCAAAAATGAAATAATTCTCGTCCAGTGAGAGTGACATTTATTTAACTATTCCAAAATTTTCAAAATTTATGTGAAGAATTCTTTCGAAATTTAAATGAATCAAACAAGAGTACGTTGATCTATAAAAACATAGAAAATGCGATTCGACCCCATTTTAATAGTGTGAATCGTATCAACTCTCACGGTACACTTTAGAGGTAGGAACCGTTTGCGTGTCCAAACTTTTAAATGTTTGGAGATGTGGAACCAGTTTTGGACTACCTAACCAGCCCTTTATAATACAGTGGAGTTAGTTAGTCCCTCTTTATAGCCAAAATCTTGTAGATACTTTTTTTAATTGGTGAATTGAAATCCTCTTACGATAAGTTCTAGTTTTGGCTTTCTTTTCAAAATTTGACCACACATTTTTCATTTTAATCACATATTTTAAGCACATATTTTGCAATTTTAGTTACATATTTTAGGTACATATTTTTAATTTTTTAGCACCTAAAAATCCTAAGCCTAGTGATGACCATTACCCGCAATTACAAAAAAAAAACGCAATCATTTTTTTTTTTAAATGGCATTTTTATATAGTTCATATTATTGCTACATTTTACATTATTACATATTTTAGTTTTAAAAAGTAGCACTTTATTAAATATGGAGCTATTTTCTAGTTGAAAATATTTCTACCATTGTAAAAATTGGGGCTGTGTCACATGGTATGCTCTACTAAATCAAATCTCAAAATTGAAGAGTTCATTTCATATGTCGTTTTCGATTCGTCTTCTACCCCTCTCTGAAAAGTAATTTCAGAGTACAATCGAATTGCCCGTTTTTATACAGGGTGAGGAATAAGTATGGAAACCCCTAAAAATCTCGCGGATTGCGGTCAAAAAAAAAATGAGCAACGTTTATTTTTAGATAATTTTCAACAAGGAATTTAATGGTGAGCTTGCTTGTGACTTTGGCCGTCATCTTTAAGGTCATTTTGAGGTCAAGGTCATTTTTTTATAGAGAAACCCCTGTTTTTGATATCGGATTCGAAAAGAGCAATCAATTGTACGCCCGAATATGAATTTTCCATGACCTCCCAAGGTCACCTGAAGGAATAATGATTTTCTATGAAACTTTAAAAAAAAATTTAAAAAAATTATTACAACTCTTTCGCTTCAAATGACCTTGGGAGGTCACGAAAAATACATATTCGGACGTCAAATTGATCGCTCTTTTCGATTCTGTCATGAAAAATAGGGGTTCTATTTTAAACAAATAATAATGACCTACAAATGACCTTGAAGATGAAAGTCAAGGTCACAACCAAGATGACCATTAAATTACTTGTTGAAAATTACTTAAGAATAACCCTTCTCATTTTTTTTTAACCACAATCCGCGAGATTTTTAGGGGTTTCCATACTTTTTCCTCACCCTGTATATACCATATGTGCGTGTGTTTGACGTCTGTAAAAAGTATTGTTGACGTTTTTGAAAATAGAATTTACCTTAAAATGATAATACTGGTTGTTGGTATTAGTAAAAGAAGGGTAAATCTGCCATAAAATCAAGATTTGCAATCGACAAAAAAATGTTGCTCAACCGATTGCTTTTTCTTGACGAATCGAACAACTTGACAGCATAAAAGTCACTCTTTTGACAGCGGATTGTTTTTTTTGAGTGAATCGAATATGACAAATTAAACAAAAGTCAAATTTCAAAGTATATGCGATATTTATATCAATATGTTCAAATTTACAAAGTCAAGATTGATTTACATATGCGACGTGCGACGTGTGATGGGAGGTTCTAACCAATCACAGACCAATATTTTGACATTCGTCACACGGCACACGCTAAACGTGGAGAGATGGTTTAATTTTATCTTTTCCGTCACGGTAGCACAAACACATTCAAATTGTTTGTCTGTATAAAACGAAACAGAAGGCTTTGATAGCAATTAAGCATTTTTAAAGAACAAAAATTAAAATATAAAAAATTTTATAAAATGTGCGTGGCGGAACTCGTCACAAATGTAAATTGTTGTCAAAAAGGCGTTATGTTTATTTCCACTTGTCACACGTCGCACGTCGCATATGTAAATCAACCTTCAAACACCATTGACCTGTGCTTATTTCAGTCTATATCTCGTGAGCACCGCTGAGAACTATTTTGTTGTCTTATAACGCGTTTTCTCAAATTATAAAATTCAATGTAAATATCGTTCCGCTCAAAGTCCAAACTAAACATCTTGTCATATTAAGAGCCATGTAATATTAATTTTACTACAATATTCAAAAAATATGCTACACGTTATAAAGAATTTGGTGATTCCAAAAATGTGTAAAGAAACGTCACCAGTTTACGACAGATCATATCTTAATTTTATTTTAATTTTTATTGATGTAAATCTTTTATTTGGATAAAATATTTGTAATTCTATGAATTGCCAAATACTATCCTAGTATATGCTAACTTCATTTACATATTTTAAACCAACCGAAAAAAACGACAAATCATTTAAAGTCATGAAGTTTAAATGTGGTGAATGATTCATTTAAACAACTTGATGAATGTTGTCGTTCAGCTAAATTATATTTAATGATATACGGCGAGCTTAATAAAATTTAACAACCTAATTTGTCTAATTATTGTAGAAAAAAACGTGATCAAAACCATGATTAGTCTATTTTCATTCAAATTTTTAAAATAATTAAGATTTTGTATTTAAGTACGACTGAAAATTAAGGTATATAATTTAGTTAAATTCGTAGATCTGGTAATTTCCAGTTACAGCACGCTATACTACTATAATTTAGGCTAATTACTGTTTATTTTAAATTGGGGTTTCTGAGATGATCTAATACCGAGAGCAATTTGTTAAGTTGTTAATTTCCTGCATCATTACGCTCGGCGGTAAATCACACTTCAACTATTATGATCAAACGATTAATCATGTTTGGTTTTATATCATTATTTAACATTGTTTTGTTAAATATTATATTGTAGCATAATAGTTTATTAAAGAAAGTTTAGCACAATATTTTATATTATGTTTAACATTTGTGAAACACTTTCCGTTTCTAGCAGTTCATCATTCAAAGTTTAAAATGCAAATAAATTGTTCGATTATTAAAATATGAGTTCGGTATTTGGACGATGGTAACCTAAATCTGCTTAATGCTCTGCACGTTTTTCTTTTTGCTACATTAGTAACGCAGTTACATGTAAGTGTACGCAGTCTCATGTAAGTGTACTAGAATATTACTGATTGTGAGCGATGTTTTAGAAATAGGCCAAAACATTCAGACCTTTCTTCTTAATTTTTTTAAACATTCCATTGCTCATTTGGGGCCTTTTCGCTTAACCCTCTAATGCATGAATTTTTTTTCGAGCTATCAAATTCAGACTATGTTGAAATTGTGTTGAAAGGGCGAATTTTTGACATGTGGATGGAGGGGTTGGCCTTAAAAATTAATTATGAGTCCCACGAGCCACATATCAAAACTGAAAGTCCACCTTTAGGCGGCCTTATGCAGTAAGATAAAATAAAAGAAATTATCAGCAGTAATATCCCAAGGGCATTGATAATTTCCCGAAATAATTTTATTATATTTTTCGAGAGCACCTTGCGTAGTAACAGCCCGAAGCCGTAGGCTGAGGGCTGTTATCTAAAAGCAACGTGCTTGAGGAAAATATAATAAAATTATGAGGTATTTATCAATGCTCGAGGGGAATTCGTCGAAAAATTTTTTTGCAATTTTATTTTATTGTGCTGCTAGATTGAAAATTGTACTATGAAAGTGTCATTTTGAAACAGTATTTATTATAAAATACAACTATGAATTCTTTTCATCTAGTAGCCAGAGTATATTTTGCTAAAATAGCAAGCCTATTAAATCGGTCAATTTTGAGTCACGTGTACGAAATATTCCAATTAAAACCATAATAGGCCCGATTATGCATTCCAAAATTTTATGTTATGTTATGTTATTTTTGGTTTTCAATACAAATTCATATAGGAAGTGGGGAAATAAAATAACATAACATGAATTTTATCGTCCCAGAATCACAGCACACACAGAAAAATTTCTGTGTGCTGTGATTTGTATTTAAAAAAAAAAATAAAAATTTAGTTTGTTTTTCAGTTGTGTTCAAAGTAAATAGATTTCAATACTTTTGATTTTTTTTTTTTGTGCGAAAATTTCTGTTATTTTAACTTTAACGTTATTTTGCGTTAGATGTGTGCAGTTTTAACCAAATAATTTTGTAACTGAAAATTGGATTGTGAAAATTGTGTAGTGGTTATTACCTTTATTTTATAAGTGTGCAGTGTGCACTAAATTCATAAAAAATTAAATGATATGAATTCAAAACGGATTACTTTTAACAAGGTAAATAAACAATTCATTTTTGTTTTACGGCTAAGTGTAAAAGTCAATCTATATAATCCTTATTTCAAAATAAGTTAATAAATATGCAAATGTGTAAAAGATTTATAAAAAGATTGCTTAATATTTTAGACTCAATAAATATCGTTTATTTGAACGAACTTTGATTTATAATCATCAACATTATCAAAAAAGCACATTGCTACAAGTGAGTATAAATGAAAAGTAGATACAAAATTGTTCATGGAATTTTTCTTATAGAATGAATAATGAAATTTGAGGAAAACGTAAATTGCGTATGAATCGTTAGCGACAACAAAGATGGAGAGATCGTCAAAGCCAAAATACGCTAGAATGCTTGGTACAACAGACTATAGAATACAAAAAGCAGCGACGTGCATGTGAGGAGTCTGAAGAAGCTGAACAACGTATAGAGCACAGTCTGCTTATCAAGTTCGACTATATTAAGAACAAATCAGAGTGCTACAGAATCTGAGCAACAGGCTGCAGCACGTCGTCAGCCAACTGGAATTTTCAATATCTCGCGTTACCTCCTCTAGTCCGCATTACTTCATAAATACGCCGTGACATATTTAAAACATCATGTATTTGTTGCATGTTGATTTATTCCTTCTTCTTATAAAACGTCTCGAAGTTCCAGCAAATTTGTTGGTTGCCTTGTCCATTTTCTTACACGCCGTTGTAACATATCGCAGACGTGCTCAATAGGATTTAAATCTGGACTTCGCGGAGGATGGTTTATTAAATTAATGCGGTGCTGTTGCAGAGACTAAAACCAAAACAGTCTTGTAATTCCAAGACCCAAGTTCGCCTCACAACAGATACATTAATATCACAGATTCATCCAATTTCACGATAGGTTATAGACCTGCTTTAACTAAAGCTAAAATTTTTGTAGCGCGAACGAGTGATTATTCTTTTCGATTCATCTTCTCGCTTAACTCTCCAAATAAACAAAGATAAAAAAATGTACTTGTTAACGTTTATACGCTTTTTGATACGTTTTTCTAAAACTTCAATAACTCGACAAGGAGTGGCCGCACATAAATTTCCATAGTATCATTTTCAAGCCTTCTAAATCTCTATAAAATGCCTGATTTGGATTTTTGAATGGAATATCGAGCAAGTTCGTGTACAGTTTCAAACAGCAAAATAAAACGGATTCCAGTATCGAAAAGAAGACAAAATTTCCTTCAACTAGAAATAATTTTTTTTTCTTTTTGAAAGGTGTTACTTCATTATGATACAAGCATTCAAATCTCGGTATTTTCTCGAAGAAAATTTCTATTCCGTTTTTTAAATACCGCAGTGTATAAGGAGTGAGTAGGGAAATAAATGTTTAAACAAGCATTTAATTGTAATTGCGATTTTGTATCGTTAGTTAGTCTGGGGGGTCCTATCGCACCGCTAACACTGCGAGATAAATGGTTCCAGTAAGGATGAAGAGAATAAATTCTGTGCCAGTCCAACTAACCTAACGTAACTCACTGAATTTTTAGGCTTTATAGAATTCATAGAATTTACAGGATTTACAGGATTTATTGAATTTATAAAATTTATAAAAATTAAAAAATTTTTGGAAACATTAGAATTTTTTGAATTTATTGAACTAACAGACTTGCACAATTTTTAAAGACCATAGAATCTATAACATTTAAAGGATCTATAAAATTTATAGAATTTATAAAAATTATAGAATTTTTAGAATCAGCAAAATTTGGTTGTATATAATTTTTAGAACTGACAAACCTGTAACAATTCCTAGAACCCATTGAATCTATAAAATTTAAAAAATTTATAATATTTGTGGAGTTTATGTTATTTATAGGATTCTTTGAATTTATTTATCAAATTCATAAAATTTATAGAGTTTATAAATATATATTAGAATTTATAACAATTTCAGACTTTGTAGAATTTATCGAATTTACAGAATTTACAAGAATTGAAGAATTTATGAGATTTGCAGAATGTAAAGAATTTATTGAATTTCAAAACTGTAAGCATAGGATTTATAGAATTATGCTGTGTGCCTGACACCGATTTTTTTGACTAAATTGTTGACTTTTCTAAATTGTCGACTAGTTCGTACCAGTCGTTCATATGTAGATGGCATAAGGGTCAATAAGACAGGCTGTGCCTGACTTTTCAGTATTCTAAATTACGACTTTTAGAACGTCAACCGAATGTTATTACTGTTTGACTGAAATAACAAGGAATACTGCTTGAATGTTCGTTCCTCTTCATTTTGGCTCGCGCGCAAGTTGATTTACCAAATTAATTTGTTTTTTTTTTTTGGAATTTTTCAATATTTCGTATACCAAATTATTTACAAAATATTAAATTAGTTTATTGGCGCTATAAGAAAATCTAAAGACTTGCAAAGTCGTTGATGAGTTCGATAAAACCGGACAGAATACTTTAGCGTTGGTAAACTAAAGATGATCTCTTTTTTGACCCAAAAGTTTCTCCAATCTGTGTTGCCTACAGACGATCTGACACCATATATTTCCTAACAGAAAGTTGAAATTAAAATCTTATGTACAAAAATATATAAACTTTAATTAAATATGACAACAATTTTAATTTTCTTGAATATTTTAATTAATTTTGATAATTTTTGAAAAATCTAGGAATGAACGAAACTTTCCCTAATTTAAGTGGAATTTCGAGTGGAATGAAACTTTTTCCAAATTAAATGAAACCAAATTAAATAAATTTAAAAGCAAACATTGTATCACTAAAACTTATAAATTATAACAGTAGTTAAATAAGAAAACGTACTGGTTATCTTGTAACAGCAAGGAGTGTCATCTTCGTGTCTAAGATGAAATTGGCCCAATCTGATGCTGTGCCTGTTTCAATTCTGTATTTGATTACGCCTTCTAGATTCGGATTCTCTTAGTTCTTAATAAGTTTCTTGCATGTCCTTCGACATTTGTGAAGGCCGTGTCCTATCGGACGGACATTTGCAGATTAAAACCACCCTTTTCCAATTAAAGGTTAAATAATTAAAATGATTTTAAATTGGGAAAACATTAATTGAACCTGCTGAACTGAACATAAACTGAGAGAATCGGAGTAGTCCCTTAAAACTGACGTTCAGTTGCTACCTGAACCGTATTTTAATTTTCTTTAGTATCCAAAAATGAATCGATTAAAAATTAAATATTTTGATTCAAAATATAGTTAAAAACAAAATAATAAACCAAAATACACTCGAACCAAAACTAACTTTAAAGTAACGTCACTCATACACAGCTCGGGTATGGTTCGTCATAAAATCCTTTTTGAGCTCCAGACTGAATTGAATAAGCAGAATTTGTAGGTGCTTCACGTGACATTCAATATTATTTTATGGTAAATATTAATCGATTTATTTTGTCATAAAATTATCCAGGTAAAGGATTTTACCTAAGTAGCACAAGCCCGTTTAAATATTTCTTCCTCCGTTTTACCGGATCCTAAGGGTTGAAAGAATCACAGCTACACACACAGCCTACTCAAATCTCATCTCAGTTTTAATAAATTCTTAATGAATGAGTGTTTTATTTAACAAATAATAAAACAAACTTTATTGATTTATGTACTTACTGGTTTTAAACTTATTTAATTAGGTTTCATTTCTTTCGGGAAAGGTTTCAATTAATTCAAACTCGTTTATTTTAATTTGGAACAAGTTTCATTTATTTAAGGAATAGTTTCGCTGATAGATTAACCTTCGTAAGGTCTCTTTATTCAGAACGCAATCACAGAGAGCTCAATGGAATATTATTTGCATAAATCTGGTAAGTCCCTTCATCCTAAAATTGTTCATTTGCTGGCCGTTTTACTAATCGTTATACCATTTCAAGCCACGATCACGGCACTGACAGTAAGACAATATTAATCAAATCAATATTTTAAAATAAAAATTGAATAAAAACCGTCAAATTCAAATACATATATACAATAAAAACTAGTATCGTACGTATAACCATTAATCGGCACAACTTGTGGCACTAATTAAATTCATTGATAATGAAAAGTACTTAAAGTTTATAGGATTTTTTGAATTTTTTTTATTTATAAAACAAGTAAATTTGAGTTTGTAGAATTTATAAAACAGACACACTTGAAACAATTAATAGAACACAAAGAATCTACAAAATTTAAAGAATTTATGTTAAAATCACATTTGAAGATGTCGATCAAGTGCCAGGGATGCAGTTATGTGTTCCAAATTTTAACGGATTATGAAAGGCATATTCGGATACACAAAAATACTGAAAATGCTAGATTTAGGACGGTAAACTTTGTCGAATAATGTATAATTACAAAACACTAGTTTATGAAATGTTGACTAATTTCTCAACTTACAGTTTAATTCCTATAAGTCAATTAAAATATAGCACAACGATTAAAGTGTACACCTACAATAATACGCATTTTCTCTCTTTGCCATCACTCCCATTAGGTATCTAAAAAAACAAATTAAATTTGAATACTCAATTATTAATTTTTCAAAAATATTTAATTATCTTAGATGGACCAAACATTGTATAGAGATACGAATTTGTTCCGCACAATAAGAAAACTAATTTGCTGCGAATTAACTATATCAGATATTATTAAAACAGGTGAGAATTCTTTTATAAGTATGTTTGTTTTTTTAAATTGTTTTAATTTTTATTTTCAGCTACTGAAAACGGTATTGGTGGCACTACCAATGTAATCAATTCGGATGGTTATGAAATATCCTCAAATATTATTCTACATGTACTTATAAGGTTAATGATTTTAAACGAAAATGAAGTATGGTTACCCGAAACAATTACTCTAAATGTTCAAGACGGCCACCCCATTATTCACATTAACTTCAACGCCAATCAATTTGGTTTTAGGCGAATCCTAAAATAAAAGAAAATTGACCAAGAATCATCGTAACACAACTAGATGCATTTTGTACTTATCTGAAACTACGACTGATCGGTACAACATTCTTTAAAACCAAGTAAAATTGATTATTTGCCTTTAAATATTAAAAAATTTATTTGTATAAAAGATACATAATTGAAATCGATCAATATAAATTTCGTTATTGCAATTTGACAATTAACTACTATTTATATTTGTTATGATCAGGTACCAACCTTTAAGATCAATATTATAGTATAATTACCAACAAAATTATAGCAATTGATTTATTGAAATGATAGATGGTGAGCGAGATGTTTTATAGAACAATTTTATATATAAACGCGTTCCACAATATTTGAGAATCATTCTGAATAAAACTTCTAAATAAAATTTTGGAGAAAGTACAGCTATTAATATACAATAAATAAAAACAGCGAACAAAACATTTTTAATACAAAATATTTTAAAATGAAACATTGAAAATAAATACAGTGAATAAACACAATTGTACCTCTGCCGCCTTTTAGCGTTGTAAAATTATGCAGCCGGACGAGGGTTAAACTGACAATAACACCGAATTACGCGATTTAAATCCATCAAAAAATCCACCAAAATAACTAAAAGCAAATCGCAGTTGAAAATATGCATCTCAAAATAGCGAAAGAGGAAAATCAATCTTTTGACATAAAGTGCTAAGGCGACTACACCAATTACGAAATGAATTATTTTCTATGGCTGTGTTTCTTATTTCCGATCTAATCAATCTGATCGATCTAAGTACTAAAAATCTGTTTCTTATCTCCGATCAGATCGATCTGATCAATTTTGTTTATTTATTTACAATTTTATTTATTTTCAGATTAGTTAGATCGACATATTTGATTTACAAAAATATTCCGATTTCTCCGATTGATTTTAGTTTAGCTAACTTCACGTAACTCAAATCACTAACAATACTAGGTGGGCGGTCTTAGGTCTGTCATTATTTGTTTTTTATTATTTCAAACGTTAAAATGGAAATAGAATTATAATTATTATGTGGAAGAAGGTAAATAATTTTATTAAATAATGGAATAATTATTTTATACAGCCATATTTTTCATACAGTTCTTGCTTGATGTGGAAAACGAACCCAAAATACTAATTTGGATGATAGTTTGCAACAGGAACTAGAAAAGAATGACATTCTTAACTGGACGAGACCCTTAACACTCTGGTTGCTTTTAATCACTAAACGATTTTACAAAGATTTCGATTTTAAATTAAAAAAGATTGTTTGGAATTTCATTGCAAAGGAAGTTGGAAAGTGTCGATAATTAAATTAAGTGGCCAACAGTGCGATACAAATTTAAATTATTAAAAAAAAAAATACAAATTTGTAAAAATAAATAACAGCAGTAGTGGCCGCAAAATGATAAACTTCGAGAATTATGATGAATTAGACGAGATATTCGCTATAAGGCCGGAGGTGAACCCCGAAGTAACTTGCAGTAGCGATTCATCATCGGTTATAAGGCCTAATAGAGTGCCAACGACAAACAAGGCGATAAACTCAGAGTCTGAGAGCCAATCTGACGTATCACCTTCTTCTCCAGAATCTCCCTCCTTGTCGCTAAATATCGATTATACTTTTTTTGACGATCGGTTAAATACCCAGTATTTTTAAACGGTGTTTGTAAAAATTCCATCAAAGGATAAGTGCTGTCAGTCACCAATAAGGTTTACTACCATTGGAGAGATTCCTGTAAATAGGTGACCTCTTCCAGACGGATGCATCATGTACTGACCCTACTTCGCCCACGTAGCAGTCTATAAACTGTTTGCGGTCATTGCAAATACCTTGCAACACAACAGAATGATATCCTTTTCTATTAATGTATGAGGAATGGTTTTGCTTTGGTGCCAATATTTTAAAGTGGCATCCGTCAATTGCCCTAATTACTCCTAAGTTTTAAATAAACATTTAATATAAATCTGCACAATTATTAAATATGTATCTGCTCGCTTATCTGGAAATTTTAGAAACCCACTAGAAATCCGATGCTGCTCGGTTTCTGAAGGCCATTCTATGATGCGGTTCGCGACATTAATTTTCAAATTGCAAATCCTATATAATATGCGAAAACAAGAGGATCTGCATAAGTTCAACCTACTACCGACCGTCCTGTAATATTAAAGTTATATGATAAATTCCAGCATAAAGTAAAAATGAAACAAATAATACCTAAATGCTTCTGCATTTGCTAAATACCACACAGTCACCATCAATTGCTTTTCTATCCCCATTTCACGTAAACGCAAGGTCGCTAAATACCCACAAATATGTTGAAATGTTTTAATATTCATTTGAAAATGCAGTTTGAACTACCCATTCAACATTTGTGGTACAATTTCTTCCGCATTATTTTCTAAATTATTCTTTCCTTCGTATTCCTCTTCTTCTTCAGAGTCGAAAAACATCACCATTCGAGCTGCTTGCAATAAAGGAAAACGCGCTGTTTTTTTAAGGCGTTCATTTCCATCGTTTTATTTTTCGTTTAATAATTTCGTTTAACCACAATTTGATTTTCATTTTATTCACTAGTAATACCTCAGTAGTAGTGAAAAGTTTTTCTTTACTCTGACAGTTCAACGACAATTGATAAATTTGTTGATCTATCAAATCTGAAACCTGTTTCATATTTCAGATCGATCAGATCGATCTGATTTCAGATTTCAAATGCTGTGTTTCTTATTTAAATCCGTAGATCGATCAGATTTTGAAATCTGAAATCAGATCAATCTGATCGATCTGAAATAAGAAACAGGTTTCAGATTTGGTAGATCAAAAAAATTATCAACTGTCATCGAACTGTCAAAAACATTATTTTTATTACTATGAGAAACGAAAAAATAAAACTTTATTGAAATTTCCTTTAAACAATAATTCCCTAACATTTCAGGGATAACTGATGTGAGTTTGGCTACCAGACTCTGAGTTTGTCGACGTGTTTTTCTTTGGCACTCTATGAAAATATGGCTGAATAAAATATTTATTTCATTATTTAATAAAATTATTTACCTTCATCCATATAATAATTATAATTTCCATCAATTTCTATTTCGTTTGACAAAAGGAAAACAAATAATTAAAATGACAGATCTTACACCGCCTACTAATCTCAGCGATTTGAGTTACGTGAAGTTAGCTAAACAAAAATTAATCTGAGAAATCGGAGAATTTTGGCAAATCGAAAAAATCAATCTAACTGTTCTGAAGAAAAATAAGAAACAGCAACAAAAATGATCAGATCGATCTGAGCGGAAATAAGAAACAGATTTTTAGTACTCAGTTCGATCAGATCAATTAGATCGGAAATAAGCAACACAGCAAAAATCTGCTTGATCTATGGATTTAAATAATAAACACATCATAATGTAAAAAATTATCATAGGCTTTGACTGTAATAATTTGGGTGTGTGCGGTTTTGTCAAGTAAATGTGAAAAATTAGTACTAAACAATTGTTATCACAGGTTTCGGTCACAGTCTAAGATGTTCATTGGAACAAAAGTCAAAGTGTAATACGACCATTACATACCATAATAAAAATGGTCGAACTCGGATAGCAGTTCCAACATCAAAAATATCGACTTTATTCTCGTTGATTACACGTCTATGTTAAGCGGCGCCTTTTGCTTTTGGTATTTTCACTGAACTTGAAATGCTTATATATAGCGTATTTAGGCTGCGTACCAATAGTCTGGTAAATCATTTAGTACAGTAAATTTAAATTTTAGTACATATTTACCTCAATTGGCGTACCAATTCTCTAGAAGTAAAAATGGTTTGATGGACACACATTATGGTTCGGAGGGATAAAATCGCTGGCTGCTAGGTGCAAAAGGAAACGTCAAATATTTTTTAATACTTTTATTCGTAAAATAAAAATAAAATTTATTTTATTACCTTTGAGTACGTTTATTATTTATAATGAAAAACTATGAAATTTTAATAAAAATCACTGAAACGTCAGAAAGTTAACAAAAACGTAATTTATTTTTTTCTCCTATTTTACCCAACTTTTTAGTACAGTATTTCAATTTACCCTGTACACTGTTAAAAAGTAGGTAAAAGAGCAATTTACCCGACTATTGGTACGCAGCCTTAGTTGAGACATTTACAACAATAATTGCACTAAATTAACCTTGAGAGGGATTAAATAATCCCAAATTTTGTTTGGGCTTATTTAAATCTTATCCCATTTTTTTAGTTTTCGAACTTATAGTAATAGACGCTACCAGTAGTGCGATTTTGTTGTGTACATGGGAATTTACTCCCAGGGAGTTTTGTATACGTACATCATGTAAAGTATAAAATATTGTTACTGTGTGTTGTCATTTATTTTATTTGTGTTCGTGTAGTATTTGTAATAGTAAGCATCAAAATGATTGAATCGGGTGAATCGGTTCAAATTTTTGGTGCTTATCTTCGTATGGGAATATTTTTTCCCATGTTTTTTCTATTGGGAATATGAGAGTATTGACATTTTGAAGTGTACGTATTTATGTTTATAATTTTTTTTATATTATTATAATATTTTGTTTTGTTAGATTGAGAGAAAATTAAATTAAATTGAATCAATATGGTAAGTATTTAGTGAATTTATGTAATACGTGCGTGTAATACATATAATAGTATGTACAATTTAGTGTGTGTTTATAAATTACTCGGCTGAATTTTAGCTTTTCGCCTATATTAATTTGTTTTCTATTGAAACTTTAAATTACTACCACTCATAAACGTAACTTATTGTAGTGATCGCATACTTTTAGGCGCAAAAATAAATGCGTAGCACGACCTATTTTCGTGTGTAATAACTATCAAGCGGAATATTTAATTTATAGTAAACTATTTGGTCATTACATGAATACTAAAAAAAATAATAATAAAAAAAAAAAAAATATGGATGTCAATCGAACCCAAGACCTTTGCCGCTCTAGTCCAGTGCGTTACCGCTACACCACAAACAATATAGTAGTTCACATTTAATTTGCACTGTTAAATTGTTCTATTATTTAAAAGCGTTCATCCTAGCTAAATATGTATATATTAATTAATAGTGTGTGTGTTTATAATTAATTCGGCGGAATTTTAGCTTTTGGCAGCTATTGATTTTTTTCTATTTACATTTTAAAAATCTAATATTTAATCTAAATTACTAATATTTTAAAACTAATTCTCCCGCCAATCTGAAATAAAAGACAAACAAAAAAATAGCATGTGCACTAACACATCAACAATGGCAAATACTTTTACGTTCCGGTTATTTCCTCCCATACTCCCATGTACACAACAAAATCGCAGTCCAGATGTCATAATACACGTGAAATTTATATTTTATTTCGAAATGTTGGCTTTTGAAAATTAAATGAAATTGGCTATTTTCTTGGGAACAAAATAAACCCAAAATAATTCGAAGTAAATTTTGGTCAACAAAATACGTTTATTGTCGGTATAAACACGGTCTAGTAAAATTTAATTTAATCCAAATATCAATCGCATTTAAACAAAATGTGCGTTTAAATACGCATTTCGGGCCCACCCAATAGGTTAAGGACTACGTAGCTTAGCAGTAAATGTAGGTCAATATTTTATCAATCGCGATGACACCTAAGGTGGCAGAACAAAAAATTTACCAAAACAATTGCACACTGCTGTTAAGCATTTTTTCAGTTTGCAAACTTTTCGCACGTGACATAATATTTTACAAAAAAATGAAGGTCTCTGCATAATATAACGAAATAGAAATACCGCACATAAACTAAATAATAGAACTATGTACATAATAATGCTAATAACCACAACAATAATTATAATAAAAAAGATTTGTGGTTTGTTGTTGGGCCAACTTTTGGAATCATTCATATTGGTACGTAATGTTGTTGGTTATGTGTGCAATTCAAATTTTAGTATTTTACGATTTAAGTGTCTACTCTGTTTTATTACGGTTTTCTTATTCTCATTTTAATCTATATTTTATTATCCCTTGAAACTTAAAAAAAAAAAAAAATCGAAATTAACTAAGATCATTATTGTAATTTATAGTTTGAAGTATAAGTCAGTTTTCTTGTCTTTATGTAGTAATCGCAATAAATTCCAATTTGATATATTAATCAAATATCTTAATTTTATAGCCAATTAACTAAAGACACTTCGATCTGACATCTGAGGCATAAACATTGATTCACAAATCTTTACACTGAATAATGGAAAATTTCCTTATTATGAGTTCATGTTGATTAAAGGCAATTACAAATAAAAACAGGGAAGTGGAAAATACACATAAATTATTGTAAAACTATTTAATTTTTGTTAATTAATTAATCACGTACAAACAATTTATTTAGGGAAGTACCTATATCTAAGCCAAAATTATTTTTTATAATGTTATGGTGCACTGAGTCATAAATAACAAAAAAATTGTTATGGTAATAAGCGTGCGCAGACATAACGATAACACAATCCATGTAATGTCGTCATTGGTAATTGAATGGGAATCATAGTAAAGTTCATGGTTAGCTTAATTTTTCTGGGAAGTAATAAACTCTTATTTATCTTAAACTTGAATAATTAAAATGCGCGACCATGAAGAACTGAATGTATACACACAATTGTATATAAAGTGCATATAACAAAATAGCAAAAGCATATCGATTATATCATAAAAATGGCGCGCCTACATATTTATAGAAAACATATCCGATTCGGCTTCTCTACTAAAAACCAAAAAAAGAACAAAAGTACTTGAACTCTTTATGTACAAATTAATATGCCATAAAAAGTCTACCAGAGTAGTATGATTTCTTTCGAAAGTTAAGAATTTATTTCCTTTAACTATATATAAAAAACCATCGAAACAGCTTTTATTGTTCATAAGTCTCATATAAATCAACAAAAGAGTGGCGAAAAATAATTGTTATACATATTACATACCATTCACTTTTTGTTGTGTTTTGCGATTTTTTTTTTCTGTATTAAAGGTAGTTTGTACCTACTCCAAAGATAAAATAAATTCTGCTAGAATAATTTTTTTATTGAACAGAATGTATTAAACATGATTACTGGGAATACAGAAGCTGTTTCGAGGAAATCATAGATAATTTTACACCGTGAAATTCCATGTATGGTAAGTTTATCGCAGAGAAACGTGATAAAATGTTGTTGTCTTATCACTGTAAGCATAACAGGAAAGTACAAACCGGCATGAATATAGTAGTAGTCATACAATCTCATGACTCTATTGCGTGATATGATTATAATTATAACTATGCAGGCTGCTGTGAAGATTTTCAGAGACTTCCAGTTAGTCCCTATATTCATTTTTATTATAATAGCTGTGTATGTATTGCTAAAATTGTCGATTTCATTCTACAGACCAATTCGTTCAATATTAACGTATAACTTCTATAATTTTCCAAAAATTGTTTGTGTTGTTGTTGTTGTGGTATTGCAGAATTATTTATTTAGAACGAATTGAATATTTTTATTATTTTTATAACTTACCTATATAAATTTAATTTTGAAACCTATAGAACTTGCTCACTTTAAGGTAAATCTGAGTGTTGGTAAATTTTACGGGTGTTATACTGTGTTTTCTATGGGATGATAAAAATAATATCGCGGGATCTATAGCGATATTATCAGCAGTAATATCCCAAGGGCATTGATAATTTCCCGAAATAATTTTATTATATTTTTCGAAAGCACGTTGCTTGGTAACAGCCCGAAGCCGTAGGCTGTTACCTAAAAGCAACGTGCTTGAGGAAAATATAATAAAATTATGAGGTATTTATCAATGCTCGAGGGATATTCGAAGAGAATTTTTTTTTCTCAAGCAACATGCTTTCGAAAATATAATAAAATTAAGGTGGCAACTGCCACTTTAGATCGTCGACAACGACAAAGCTTCAAATATTGTTGGTTTCAATTTTGAACTATGGACGCATTAAAAGAACAATTCCTTACCGCACAATTACACTGCGACACAGATATACTATTTAGATGGATTCCTATGGTCAATTTCTATAATTTAATTCACTTGGCCGGTATTTATTATATAGTATGTACGTTTGAATATAGTCGGCTGAACTGATAACGATATGATCATCTATATTAAATATCTTCTTTGATACCGCTTTATTTATTATTTGTGTTTTAACAATGTACCGATAATTTTTTTGTAAATCAATTTTAAAATGCAAAAATAATTATTGTAATTTGGAAATCGAAAGAAGCTGGATATGTTTAAATATTATTCTAAATTTAATTAAAGTGTATTTAAAAAATTAACACACAAATTTTTATTTACTTATGTGTGAATATTTATATTTGGTAAATAGTAGTGTTTGCAATAAATTAAAATAATTTATTAATTGCAGTACTCGATAACGTATTTTCTTGTGTAAATCTCAATTTAACCTATTGGCTTTTATATTTTTTAAGAATACTCGCCGATGTTCTGAACTCAAGCGAAGATTCTAATGGAGCCTCCAATTCTCATTTAAGTATATTTGGTGATGACTCAATCGAAGATACTAACCAAAATCAAAACGTGTTACTTCAACCTAGAAACGTTATGGACACCCGAACTCTATCTGGTAAGCGCAAAACTAACAAAACTATTTGGAAAAGTCCAATCTTATCAAGAAAACGTCCAACAGGAAAAGAGTATAATAATACAAAAGGAAAAATAGTTCCTGCCAAATGTGTGAAGCCGCCGAAATATGACAAAGCATGCCCATTTAACTGTACATTGTACTTTTTGCAAAAGGAAATACGCAGTGATTTCTGGGTTTTATCGGATTTAGAAAAACGAATATTTTACACCAAGTATGTGACTGTTGCGCCTGTTAAACGAAAGAGGATGACTAACGAAACGACGAGAAAACAAAATCCTTTCATTTATTCACTAAAACAAGGCAAAGAACAGCTAAGGGATTGTCCATATCTCAGCGGACAATTTACTATTTTTTTTTTAATAATTTTAATCCGCTCACTGGTATACCAAAACCATCGAGTAAAGGGAAATATAAAAAGAAAACCGTGCGTAATGATCATATTCAGAAAATTCGAAGTTATATAGAATCGCTTCCATGTATCGATTCTCATTATTTTAGAGCTGATACACAGAGGCAATATCTTGAGCCTGCGCTTTCTATTCAAAAATTTACCGGTTGTTCAAATCTGAAAATGAATCAGAAAAATTTTTAATACCGGGTATAACCTTTCATTTTTCGTGCCCGAAAAAGATATATGCGACTCCTGCTGCAAATATCAACATATTTCATATCCAAGTGAAAAACAAACCGTACAGACCTAGGAATTTCGGCATCAGTTTTAGTCCAGATCCAAACTGAGTACGCTTAATAGCGACAATATCTCCAATTTTGTATACTGATGCTTTTCTTCATTTTTGGTTCCAACATTTCTTCTTCCACCACTTCGGCTATCCTTTGATCTTCGACGTTTCGCGTCCTCACCCCAAACAATAATTAAAACGGCGTCGTACCGATGCTTCTTTGCCAAGTTAAGTAAATGTACCTCTGCAGTCTGTCTGTGTATTTAAACCATACTTCTGATGAATCAATTGCCATTTTTGTTAAGGCTGGAATTATGAGTCGATTTATTCTGTCAATTTGACCGATTCCTCTGGGTACTGAATGACGGCCCTCGATCTGCCATAATTCACTTTAGGTTTCCAAAATTGTTTTTTTGAATTTCTAAATTTTTTATTACTTCATCGGCTGTTGTTGTTTTTACCGGGTATATCCAGACAAACTTGGCAAACGCATTTCCAATCGAAAAAATATATTTATGTTGTTCGGAAGTGGAGTGCATCGGCCCTAAGTGGTCGATATGATATGTAACTAAAGGATACTTATCCTTATCTATCGGGTTCTAACAATCTTCTTGCTTCCCCACCTTGCGTTCAGCTAAAATACAGGCAATACAATGTTTCCGACAACTGTTACACTTTTGTTTTAGATTTGGGATAAACTAATTTCTGGCAATAAGTTCCATATTCTATTTTGAGTGTTTTTAATAAGTTATCCTTGAATTTTCTTTGAAACACATAATAATTTTCAATCTTCGCCGTCTTCTTTGTACAGTACGCATCTTCATTATAAAACTTTTGTAGGGTTCGTATTCTAGAATCTTTATGATTTAAGTGAAATAATCGTCTTCTCGCTGACCCTTCTCCGGCCTAATCCGAGAAAACTTTGTATTTGTTTGACCGTCGTTGGTTGCGGAAACTTTTCCATAGCTTTGGTTTTGGTTTCTGATGGCTTTATAAAACATTCTTCAATCTCGTACTCGAGCTAGTTAATTTTCCGAGGAACTGATATTTACGCCATTTGAACTTCAGACCATACTCTGCTGCGACTTGTAACACTTTTTTTAATTTATCCAATCCATTTTCTTCATTGATAGATGGAATATTAGTAGTCGTGATTTTTTCATCACCTGCCGGGAATCGAACCCGGGACCTCCAAGAGCTTAAAACAAGCATGCTAACCACTGTGCCACCGGGGCGGCAACTACTTCGAACAGTATTTATTCAGTATGAACAGGGTTAATCATACCACGCAAGAGAAGGGTTAACCATGTATATGATAAAATTAATAGTGTATAGTAATATTTAATTGAAATATGCAATTCTGCACATAACTATCCTTGTTGATAGTTATGAATGTACAAATTAGTTACATTTATTAACTATGCAATTCTGCATATAAGTGCGTTAACTGCGACCTACCTCGATGTTTTTCTTGGCTGATAATGATTTGATACTGACTCCCGAGAGATTGAATGGCATACGCTGGCAATGTGACCTATATTTCCGCATCTATATAGCAAAAAAATAAAAATATAACGAATAAAAGTGTAAAAGTATTAATTTAAAAATTAAATAAAAATAAATAAAATAGAAAAACGAAATTGAATGGTAATTTGCATTAACCCTCTCTTAAACAGGTCTCTCGATATGCCGAAATTAAAACTGCGGCAGCTATCATTGAAAGCATTGGAAACATTAATTATCGGTTTCGTACCATTAAAATTGTTCGAACTAAACGCAATACGTAACAAGTTCCACCACGATCTAAGTGCTCGCTGAGGAGCGTAAATAAAAAACTTCTCAAGGAGCTCAGGACAATCGATTTTAAACAAAACACATCAAACGAATGCGGTACAAGCGATGTTACGTCTAATTGCTAAAGTTTGTAACTTTAACGTATCGTTCACGAACAAAACAATGATTCGAGTTAGGCAAACGTCGCAGTGCATACATCAGAAACTGTTTCTGGATACTCTCAACTCTGTCAGAATGGGTCTGATAGGACGGATTCCATATCACTGAAGCATATTCTAGAACTGATCTAACATAAGCCACGTAAAGGGATTTTAACGTAAACGGATCACAATATTCCCTCCCATTACGCTTGATAAAACTCAATAAAGAGTATCCTTTACCTACTGTATAATCTATATGCTTATTGAAAGACAGGTTAGACGAGAAAACAACTCCTACATAGGTCACAAATATCAGAGACTCTACTGATCTGTGTATCTAACAAAATGTATGGGATCTCTGCTCAAGCCAGCCGCGACCTGTACAACGTCATAGCTTTACATGTATTCGTATTCAAGGGCAACTTATTTCTTACGGACCATTAACAAAAACATCAAGTTCCTCTTGCATACGTGCAGAATCAACTATAGAATTAATATTCGCATAGATTTTTAGATCGTCGGCATATATAAGACATTTAGAAAACTTGAAACACTGGACAACATCATTAATGAATATCGTAAATAGAAGTGGTCCAAGGTGGCTGCCCTGTGGAACACCGGAAGGTATCTGAAAAAGAAAAATCTAGCTGCTGAGATCCTTACGCATTGCCATCGCCTAGTTAGATAGGACATCATTCATTTAATTGGAAAAAAATCGGATCCAAAGTTATACAATTTTTGAATTAGAAGTTTGTGGTCTAATCGAAAGCTTTCGAAAGATTTCGAAAAGTCTGTATAAATAATATTGACGTCCACTTGATCCAAAAATGTTGAATGCAACATTCGAAAAAACCATGAGGTTAACAATCGTAGATCTGCCCTGTATGAAGCCATGTTGATACGAACTTATTCTATGTCTTATGTGAAACTCTATTCAAGACTTCACCAAAGATTCAAAAAGCTTAGGAATCGCCGAGAGGATCGAAATTCCTCTAAAACATGTAACATCACTTCTTCTACCTGACTTAGAAATGGGGACAACAAATGAATTTTTCCAAATATCATGAAATATTACACTAGAAAGACAAATAACAAAGCGGTTCCAACAAAGAAAGGGCACATTTATTCAAGATCAAAGGCACCACCCGGTCTGGACCCGTACTACCTGCAGTATTTAAACCGTTTAATCCCTTTATAATTTCCGAGGGAGAAAGTTGGATTACGATTACGACATTTGATTTATAGATATAGTCATCACCTGAAGGCTCAAACAAATCGAAACTGTCAAATGAGCCCTTAAAAATATTAGAAAACGCTTTACAAATTTCAGATGAACCTGAAACGGAGTCATTATTATACGTCATAACGCTTGGGTAACCTTGTGATTTTCTATATTTTATTTATAAACGCGAAAAATCGTTTCAAAAGAAAAGAAATTTCACTTTCGATTTATATCAAATACATATTATAACGAAATTCGTTGAGAACCTGAAATTCTTTACATAATACACGATATTTTAATACGTCATTTACATTCCCAGACCGCTTATATGCCTTAAACGCTCTTGATTTCCTGTTGGCTATGTTTTTCAAGCGACGATTGAACCATGGCTCAGTGTAAATGGAACACGCTAATTTCTTCGGAACAAATAAATAAAACCCGTATGACAAAATTTTACAAACTTCAGAGGCGGTGGCCGAAACACTCAGCCCATCAAATGACAAATTCCAATCAACATTATCCAAAAACTTGTTTAATGAAGGAACATCTGTAGCCCTAAAATCTTATTCAAAATCGTTGTTAATAAAATTTAGTAAAATCACAATCAATAAAATAATATTTAATTAGAAGTGGCGTGTGGTATATACTTGAGTGCCCCGCTAAATCCTGACATGCTTCTACGCCAATAAATTCCACTAATGAAAAAACAAGGTCTAAAATACGACCATATCCAACACATAGCCGGAAGTGATATCAACAGTAGAACCCACAAAACATTCGTCTATCCAAGCATCAAGAAATTTTTGGTAGATTAAAATCACCAACAAATAATACCTGGTCATCACCATTAGTAACGGCAAAATATTACTGTAAATAAATTCCATAAATCCATGATATACATACATCTGCAGTGCTTCCAAAAGGTATGTATACCGCCACAACAAATATCCAAAATAAGCCACATTTGACCTTGACGACAAGTGACTCTCCAGGGATACAAATTAAGTTGAGTTGATCAAACTCCATATTATTCTGTACCGCAAGGCTGGAAAATATTCCTCCGATTTGAAGTCAGAATTTAATCAGGTTTCGGTAAGAATCACGACATCGTAATCATTGCATAACAATGATGTATATGTTGGTTGTCCCTTGGTACGCATCCCACTGTTGTTGTGGTAATAAATATGTAAGCTATCCTTATTGAATTTATTACTGTTCTGGTTTATTATCAATGTGTTGTTGAAGTGGTCGATTGGTACATTAATGGCGGCAGAAGCACACGGCTGGACGTAGCTGGAGGTAATTCCGCTGTTGTTTTGATAATACGTATGTAAACTATTGTTGATTTTTTTGGTTGTATCTAACGTTGATGATAAATGCGAATTATATGACTGTATAGACGATGGGTAGAACCACCGGAGTTAAGTTTTGTGGACGGCTAGTGAACTCTGTCACGAAGATACCAGCTGGCCACAGACTGGGTTGAAGTAGCCGATGAAACAATGTAGGACCCACACCAATTTTGGAGGAAACGTAATTGAGCATGGTTACATCCTTATTAGCAGAAACCAGTAATCAACAATCAATAACATCTACAGACACCCCCAATTTTTTAGACTCATGAGTTATAGTGAACAGACTTTATTGACTCAGTAACATCGATACATGTGCCAGTAATAAGAACCGGTTCAGGAATGCTTGGATGAACATGCTGAAGAAGAGCTGGTGCGGGGACATTCATTGTAACATGCCCTGATGAAGCTCATTAAACCTTTTATCGACATTAGCAGACAATTTGCTAACCATTTTAATGACATCGGCCAAATTACCCTTCAATTTTGAATTCTCAATTTTGTATGGGCAATCTCTAAAAAGCTTAACTCATTTATCCACTTTGAAATTATCAACACAACCAGGATGGAAGGCCAATTTACATTCACCAAAACAAAGTAATAATTCTCGATTTGATGCACTCCCTTTACATTTACCGCAGCTATTATTCATGATATTTCAGTCACTGATACAACCGCAATATCTGAATAGCAAGCTCAATTACTCCGCGCACTTGCGCGTCATTTTCCCTTGCACACACATACCTCACACACTTCTTTTAAACCACAATCACTTAATTTAATCCAATTCTCTTGAATCATTTCTAGAATCGCTGTAACATCACGATGTCCAAAAATTCTGTGCCATTTATGATGACAATACCTATCGCTCGATTTACGAAATCTGTTTTTACGAATTTTCGAAAAATTTATGAAAAATTGGCTTGACGAAATTTCGGTTTACGTGCACTGCACGTTTAGGATCGTTCGTAAGATTCGTTCGAGGAATTGCTGTACTGTAAATTGAAATTTCGTTAACCAAATTTTTTGTAAATTTTCCAAAAATTCGTAAGATGAGATTTCGTAAATCGAGAGATGGGTGTATCATTGTGTGTTTTAATGATGCACATTTTCACCTCAACATTTTGCCTGAGTACATATAAATTTGACACTTGAGCGGATGAAGTACAGTAACTATTATGCTTTAATTACGAAATTAATTGTATAATCCTTTTCTACTAGTCGTTTAACTTATATTAGATCACAATTCAATATTGACCCGAAAAGGACATTTTTTAAACGAGCTTTTACTTTTAAGCTCTCGTTGTTTAACATTGCTGTTAAGCATGTACCTTGATATTCGGCTTGTTCCGTTTGACTATTAACCAGTGTCACGCCATATAGCAGCTCCTGAATCAATGATCCAAATATTTTCCTTTCAAAGGAACGTAGGAGAAAAGAGTATTCACTTTCGGTTGTTACTTGTTTCACTTTGTGATGATGAATCTTTGGTGAGTTGATTTTATTGTTTTCAGCTTTCGATTTTCATTCAATGTAATGTCGACAATCCTTCTTTAAATACCCTGTTATTCCAAAACAAAAACACTATACATTTTTATTTCATGGTGGTGTTTAAGGCAACGGTCACTTGTCCGTATTCATTTGGCACAAATTCACATTTTAAAGTGAAATATAACATAAACATAAATAACGTTTATTTTAACGATAACTTATCATTTCAAGATTATGTTAAGACAATTTAAGTGTTTTTATAATGAATTCATATAAATTAAGTAGGTGTTCGACTACTTCAGTATTAATTAAAAATATCAATCTGCATATGCAAAACTACGTGTGGCCATATTAAAAATATCCGAGTATGTATAACACCAAACCTGTCTTTATTAATTTTATATATTATTATTAACCCTCAAATAAACCTATTAGCAAAAAAACCCATTTTATAACTGGAAATTGTTAACGCACTGTTCAATCACCTTTGCGTTATTTATGAATTACGGTAGATAAATAAATTACACTCCCACTTACTATTTTGCTTTACCAATTACAACTTACTTAAATTAAAACAAACAAGAAAAACACTCTTAATTTATACAAACGCGGTTAACCTTAAAAATTAAATATACATAAAGGTATGAGTATAATGTAATAATAATCTGTTTACTCTAAAAACAGGTAGAAAACTAATTACTTAAATTAAAACTATTTTATTAAAACTAAAAGTATAAATTAATTTTAATTAACTCGGTTCAAAAAAAACAATACAATAACAACAAACCAAAACTTGTCAATGGCGGAAGAAACAATCTTCCAAATCGGAAATGACAATGATGTGAGTTTCATGTTTTTAAATTTTCTAATAAATTATTATACAAGATAATCGTTTATTACTAAACGTTCTAATCGAGATTTTATGTTAGCTTTCAACTATATCGTGAGTTGATAGATTTTCACTTGCTCTGATTTCCTCATCGATGAGCGTTTAGAATATTATAAGTAGAATAACAACGGGCAACACT